>CAJHNH020000683.1:92500-165000 GCA_905116865.2 Candidula unifasciata
ATTCAAGTACCGACATCACAGCATCCGGGGCATTCCCACAAGCGCTCCGTCCCCATCTTCAGCTGCCAGCGAAGAGTTCCGATACTAATAGTGCCAGTAGCATTCTGCTGAAACGTCCGTCTTGCCTTTCCTCTGAGCCTCGAGCATCTGCCAGAACTTCGCGTCACTTCCCCCTGCTTCAGTCTCACCAGACTGTGATGATCCATCTGCTTCTCCGAACTGTATACGCTTTCCCTCACTGCAATAACCACGTCTGCCTTATCATGATCAGTATTCCACCAAGTTGTGCAGAGCCAGCCAGTCTGCCCACCTGTTCCTTTCCCAACACACCGGCGTATCCCGGTGAAAAAATCCAGACAATACTCCTCAACTGTGTCCTCCGCTGCGAAGCATGCCCCTCTGCACGAAGCATGCCTGTCCAGATCTTCCTCGGCATGCTTTCTGAGTCAGTTACAATCACGATGTGTGTGTGTGTACAAGAGACGTTATAATACAGAAGGGGTTACACTGAAAATTTGGATATATTGAACCACTGTAGTTATTAAATGTTAAAGAAGAATGTAAGAACAGTATGCTGTATTGAGATTGATCAAGAAACGTTCGGCGAGTTGTTTGGCATTCAAAGAGTTAAGGCCCAACAGAAAGCCAAAATTTAAAAAAAATCATGGCAAATTTCAAAAACCACGGCCGTCTCCAGCTTTAAAAGCCAACCTAAAGGAGACGTAAAACGTACCGAAATATCGGACATGGCACCTGTATTACAGCTTTGCACGGCAAGGGTCCAATTGTACCAATTTGCACGAAAGTACCAGCTTCGACAGCCCTGCTTTTAATCTCGTGATTTGTAGTCACATTGGTCCCGCTAGAATGAGGTAGACTAATGGGACATAGTCAAGTGTTGTGAATCAAGACCGTTTTCGAAATTAAAGATGGCCTTTTGGGAATCATTACAAAGCCACACCCCATACACGTTACGAGAAAACACTTTTTCTGCAGGGACCTCATAGAAGTAGGGTGTGGAGGTTTGGAGATGTAAAATTCTTCTGCGCGCCCTTTTTAAAGCGTAAAAAGAAAAAGGAAAAAAAAAGTGGGAGGGGGGGGGGGGGGACCTGACTCTTCTCCACGCTAGGCGTAGTGAGTATATAGTAAAGAAAGGGATCCTTTTCCACGCCTTTTATCGTAGTTGGCATACAGGCCTAAACCTATATTTTCATAGACCAACCAGCACTAGGTGGGCGATGTGGTCAGCTTACTTTCTATGAAGTCTGAAGTGTGACTCCTGTCTTTGACTGTTCCAGACAGCTTGGTTTCCACTGAAATGCCAACTGGCCAAACCTGGAATCTCTCTGCTGCATGTGGAGAGTACGTCTGTGGCACATGTTCGGCAGTCTGTGGTGCCTGTCATATGGGCAAAGTTCTGACTCCTCAGTCTTGAATTTCCGGTAGAGTCTTTTGTGTCCAGCACACAGTCTAAATTTTATGGTCTGATTTATTTGATAGGCATTTCAGAACCTAATTTCCACTTAGAGAGGGGCTGTGTGGTCTCGAGGCATGGTGTCTGCTTCGAGTGCTGGAGGTTCAGGTTTCAATCCCCGGTAAGAGCTGGTATATTTTCACATGGACTTGGACTTCTAATAATTCCCCCTGGTCTCTGGGTATTAAGATAGGACGTTTGAATTGTGTGCACATTAAAAATCCCATGGCAGTTACAAATCAAAAAGAGTAGCCTAACGGCACTGCCCAGGCAAAATTTGGAGTTAAAAATCTACCCAAAGTATTTCAAGATCCTCGCCGGTGCTACAGAGCCTGTGCACTGTGCTGAGCTTCTTTGGACTCAGACTTGAGTTAGAAGAAGAACGGAGCACTCATAGGTTACTACCCATGTGCCATGATGTTGGTCCGTTGTTCAAACTTCATTTCCACTGTAGAGAAAGGAGCTCTGGTACTCGGTATAAGGAAAAATAGGGTTCAGAATATCAAGTGATATAAAAGGCAATAAAAAGAACAAGATACACACATTTCTTATGCTTTATTAGCATCACATTTAGCAACACTGTTAACGTTAAAAAATGTACATGATCAAATTGCATTAACAGCGAGCAAAATAAAAAAAAAACAATACTGAAACATTTAATGACAAATTGTTAATCCAAATTGCATAACTGTAGAAAATTGTTTTGTAATTCTAACTGTCAAATTGATATCCTTAAAGTACATGCTATACGGTGTTCCATGTCTGTCCACAATCTTCCATCGCATTACCTCAGGATAATGTTACCTAGTTGATTAATTTTACTGATTGTTCTCTTTAATGAGTGTTTCATTTTTGTTTTCGTCTGAACATGAAATTGTTAGGAATATTTTTGTGAACTTTGTAAAATGGTTGCTTTTCAAAAGAAATATTATTTCAAGGAAATCAAAATGTAAAAATATTATTGGTTTTGGCATTTGTTTTGCTAGTTCATCAGAATGAAAGGGTTATTTTGTTTAAGAGAGGTAAAATATGAAAAACATGAGACAGTAGTAACTAAACAAAACAATTCTAATAGAATAAGTGAAGGTAGCAAGTGTCTGTAACATCAGACTGGTCATACCAGTAAGTGGTTTTTTTTTTTTTTTGGTTGAGCTCAGTTTAGTTAAGAACTGAAATAACAGTATTCAGAACATTTTCATAAGCACTTTATTCCAGTCTTCAGCAGCCAGAATAGAGAATTCCATTTCTGATGGTACTGATAGTTTCATTTAGTCTAGCTAAATTAATTCAGAAAGAGTCTCAAAATAAACATTTCATATTTTCAGCTGGTTAGATCTCTACATTAATACTAACAGCTATAACTGACTTTGGGGCTGGTTTTGAAAAACAGTTACCCTTAACATAGTTTTCAACACTCACAAATCAGACTAGTTTAAAGTGCACGCTCCAATAATGATTCCAGCTATGTTATATGGACGTGTGAGGCTATCATTACACTGGGTACTATCCCATATGGCCTTGCCTCTCTCTCAGCAAGATGGCTGTTTGACTGCCAAGTGCATCACACAAAGCACACACAAATTTGTAGTTCAAGCTGTCACCCCCAGGAAAAAACAGCATTCACAAACGAGGGCTAAAATAACATAAGGCAAACGGCTTAACTACTCTAATATGAACATTGCAGTTTTGACAATCGTTTACCTCAATGCTTGACTTGTGGAGGGGGAAGATGACCTGCCCTTGAAAAGTGTAGTTAAATGACATTCGTTCTATGTGTTTAGGAAAATTTTCACAAATTAAAACAATTTCTTTGTCAATCTAATAGCCTTTTTAAAGCTAGCCTGACTTAAAATTGTCCAGGTACCCTTAGCAACAGAGGTCAAGGGGTCACAGCATGAGACTGGTACACATTATTTAGGTACCGGGGTATGATTCTATTTAATGCTTTACCATGTTCTAGTTTACTGATTACTCCCTATATGTATTGTAACATATTTCAAAATACAAACTGTAAGAAAATGTAGATAAACACATTTAAAAGCAATTTGTTAGTTACCTGTGTAAAATAGTATTTTAAACAATTTTTTCCCCTAGAATTTCAAAGAGTTGACAACTCATTTTGTTTATTAGCATTCATGGGGCGAAAAGGTTGAATTAGCCAGTAATGTTATTGTCCATGTAGATAATTAATTGTAATGGTGCTGGTACAAATTCTTACCTCAATAAAACTTCTGAATGATTGCAAACCCTGCTTTTTCTCTTTGTTGATAATTTCACTTTGATCATTGAAATGGTGTTTACAACATGAGTGAAAAAATTCTACTCCTACTTTGTATTCACTGGCGGTAAGCTCTGGGGAAAGTACTGGTTCTTCATTCACTTTTGGACTTGAGTCTGTTTCAGAACTTGAGTTTTGCACACACAGCCATTTTACGGATCTGGCATATCTGTGAGCAGGCGGCTGGTTCCCCATATCTCAAGCAGACGCACTCCGATGAAAGGAAACACCCCTTATTAGTTACCTTCATGACATGCTTGTTAGGGTCTATTCTTTTTTTTCCCTCTTCTCCAAAATGGGGCTCAGGAACCTAGACGAGAAGACTGAAATTCTGAAGAACACTTTAACACACGACCCATCTATTACATTAATCTTTTTAATGACTACTGTTTCTATTATAGAAGTATTTTCACAAGTTAAGCACATGAATCCAATTGGCACTCAAGTGATGCGGTCCACGTCCGTTCAATTTACAAACATACATTAACTCTACATAATGTGCTAATAAAATGGTTTCAATGTGACCAAGTTTCCTTAATAGAAGTCTAATATTCTGATTACAGTAAAACACTATATAATTAATAGTTACATATTTATATTAGCATCATACTACAAGTATTAACTCCTTCAGTCCCAAAATATATGTGATGTGATTTTATGCTCATGTTCTTGTAACTTTTTCACATTTAGTCAGAACACTGTTAAAAACCTGACTATCCCAGCTGCCAAATTATTATGTATTTATTTATAAAAAATTTTTTTTACATTAGTGACACATTGTGTACATGGTGGATACACATCCACAGATCCATCTACACTTGATGTGTGTTGCTTTTAACATGCCATCAACCTGTACTTCCCATAACACTTTCTTGGTATCCTTTTTAGGCAGGGTCAACTTGGCAGGCAAGGTCAATTACAAAAATGTGCAGACTGGAACTCAAGACTTTTGGATTAACAGGCAAGTGTATAGTCATTGTGTAACCATGGCTCTAGTTTCTATATATTTAGTCTATTTGAAAGTAACAAATTGATAATACTATATGGTTGTTATTTTATTTCTTGCTTATCTGCTGTGAAACATGAAACAGAAAGAGGTGAAAACACAAAAAAAATAACATTACCACTGCGAACAAATACCAGCTTGTAAATCACATGAAGAGAGTACAATTATTTACTTCTTTGGCATCTCCACATACAAAATCTGCCCACTGTGTTTTCTCAAACCTCTGTCTCCAGCCTTGGTCTCAGTCCAAAGCTACCTGAACTATACCATTTAAGCCATAGTACTTTCTCAAGTATATGAAGACACTGAAAAATGAAATCATATTTTAAAAATTCAAACATGTTTAATAAATAATATACATCAAATGAGATGAAAGTGGTTCTCTGAGTTTAACAAGCAATACTGAATACTGTGAGGCATTCCAGGAATAGAGAAAAGAAGAAGACAAAAAAATTAGCTAAAACAAAGCAAAAAGCTACAACAATTTCTTTCTCTCTCTCTCTCTCTATATATATATATATAATAGGGCATTCCCTGTCCCTCCACTCACATTCAGTTCTTAAATAACTGCATGCCACATCCTGAGAGTTGTATAGTTCTAAATGTTGAAAATATGTAAATGCTAGGTTATTCAATGCTAGCTGTAAAGTGATTTTTTTTTTTCCACTGAAGAATAATCCTGTTATCAAATGAGATGACAGTATTTCTTGCAGAGCATGTGTTCTGTAACAATGGCAAGTACTCAAAGGAAGAAAACAAAGCAAAATATACCAGGCAATAAATAGTGAAATCTACAGTGTGTATCTTCTTTGTCTAAAGTTTTTCTAATAGCTGGTCTTTTAAAGCAAAGTACAATTTTCCCACACACTGAAGTGCCCTAGGTACATACTACTAATCCCATAGAGATCAATCAGCACCTGATAAGCAATGTGGTCAATACTGCACCAACCACCTTTATTGTCCAGAACACATTCTGGTAACCAATAGTCGGCCTAAGAACCCTAATAATTTTTTTGAACCCTGAACAATCTGTTTTAACTAAAGCAGCAGAAGTTATCTGAACAACAATATCCTGTTCAAACCATCTGGGTTATGAAGTTTTTTCATCAGTACTGCTCTGAAGTCGACCTAGCCTCATGAAATGAGAACCAAACAGTTTCCAGAATGTCCTAGGAAGGAAGGAGGAAGAGAACTGGCTACTCACACCTCATATGTTTTGGCCTAGACTATGTCAAAGTATATCATTTCAAAGTGCGTATCACAGAAATCACAACAGCGGGCACGAGATTTCATGTTGGCTCTCATTCATGCCGTAACCATTCCCACAAGCTGTCCTATGTTCTAAGCGTGACAGCATGTGTTTCTTCCCCTTCGATGTCTATACACACGGTGCAGAAAATAGGTTTTTATTTGTTCCAGGTCTGACACAAAAGTGTGCAGTTCTGTTTTATGGCAGGCAAAATTTAGCGACTTTTTTTTCCTGTTCAAGTCAACAAGTAAGGCTGCAATGACAGCAATAAGGAGCCAATGCTCAACACTATAACACACACAGTGCCGGCTGCCCACAATGTAGAATATAGAATGCGCTGGCCACTCATAATGTGAAATATAGAATACTTACAGCATTAAAAATAATACAAAATGACACTAGGAATGGCCACGGCATGAATGGGAGCCGAAATGAAATCTCACCCGATGAGATGCGGTGATGTTTGTGATATGTACCCATTCAAATACCAATGGTAGCACCTTCTGTGGGACTAGATCTATTTTAGTACTAACAGATCCTCATTTGGGTTCTGAGGGAGGAAAAAAACAAACTGATCCACTACCTCTCTAACAAGCATGTCACACAAGGCAACTAAGTAGGGTTTCCTACAAAATCTGAGTGCATCTGTGTGAGATGTGAGGAACCAAGTCTTTATTATGTAATAAGTTAGATATTGAAAATGGATGTGCATGCAAAATTCAAATTCTGAAACAAGATCAAAGTCCAGAAATGGATGAATAACCAGAACTTACTTAGAAAAAGAAGAGCACAAACAGAATTGTATTCCAACCAGCATGCTTTTTTTGAATCCAGAGGTGATGAGAAGATTACAGTGAAAAACTGGAGAATAATATAACTAAAATGTTCTTGCTTTGGAACCCACAAAGCCTAAGAAATTCAGGAAAAAAAAAAAAAAAAAAAAAAAAGCTCATGAAGAAGAGAGATGCAAAAGTGAATACGGTAGGGAGGTCATGTAGTCTGCTGTGTGTGACGGCAAAAAGAAAGGATGACCTGATATCTGTTACGCAAGGAAGGGCTTTTGCTCCCCAAGGTGATAAAGGGTAGAAGAAAAGAAGCGGTATACAAGCAAAACTGTCTCTGTTCTAACAGGTGTGAAAACTATAAAAACAAAAGCAAATATGAAAATAAATTTCTTACACTGCTGCACCCAGAAAGAATGTACAAGCATGTGTGAGGAACAAATTAGGCAGGTTAGCCCACGAGAACAGCTGTGTTTTCTTTGTGACTGGAGCATTTCGTGAACAAACAGGGATGTTGCTTAGCTTGCTGCCAGAGTGTCGAAATTTTTCTCTCAACTTGTCACTGCAAGAAATAATAATAATAATAACAATAACACCAGCAATAATGTAACAACAACAAAAACACCAAAAGTTTTTTACTATCAACCTGAAAATAATAAACACAAGTTTAGCCTTAGCATATTTTAGGTTAAACTGACTGCTTCTTGCCATTTCTCTGTCTTTTAACAAATTATTATTTGCACTTAATTATTTGTAATCATTTCTCTTTTGTTGATTTGATGTTAGTTGTTATCTAGTGTCTTTTCCCTCTTGTTCTTAACATCCTGCTATTACCACCACATCTCAAAAGCTATGACGTTCTTTAAATTGTGCATGTGTTCAGATTCTCTGTTTCATGGCTGTCTAGTAGGTGATACGATAATCTATACAGATGGCTTGGTGTTGAAAGACAGACAAAGCTCAATATTTTAGTTTCTTAGCAAAAGTAAATGGATGTTTCTTAGTACGACAAAGCCCGGCTTATGACACCACAAAATTTAGTCTGTGAATGGAGATGGAGGCAGTACTTGCAGCCTTTCATTGGCTTGAGAATCAGCTGTTTACACATGTTGTAATTGTAACTGACTCACACAGCATGTTGACAAAGGTAGAGACCGGTATGCTCTGTGAAGAGTGGCAAGCATCGCTTCAGAGGTCTTAGGTAGTTAGCATCTTTGGGATATTTATTATATATTAGGAAATGAACAGGCAGATAGACCTGGTAGTGAATTGATGCATGACAAGCTAGATGTTGTAAGGGCCCTTTTAGGGCGAGTGAACAGTGCAGAAGCACAGATGGAACATCATGGTCTGAAGAGAATGGTACTGCAAGGAGTGACCAGAGGATATGGTCGACAATCAGCACTTAAGCGAAAGGTGAGACGGATATTCAGACTGCTACTGGACTGGAAATCTGTACTTGCTGCTAAATATGGGGATGGAACGCTTATGGGAATATCCAGAGTTCTGTGAGTCAATTCCTAATTAGTAGGGTGGGCTGGAAATAAACTACGAATAATTGTTTTTGTTATTCAAGATTGATGTAAATGGATGTTGACAATGTTTGATTTTCATAGAACATCTTTTCTACTTAATCTTATTTCAGTTTCAAATTGAGCAGCTCATGTATTTATCTGGTACAAAAAGGGATACTTCCATATAAATTCAGTAGTGTTTGCCTTGGTTTTGATATTTATGCTCTGGGTTTGTTTGACAATCACCCTCACACTTTGCCTGCAGGTTACTGAGGCCTACCAGGGAAAGACAGAACAGTAATGTTGTACATTAGCAAGCATGTCAAAAAAGGTCACTAAGAAGGTTTGACCACTGGCTCAAAAAGACTGCCAATGTGACTTCATAAAACAAGAGCTTCCCAGCCAATGAAAGGTAGTAAGATAAATCATCTTTCAAATGTCAGAGAAATGAATAATCACATTTGGATTAAGTGATGTCTTCTCAACTACCCATGGTCGCCACTGTGATGAAGCCTGCTAAGGATAAGATACCACAAATCTGAGACTACAAACAAAAGTCACAACCAATTCCTATGATAATGGTAAACACCTAACACCAAAGTGCAGTGAAGATAACTTTTACCAGTTTTTTTGCCATTTTGTATAAATGCTGTACACACATGCCGTCATTGTACCTGACTCACAGCGCATGTTGAGAAAGGTGGAGACAGGCATGCTACGTGCAGAGTGGCAAGCATCACTTTAAAGGTCCCCCCAGGTAGTTAGCATCCTTTGAATATTTTCTCCAGGTCATGCCAGTGTGTTGGGAAAGGAGCAGGCAGACAGACTGGCCGGTTCTGCACCACTTGGTGGTGAACTGATGTATGACAAGCTGGATGTTGCGAGGGCCCTTTGGGAGCGAGTGAACAGTGCCGAGGCACAGATAGATCATTATGGTCTGAGGAGAATGACGCTGTGAGGACTTACAAGGGAATCTGGCCGACGCTCGACACTCAGGGGAAAGGCAAGACGGATATAAAATCAGACAGTAACTGGTACCATCGGAATTTTAACTCTTCGCTTGCTGCTGAAGATGGGGACGGAATGCTTATGTGGGTATCCCAAGTGCTGTGATGTCGATTCTTAATTCAACATTAAACATTTTGTATAAATAAAGTTTAGACTAATGCAAAAGGCAAAAAATACACTTCAGCGACCATGCTTCCATGGTTAACAATGCAACTAAATAATGTGGAACGCATCTAACTTAATCGGGCAATGTGTTTAATCATTTGTAAATGGCTCAACTGGTTCCAAATATGGCTAATGTGTATTTCCCTTTGACCCCAAGAATACGGTCCTTAGAATGTCATGAAAACATGTTTTTAAGGCCCTAGCAGTGAGGGCCTTAGAATAAAAAGCGGAGAATCTCGATACAAGATGTATTTGCTAGAAGGAAACCTGACGACATAATGATTTGTAGATTGAAGCTTAAATTAGGAAGAAGCAAGAAAAAAAGATTGTAAGCCCATTATTTGATTCAGCCCAGCTCAGGACATTAGAAGTCAGAGAAGATTTTTGCGTCAAACTAAGAAACTAGTTTAAGGTGTTTAACCACCTACCAGAGACAGCAAATACTGAAAACGAATGGGCACAGTCTAAAGATGTGTATTACAATGCAGCACAGAAAATACTCGGTATGAAGAAACATGTGAGAGAGGAATGGTATCTAAAAAGAGCAAATAAACCTTGCAAAGAGCAAATTGGAAAAGATGGCCGCACAGAAAGCATAAAACACAAAACAAAAAGAAGTAAAGAAAAGCTTAAAGAAAGACAAAAAGGAATGATTGGAACTCAAAGCTGCCAAAGCGAAAGAAGCATTGTATAAAATAACAAAGGATCTGAGCCGGAAACATTTTAGCTTTAATGAAGAAAACCTGAGAGACACAACAGGAGATATAATCACAACGGAAAGGTTGATAGATGGCAAGAATATTTCACATAGTTGCTAAATGGGCCAGCATCAGATATCCCAGTGGAAACAGTAGAAAACTTTTAGCAACTCCTAGAAATAGATATTGGGCCAATCAGCATTAAAGAAATAGCAATGAACAGTGTGAAGAAATGGGAAGGCATTAGGTGAAGACCGAATCAGTACTGACATGCTAAAGGCAGACCCACAATTTAAAGCAAAAGCATTACATGAAATATTCAACAAATTATGGATAAATAAAGTGGTCCCAACAGACTGGAAAAATGGTGTAATCCTCCCACTACCGAAGAAAGGTGATCTCTCACACTGCAACAACTGGAGAGGTATAACATTATTGTCTGTACCCGGAAAGGCACTCTGTAGTGTGATATACAACAAAATGAAGACATCCTTAGACAAGAGTTTTGTCGGAAGATCGGGCAGGATTCAGAAAAGGAAGAAACTGCTGTGATCATATTTTCACTCTCATAAATATTGTGGAACAAGCTTTAGACTCAAATGCCACGTTATATATAAACTTTATAGACTTTGAAAAGGCTTTTGACAGTCTAGACAGAACAATGATGTGGAGTATCCTTTCTGCGTATGGGTTACCAGATAAGGTTATAAACATATTTAAAGTACTCTATGAAGGATACCAAATGCAGAGTGAAAGTAGGGCTCATGGAAACAGAATACTTCAGGGAAACATCAAGAGTCCGGCAAGGATGCATTCTGTCACCTTTCTTGTTTCTCAGGTGACAGATTATGATATGAAGAAAGCCACCACAGGCTCAAGGCTTGGCCTTCAGTAAAACCTGGAACAGCTGGACTTTGCAGATGATATCTGTGTTATCAGCCAAAGTAAAGAACAACTGCAACAAAAGACAGATAAGATCACATAAATAGCAAAACAGACAGGGTTAAGAATCAATGTTAACAAAACAAAACTGCTAGAGATAAACCTGAAAAGTGAAAGACCTATAGTAACAGATAATGTTGGTTTGGAAACAGTAACTGACTTCCCTTATCTGGGAAACAATATCTTCTTGGATGGAAATGTAGTGGCTAAAATCAAGCAGAGAATTGCCAAGGCAAATGCTGCTTACAACATACTTCAGAGTGTCTGGAGATCAAATATCTACAGCGCTAAAACTCAACTCAGGATATACAACATTTGCATTAGGACAGTTCTCCTTTATTAAGCAGAAACATGGTAAAGAGACAGAAAGATAGAGAGCATGCTCAGAGGTTTTGAGGGAAGACTTGTCAAAAGATTTTTGGTGTTCACATGAGAAGATAAAATCAGCAATTCTAAATTCTTTATTTTTGTTCCGGGAGACGCAGGCGTCAATGGAAATGAAAGAGCGGACAGGTTGGCTGGATCCGCTATCACTACCGACGGTCAGCCTATGGATCATGCTGATATTATCAATGCCCTCAGAGAAATGGGAAGGATAGAGGACTTTGGTGGAAGTGAATCCACATCACTCGCCAGAATGGCAGACTTGGGAATTAAGATCGGCACAGCAAAAAACAAGACGCACACCAGCTACGCCAGAAGACTTGTTAATCAACATAGAACTGGTACTATTAGCCATCGGACGTTGGGGTTCATACTGAGGGGAGGATCTGATCACCTATGGACATGTCCAGAGTGCAATGAGGATAACCCAACTAACTAACTAACTAACTAACTAATTCTAAATTACAACAAATTACAGACTTAAAAGATGTGAATTTAGAAATAAAAAAAAACGAAGATGGAGGTGGACTGGACACATCTTCAGAATGAAGAAAGAGAGACGGCCGAGACAGGCAATCCAATGGACACCACAAGGACAGCGAGGAACCTGCAGAGGCACTTGGAGGCAAACTTTTGAGGCTGAACTCAAGGCTACAAGAAGGACAAAACTGGAGATAGAGAGGATGGCTCAAGATCTAATTGAGTGGCGACAGTTTGTCTCGGCCTCTCGTGCCTCTGGGCATGATGAGGATTGATTGAGCAGTGAGGCCAAGATGTTTGTAACAGTCTATGGGCAAACAGCAAAATATGTTCATAGCAGTGAAAGGGTTAGATCATTAAGACTCAATAACTGTCACTGTGAGGTAGCAATGTTTGGGACATAAAGAGTTCAAGTAACACCTCTTGGGACTGGAAGAGATAAAAATATGATGTTTACTGCCATTAACAAGTGCAGCAATTTAAATACTTGGGGAGCATCTTCACAGATGATGGAAGAATTGATAGGGAACTTGAGGCAAGATGTCAAAAGGCGAACGCAGTAACTTACCAAACTCTCCCCACTGCTAAAAATACCGAAGCATCACATGAGCACTAAAACGACAACTGATAAATTGCATGTTTATACCAACACCTCTGGTACCAATGCCAAACCTGGTCCCCTAACAAGAGCCACAGGAGAAAAAGATCACGACGGTGCAAAATGAGATGCTTACGTAAGGCTGCCAATGTCACAAGGAGAGACAGAGTTCGAACGAGAACCATTAGAATCAATTGTAGGAACCACACCATGCCTGCAAGTACATAAAGAAGCAAACAAATAGAGGTGGTTTGGCCACTTGATGCGAATGCAAACCGACCAACTGCCTCTACGAGCAAAAACAACGAACAGCACTACTGCCCTAGAGCAAGAGGCAGACCGAGAGTACGATGGATAGACAATATATCAGAGATCCTGAGGCAACACGGACTAACAACAACACGTGCAACACACCTGGCCCAGGATAGAAAACTGCGACACCCCACTACGCTGTGAGGCAATTGTGGACAAGACAAGACAAGACAAGACTGCCATTAAAGAGTCACAGCAAAATAAGCCAGGCAATAAACTTTACATACATAGTTTTGCCCTCATTTTTGATAAGTTACTGCAATTAAGAAATAAAATCTGGCTATAGATCTAAATTTGGCCACTCACAATGACTGTTGAACTTCTGGACGACTTGACCAATCCCATACCAGGTCTGTATCAAGATCCTAACACACGAATAAATGGCAAAATTAGTCTTTAAATATGCAAGAAAAACAAGACATTTTACAAAATATGCTTAAGATAAATAGCAGTTCTATTAATATATACATAAGCGTTATTTGTGTACAATTATATTCTTTTATTCTTCTTTTCCCCTTGGCCCTTATTCCCAAATGGAGAAAAGGCCCTCAACAAACTCACTCCAAGTCATCCTATCCTTTGTCATCCCTTTTATCTCATCCAATCTCTTTCACATCTTCCCACCATCTAATTCTCCTCTCTCTGTTTTTGTTTGGGTCTGCTTTTATTCCTCTGATCCTGTGAGTGAGTCCCATTGCAAGAACATTCTAGTTATGTAAACAGGCCAAAATACATTTACACAATAAATATCCTTTTGCCAAATACCTGTTTAGAACGCCATTCTTCATTTGGCCACTCTGTGCTTGGGCTTGCAGGACTTTTAGGGCTGACAGTAAAATGCAAAATCATCAAGTCAGATTGTAATATTAGTTTAATTTTGATTTTGAAACAAGTTTACGTGACATCTTAGGATTTAATTTTTATAATTGACCGCAAAACATTTAAATGGAAAATATGCTAACATGCAGAACAGTATATATTGTCTTAGAAAAAAAATGTGTTTAAAAAAAAAAAGGAATTGTGGTTATTTCTTTCAGCTTCATGAGTGGGGTCTGGAGCCCAGATTTAAAGGGGGAGTGGGGATGGGGGGGGGGGGGAATAGACCCAGCCTCCTCCTCCCCAACAAGCATGCTGTAAAAGTCAACCCATTAATGGTGTTTCCTTCGAAGTCAAGAGTGCATCTGCCTGAGAAGTGAGTTGCATAGAAAGAAATAAGCCAGGTCTGTAAAATAAATATGCATGCTAAACCCAAGTTCTGGAACAAGACCAAAGTCCAGAAGTAGACCCACTTCTGCTTGAGTTTATATCCAGTGAATGCCAAGAAGATCCTTGAGTGGATGCAATGCTACAAACACAACAGATACTAGAGGAAGTAATCAGCAACAGTTCTTCACATATATATAGTTTATACTCTTAACTCTTTCGGTATCAGGCAGGTGTTACATCAACTTGTTCTGCTCCAAGAATTTATTAATTTAAGTAATCAACATGTTGATCTGAGTAGTTACAGCAATAGCATTGTGAGACTAGAGGAGTTAGAATAAGAACTGTGGTTGAGCCGGTGAATATAACAAGTGAGCCTCAAACTGTTCATAAAAGTAGGTCATAAGAGTTGAAACCAACAAACACATGGTAAGTTGCCTGATACAAAAGGACCTAAATTCCTGTGTGGTTTCTGAGGGCCCAATTTTGGGGCCAAAAAAAATACACTTTCTGCTCCCATAACAAGCATGTCATAAAAGGCGATTAAATAGGCGAGTTTCCTTCTAAGTCAGATTGCATCTTCCTGGGAGGCAAGGAACAGTCTGCATTTAAATAAGATAGATTGTAAAACGGATGTGTATGCAAAACTCAGTTTTGGAACGAGACTGAATTCCAGAAGGGACAAACAACCACAACTTTCTGCCAGAGTTTACACCTGGTAAGGGCTAAGAAAAATGACTTAAGTACTCAATATATCTATTTTGAATACTGAATTAAGAATTGACATCACAGCACATGGGCCTCCCTCATAAGTGTTCCATCCTTATCTTCTGCAGCAAGCGAAGAGTTATAAATCTGATGGCACCAGTAATTGTCTGAATGTATCTGTATTTCATTTCCCTTGAGTGTTGAGCGTCGGCCAGATTCCCTGGTAACTCCTCACAGCGCCATTCTCTTTAGACCATAGTGATCTATTTGTGCCTCTGCACTTTTCACTCACTCTGAAAGGGCCCTCACAGCATCTAGCTTGCCATACATCAATTTACCACCAAGTGGTGCAGACCTGGCCAGTATATCTGCCTGCTTGTTTCCTTGAAAACCTGGAGAACTACCCGGGATCGCAAAAGTGATGCTTGCCACTCTGCATGGAGCATGCATGTCTTCACCTTTCTAAACATACTCTATGAGTTAGTGACAATCACGGCACATGTGTACAGCTGATTCTTAGCCAGGGGTAGGCAGCAGTGTCTGCCTCCACCTCTATTCTCAAACTAGACGTTGTGATTTCACATACTAGGCTTTACTGCACTAAGTGATGTCCATCTGCCTTTGCTATGAACCCCCATGCACTTCGTCTGCCTCTCAACACAGAGCCATCTATTTGATAATCACATCACCTGGGCAGGAATCTTCACGAATCATTTGTTGAACTTCTGATTCTGCAGCACCAGCTGGCCAGTCCTTGTACGCAAGACCTAAAGTGATTAGAACCCTACACAAATCTGATTCTTTCTCGACACTTTGGCCCACTGCTCTCCTCACCCGAATTTATCAAGCCTGCATTGTGTCTTCAGCTTGCGCCATTCTCGACTTTCCTGCATGAATGCTTACCTGCCCCTGTGTGAGGATTCGTTGCTGTTTGGTCTTGAAGGAGTAGCCGATTCACGCTGGGCATCAAACAGCAGTTTTTCCATGCTGTCTGTGCATGTAACTGTCAGGTTTATGTTGCCTGCTTCAACTCCTTCCTTAGCATGTTCATCACAAGAAAGTTCCACCCACGAGTCTGTTAAAAAAACACATTTAAGAAACAGTTATTACAATTTTATATATATATGTGTTAGTGAATTCTGAAGACAAGTAACAATTGAAATATAATTAGTTTTGTATTATTAGATGTTTATTTGCAATTTAAACGGAGGAAAAATGTCATGGAAATCTATACCTTTGTGTGGAGTGTGTGTGTGTGTGTGTGTGTGTCACACATGTGCGTATGGATGTAAGCAGTAGAGATACAGTGTATAACAATCCATAACCATCATTTGGCACATACTTGTCACAATAAAAAGCTAATTTTTTTAAAGACAATATTTAAAAATTATCAATATTAGAACGTTTTCAAATTTTTTATTAATCTTTTTTTGGTTCTATAATGTCAACCCTAGAAGTCTACTTATGAATGTATGTTAATATAATTGTAACCATTCTGAGTCTTTCAAATAACTTAGGAGTTAGCCGGAGCACACTGTAGTTTCTACGATAATACTGCTTATAAAACATTCATTGTTACCACTAAAGAGTATGCCACAAATAACATCTAACCTTTCAAACAATACATGACATTTTCATGTAGCTAGTGTTTTTCAGCTGGTCAATCTTGTCTCTATCAAATAACACAGTTCAGAGTTCATGGTGCTGCTGTCTGCTAAGGCTGAATATGACATACAAGAATTGTAATCACAGGAGCCACTTTAGCCAAATGTCAAATTGTCACATTCGGTTTATTGTCTGCTTTAAAACTATGGTTAGAATGGGAAACATGGTGGCATAGTGGTAAACACTTGCCTACAAGCAGGCACCTGCAGAATTGTAAATTATCATTGATAGAAATAGTCAGTCATAAAAATCTGGTCACATATATGCAATATTAATGCATAAGGCACTTGGTCCCATTTAATGCAAACCAATAATAGAGTCATTTTTGAATATCATGACACAAATCGTTGCAAGCAAAGGTGAAGGGCATTTGATGTGAAATACACAGCTCCCAATGTTGTGCATCAAGCCCTTAAATCAGTGGCTTAGGCACACACACAAAAAAAACATGGACTAAAGTCCTTATGTGGAAAAATATGCAGCAAACAGTAGCTAGAAGCAAAAACACTTAAAGACCTAAATGAACAGCTTGCTAATCACAATAAAATGAAACATTTCATCAACAGCCTTAATAAATGGGAAATTTTCCTTTGAAGTCGGAGTGCATCTGCCGGAGAGGCAAGGAACCAACAGTCTGTTTTCAAGAGAATGAGATCAGTAAAACTGATGCACACGCAACACTCAGGTTCTGGAGCAGGACTGCAGTTCAGTAGTGGACGATCAACCAGAACTTTCCGCCAGAGTGTACAGCTGGTGAACGCAAAGAAGAAGAAGAAGAAATGGGAAATGTTGTTTCAGATTTCCAAATTATTGGGGGCTTTTAAGCAAGAAAAAATTTCTGAAAATAATCCTAAGTAAAGGAAGTAAAATAAATGACATTTTGCACACTTTCCACTTTACATTTTTATAGACCAACTGGCACTCAATGGTGATGTTGTCAACATTGCACAGTTTACTAAATCCTAAGTATAATATGCAAATGTGTGTGGCTGTTGATTGATCAATTCTGGTAAATAAATGAGTAGTTAAAATGTTTGACTCTCTTTTAGGAGACACAGGTTCAAATCCTCACTAAGATGATGCAATGTTTTTTGCTAGTGGACAAAAACACAATCCTATTGTCCAGTTTGTGGCCTCAGCACTAAACTCTTTAGCTCAAGTACCTCACCACCACCCCCTCCCACAAGAGCCCTGCACCATCCTAAACAGAAGTCAAATAGGGAAGTCAGGACAGGTAAATAACTATGTTCACAATGAACAAACAATTCAAACAGAATCAGTTAGGCTGTAGTATTTGTGTTTTTTTAAACCCGTATTTTCGTCTTCTTATAGTCCATGCCATGTTGTGTTGATAGTCATGTCTATCAACAACCTTCTGTCCCTTGTACTTTCAATAAATTCTGGCACATATGACCTTCCATGCTATGATACCAAACTGTCTATGATCGTCTCTCTTGGTCTCCCTCTACATCTTTTCCACTCCAACTTCCCCAACGTCACAATGTACTAAGTACCAAATTCCACCTTACCAAAGGTGGCCTTCAGCAGTGAATACTTTATGTTTCATCTACAAGTTGGCTCTGAAAGCTGGGTAATTTTCAGATTTGTCTCGGAAGGAAAGGCAGGAAGGGAACCAACCATTCCATCTCAATTAGCTTCGGTCTATAATTCACGAAGGCCAACACTTCACACCCAAAGTGTGGCAGTTAATCTGCTATTGTACAGTATCTGGGATAGAGAACCTCACAGGTAAGTGCATTAGGATCATGGCACCAACTGTTCAACACCTAGCCTATCTACACCTCGCTGTGGTCATCCTAGAAATAAGTTTCCTAGTAGAAGCCAGGTCAATGTGGATAGGAACACTGTTTTCTTTGAAGTTGAAATGCATCTGCCTGAGAGGCAAGGAAATGCAAATCTGAATACTTCTTCTTTGTGTTCATCAGTTGCAAACTCTGGTGGAAAGTTCTGTTGTTTATTCACTTTTGGACAGCAGTCCTGTTCCAAAACCTGAGTGTTGCGAGTGCATCCATTTTACAGATCTGTCTCATTTGTATGCAGACTGCTGGTTTCTTGTCTCTCAGGCAGATGCACTCCGACTTTGAAGGAAGCTTCCAATTAGTCGACTCTTACAACATGCTTTTTGGTAGGCAGTGGGTCTATTCTTGTTTCCCCTATAACAGGGCCCCGGAACCCACATGTGGAAATCTGAATACAATATGCCAGATCTGTAAAATACAAGTGCATGTAACACTCAAGTTGTGAAACAATACCAACTCGAGAAGTGGACACAAAACCAGGTAATTCTGCTGGATTTTACAGTCAGTGAACAGGAGGAGGAAGAAGAAGAAGAAGTGCATCCTATTTCCGGCCCATCTACACAAGGTGTCACATTGTCTTGCCGTCAATTACATAAGCGTTGATGTCGCATGTTCTATACTATAACAAAACACAGCTTTGAATTACTATAGAACATTTAGAATTGGCTCTAACCCAAACCCCACTACCAACAGCATGAACCTTGGTCTGACGAGAGAATATTTTAGAAGAAAACAGTAAAATGTGACACCTCCTTGACCTAGACCAGACTGAGAAAGTGTGTGGATGGGCAGTGAAACATTAATAGGAATGAAGTACGGCATCTCTATTTTAATTTGGAAAATAAAATAGCTAAAATAAGTAAGACATCTTTATTGCAAATAAAATGAGCTTAAATTGAATTTGTTTTATGTGTACATGTTCGGCACTCTTCCGAATACCGGCCCCATATTATTTACTGTCCAAAACATTCCTTTTAGAGCCTCAAGGGGTTCAAGAGGTTACAAAGAGGTCAAGGGGCTATAAAGAGGTTATACAAAATATGGTACAATACGTACCAATAATGCCGTGAAATAATTGAGGCCATCATCATCAGTTTCCACATCTGCGCGTTAAGCGTTGTGAGAAATAGTTTTCGATCGACTGAAGTGACGTGGGGAGGAATAATTTTCGATCCATCGGAGCGCTGTGTCGATGGGTAGCAACGTTAAGATCATCATCATCAGTCTTCACTTCTGCCGTTAAGCGCCGTGAAATAATAATTGAAGCCAGGAACAACAAAATATGGAACAATACGTACCAATAATGCGTGAAATAATTGAGGCCATCATCATCAGTTTCCACATCTGCGCGTTAAGCGTTGTGTTAAGCGCCGTGGGGAGAAATAGTTTTCGATCGACTGAAGTGACGTGGGGAGAATTAATTTTCGATCCATCGGAGCGCTGAAGTGACGTGGGAAGGAATTTTTTTTTTTTTTATCGATCACCGGCTGTGAATTCCAGTGGAAGGTCCCGGTTATTCGTCCGCTTGGACTTTTGGCTTTCACCTGGACCTGATTTTTGCGTGGGAAGGAATAATTTTCGATCCATCGGAGCGCTGTGTCGATGGGTAGCAACGTTAAGATCATCATCATCAGTCTTCACTTCTGCCGTTAAGCGCCGTGAAATAATAATTGAAGCCATCATCATCAGTTTTTACTTCTGCGCAATGTTTAAAGTAAAGCGCCGTGGGGAGAAATAGTTTTCGATCGACTGAAGTGACGTGGGGAGGATTAATTTTCGTTCCATCGGAGCGCTGAAGTGACATGGGAAGGAATAATTTTCGATCCATCGGAGCGCTGTGTCGATGAGTAGCAACGTTGAGATCATCATCATCAGTGTAGCAACGTTAAGATTATCATCATCAGTGTAGCAACATTAAGATCATCATCATCAATTTTTACTGCTGCCGTTAAGCACCGTGAAATAATAACTGAGTCGCTGTGTGTCCCCCCCCCCCCCCCCCCCCCCCCCTGCTCCTTTTCTCCCTCCACACAGTGGAATTTTTATAAGAAAGATAAATAAGATACACACAATATATATATATATATATAT
This sequence comes from Candidula unifasciata, assembly GCA_905116865.2. Lineage (NCBI taxonomy): Eukaryota > Metazoa > Mollusca > Gastropoda > Stylommatophora > Geomitridae > Candidula > Candidula unifasciata. The sequence goes on from CAJHNH020000683.1 coordinate 112,878, forward strand.
ATATATATATATATATATAATACACAAAGTATATTCAATCAGATTATTAAATTACAAGAAGCCAAATCAGGATTACAGAAGGAAAAAAAACTGTCGGCCTGTTTCTCTAAATATCTAATGCATTTGATGTATATTGAAGAGAGCGCTGCGTTATACCTGCAACAATATCATATCTACTTTGATGGATTTAAAAATACCAAGATGTGTAGTAGAAACGACATAGCAGAGAAGATATACTTGGCTACAACTTATCTAAACACAAGAGGATGTTCAGTATCAATGAAGTGTGTACCACCTGCTAGTGTGGTCATTGAGAAAATGAAATGACAGACGAAAAGAAGGAAATGCAGAAAAAAAATACAATACACTTTCCGTCAAAGAAAAGTGGCAACTCCGCCAATAATATTTGACAGTTATATGTCGAAATTGTGGCACAACAGTTGTAAATACTGTCCAAAAACATGTTCTTTGTGACTGCGACGCCACTGAAATTCGGCTAAATATGTATTAAACAATGCACATCGCCTTGGAAAGGCTGTTTCCTTTTGACTTGCATCCACAGCCCTTCAATTGTTTGGGTGTGGATGTCTCCGTGTACATGGTCAACAAAATTAATAGCATGAACAACAACGAGATGTTCATATATGATGCCATTGTTGAGTTGACCAACGTTGTTGTAGCCTCGCCAGGCATCGGTGACAATTGTTGTTCCTGGTAACACATGCTCATTTATGATGCGTTCCAATGTTGTCGCATCTCGCCTATTAACAACTTCCAACCAGCAACGACCACTACCACGTTCAACTAGCCCAACTACCCATTGACCACGACGAAAGTAACCACGATGGTACTTGCGGTGGAAAAAATAGCTCTCGTCAACTTAAACAACCACTGACTGTCCGTTAGCATCAAATCCTCCCAACTGAGGGTTGCTAAGCAGCAGCCAGTTGTAACACTCTACCCGAAAATAATTGTTATAGTTGACTATAGTATCACAGCTTGTCAATCTCTCAAAAAACATCAAATTTTTTTGCTTGACTTCGAACAACCAGTAAAACATTACCATCACAATTCTTTCAGTTGGGAGTTCACAATTAGCGAAGAACGAACCCGTCCGTACACTGCAACGAGTATTACAGCGACGACATCGCCAAGAGAATCTATCGGAACATTCTAGCCTTGACACTAATGACATCCGACGGTTGCAAGACGAACAGTCTACTGAGTTCCGTATTATTCTGTGCATAGCAAGCCATTGCAACCACTGTAGTTTATCGTTCATTATTCTATATAAATCATCAGGTCTGACATCTACAGCTGCCAGTTGATCAACTTGTAGAATATTATTGCTTATCTGTTTTGGAGCCGATGGTCTGCCTGCCATAATTAAAAGTAGCTGCACAAATTATCAAAAGAAATATTTCCACTTTATTCGCAACTTTTGCCGATAAGCAATTAATTATCTACGCAAGTGCACAAATTCGCAAAGAGACTGTGACGAGGTGCATTCGGTGAGTACAGAATTCCTTCTAAACGCAACAACAAAAAAAGTACACAAGTCCAACAGAAACCTTTACAAAGTGAAACAATGAGGTAACTGAACAGCAAACCCAAGCGATCTTCCTAGCAGCGATCAAAGTGTCTGACCAACCAACAATTTATCTCAGTGGAATTTAACGTTAGCTTAACAGCTGGACCAGGGAACGCATCTACGTTGAAGAATTATGCAATCTTCCAGTCGAACGGACAGAAGACGACCATCTGAACTTGCCGACAGGCAGGTGGCTAATTACCACGGGTTAGAGTTGAGACGTAGCGGGCATTCTCAGACCAGCCGACAACTTTGATGTCCAGAGTTCAAACAAGATAGCGGGTCCAGTTGTCTAAGCAAGCGAATTTCGCACATTAATGTGATACACGTAATCTACCTAGTGATGTCTAGTGATGTTACAACATACTCGTAATCACAAGGGCGGAACTTAGACAACAGTGTAGAACATTTACGGATGCCTGTGACCTGATTGATTCTATTATACTTTCATACTGTGCCAAAAGAGAAAATCTAACCATTTTTCGAAAATAAAAATTTCAAAAATGGAAATATTTGAACTGCTGCATGTAAACAGTGAAAGTAGGTGCAAACATTAGTTAAGCAATATACAAGTAACCTGCAGTCTTCATCTTTTATCATCTTACCAAAAGTATATCTATATCGATAAACGCCTTTTCCCTTCTCCCGAGGATACTCAGTCAGCTCAATATATTTCACGAGTCTTTATTAGGCTGTATCTGTTTAACCAGGGACTATTACAACCAACCAATAATCGACTTCGGTAACAATAATAACCACGTATTGATGCCCTTCCAAGTAGCAACAAGTCACACACAAGACATTTTTTGTGGGTTCCAAGGAGGAAAAAAAAAAGAATTGATCCACTGCCACCTGAAAAAAATGTTGTAAAAGGCAACTAATTAGGACTGCTGAAATCAGATGTGATGGGGCGAAAGGCGCAGATATCGCAACCTAGCACGAAAGGTGCAGATATAGCAGCGTATTTGTAAACCTCAATACACTATGCCAACCGCCATTTCAAGGGCGAACAAAAAAAAAAAAGAGATTAGCTGCCCGTGACATGACCATTTAGCACTTCGCGCCTGCTATCGCAGCCTAGCTGTTAACCACAAGACCGAGCGAAGGGCGCAAATATCGCAGCCTAATTGTAACCACAACACAACGTGCAAACCACCCTTTTAAAGAAAAGCCCGACCACCGGCGTAACAAGCAGACTGCTTATCAACTGTACTAGCGAAGCAGATATCGTAGCTGTAGTGAAGCAGATATCCTAGCCTAGTTGTAACTACAAAACAACGTCTAAACCACCCTTTTAAAAGTTTTAAAAAAAAATTTGCCGTCGCTATCGCAACCTAGCTGTTAACCACAAGACTGAGTAAAGGCGCGCTATCGCAGCTTAGCTGTTAACTACAAGACCGAGCGAAAGGCGCAATCGCAGCCTAGCTGTTAATCACAAGACCGAGCGAAGGGCGCAAATATCGCAGCCTAGTAGTAAAAAAAAAATTTGCCGCCGCTATCGCAACCTAGCTGTTAACCACAAGACCGAGTAAAGGCGCAGATATCGCAGCCTAGTTGTTAACCACAACACAACGTGCAAACCACCCTTTTGAAGAAAAAAAAGAAAAATGTTTTTGCCCGCCGGAGAATCGAACCCAGATCACCGGCGTAACAAGCAGACTGCTTATCAACTATACTAGCGAAGACTCGATAATTTCGTTCAAATGAAATTATATAATAAAAGAAAGCATAGTTTGTAGTGTTCCTGCTCTATATTTTTAACTACATGACCTCTCAAGTCCCTAACAACGACCTCTTGAGGCCCTGAATGGGATTTTTTGTCTTTGAATAATATGGGGCCGGTATTCGGAAGAGTGCCCATGTTCTTTATTAATGATGTTTACATACAATATGTGCTGCTTATCACTTGAGTGAAAGGATTAAATCTTAAGTATTTTGAATTTAAGTCTTGCGTTTATAGTATCAATGAACAATAATAATTTAGAATGTATTTCTCATTTTATTTAAATAGCATCAAGGTTGCCCAAATTGTTTCATTTGTCATTATTCCCCAGTTTTAGGAACTGATATGAGGTAGCCCATAGAGAGAGAAGCTAGTGCGTGTCACTATATTAATTATAAACTACTGTATAGTTGTTGATATGGGATTTCATCATTGAATATTGCAGGTTGTACTGCACAAGTATTACTTAGTCTATATTTATACTATACTAAACTAATTACAAAGAAAACATCATCATCAATAAAAATTAAATCAATTGTTGACAAAATAAATAATACTTTTAATTTTATAGTTTAATAAAACAGACACATCATACATACATACCAACACTTTTTAGATCGTCCGACTTCTCGTTTATAATTGCTGAAGCCATTAAACTGTTATAAAATGTAGCTGAAAGAGAAGCTGTGCCTTCTACCACTGAAGAGAATTGGTGAGAGAAAGCACGACTGTGCCACAGACTGTTCACTCTCTGGGTGCTCTGTTTGTTGATGTTTGACTGCTTTATTTATCTATGACGTCGCGCGAAACTGGGTCAAGGCAACCTGGGCGCCCCTAGTAGCAATAACTGAGGAACCAGGTGGTTGTTGGCCCTTGGTGGTTTCAAGGTAAAGGTAAAGGTAAGTTAGTTTCTAGGGGTGTGAAGTCTTAGGCCTTCACATCTACCGGGTCACAGTAGAATAGGGTAGGGTAGTCTGCTCATTGACTTCCCTGACAACTACTTCTAGAAAATTATTGGGAATTAAATGCTAAGGTTGGGTCGACTCAAGAGTTATCTTCTTCTTCGTCTCCACCTCCTCTTTGGCCTTCTTCCTTTTGTTATCGTATTCATCCTCTTCCTCTTCGTCCCTTTCTGCTTCTCTTCTTTCTTTTTGTTAAATTCTTATTCTTTTCCTCCCTCCCCAGTCGTCTTATTTTTCTGCCTCATCCACCTCATAATCTACCCTAGTGACTTCGTGGGTTAGGGGATGTGTAAGCATTGTGTGCTCTAAGGAGCTATGCTGGCCTAAATTTCTCTAAATCGTCTATGTACTTATTATATTTGTTTCAATCTGGCTTTCAATGCTAACTAGTACCAGGCATTTTTTTCAGGCTGCCGTTTTAATTGAACTGTTTGGCTGGTTTCAGTCTTATACTTCATAATTTCGGAAAAAATCACTGTAAACACTTTGCAACATTGCCACATTGCAAGAGAAGCTATGGGAGACCGGTGGCGACCTTAAACGCACAATCCTATTTGTGACCCAGACTGGATTCAATGTTTAGCATAAGAAGAAGAAGAACACAGTAGAAACTAAAATGTAGTGTATCAACGAGTGGCTTACATGCTCAGAAACAGTTTGACATCAAATTTTTGATAGCCATGATGAGCTTTCTTGCTATTAACACACACACACACACACACACACACACACACACACACACATATATATATATATATATATATATATATATATATATATATATATATATATATATATATATAATAGGATTCTGGAATTCACACCCCGATAACGGCAATCCTATTAGGTGGTACTGTGTTGTAATAGGATTGCCGTTATCGGGGTGTGAATTCCAGAATCCTATATTATAGTCAACAGACTACAACAAAAAGTCACAATCTCACTCATACTTTTCAATGCATGTACGATCAAAATTCCACGTTTTGAAGCAACAGGGGATGGAAGGATACTGTTTTTTACAGGTGAAAGTACATAAGGGGATTAATCGATACAAAAAAGATAAGTGTTGTCATTAACCAAGAAAATGCATCATGTTATGGCGCTTTCTGGACAACATTATTGTTAGAATTGGTGGCCCAAGCACAACATATAATGGTAGCAATGCCAGTAGAGAAATGAGAGTAAGATAACTGGGAGCTACCTTTGATAGAAGTCCTCCCCCCCCCCTTTTTTTTCCCCCTACTCCGGGACATGTGAAGGTATTTGCAACACAATGTTAAAAGGGACTCGGAGCCCTAAAGATTATGACAGCAAGAACAAGAGCAACGGACAGTAACCGGAGACTAGAAACACTCCTGTATGAAACCCTCAAAATCACTGAGGTCTTTACACACTTACTACACCATGAACACCCTTGACAGACAGTGCCGTTACTTGGCGCCACCAATAGTTTATGCAGAAATGAAAGCATTAGTGAAGGAACACAAATAACCGGAAGATGCTGTTATATGATGGTTCTGTGATTCGTCAGAAGCGAAGCGCATGGCTTTCATGGCAAGAACCACAGGGAAGTCATTACAGAAAACAGTCGACCCTTTCTTCTAACACAAGAAGCATGATAATAGCCGAACTCAGGAGTTCACCAATGCATGTTTGCTCAGCGACTCAATGAACGTGTTATAGAAGATCAAGGCGAGGTACAGATATAAACAGTGGCTCCATCTGATACATCACCCAGCGTTTCGCAAAATCCTCTGTGAAAACGAGATTCGGGTCCAAAAAGCAGTACAGCAGTCGCAGCAAGGCCACAGTATCGGTCTCGGGAGCACTTTGTCACGAATATTCACACGGGGTGAGATCTGGCGAATGGCTCCGCTGCGACTGAGCTTTGTCATAAGATCTGCTTATGATGTGTTACCGTCTGGTGCCATCATGGTCAAATGGCATGCGACCACAGACCCGTCATGTCCCCAATGCAGAGCTAAGCAGACGCCCAAGCAAGTATTGCTCGTGTGCAGGAAAGCCCTAGGCCAGGGACGATATAAATACATGGTGCCACAATAAAGAGTTAAGCTCGGCAGATCTCTAAAGGTAAAGTCAACAAGGTCGCATAAGCTCCATAAATACTTGACTGAGCGAGGTACTGGTTACTTGCGGTCGAACTGTCTTGTTTAAAAAAAAAGTATCCAGACTCAATCCCAAAGACCCACTTGAGACTAGACATGGTCCTGCACTCTGCAGACAAATGCGGCTCATACTGGTAGAGCTGACCATGAGTCATGGGTGGAAGAATATCACCTCTACAAGTTGAACAAGTACAAAAAGTTAAAGTCGGGAGATGTGAACCAGCGTCATTGCATACGGTTATAATCCATAAGTGCTCTGCCACTAGTACGGAAAGCTGATAAGAATTGTCCGTCTGTGTTGCCGTTCGCACGTAATTCTGTAGCTACAGCGACGTTGCTCTATTTACCCCAGAGTGTCAACACTGGTACCCATTTTCTAGAGGCTAGGTGAACCCCGGAAACAGCCCGGTTTCGAACACCGACCGTGGGCTGCAGCTGGATTTGAAAGCGAACCTCTTATCGACTGCGCTAACGCGGCCCCAGCTGGAAAAATACGTTGAACTGGTGGCCGGTCTGAGGATAGATGAGGCGTATACAGTAACAATCCTTGCCGACGAGATAGGCACAGGAGGACTTATCTCCACTTCCACAATGTACTAAAGCATCTAGGCTTACGATGAAATGAAAGAAAACGTTAACTAAAACAGCTGAGTGTAGCAGCGGAAAGGGCTTTGAGCTGGCTTTGGACACAATGGAACGTCGGGAAGGGGGTGGGGGATTGGGCCTCGGTAGACTAAGCCGAGTCCCTAGTGGAAAATAACATTACATCCCTTTAAAGCCAAAGTGTCCGATAAAAACGTCTGCCAGTGTCTCCCTGCCATTTGTCAAAGTTTAATGTCTGTCCGATGAACTAACCATAAGCTTTATTAATCTGGTCGTGAAGGTAGTCGCATAATTTGCTACCGCAGTTACAATATATATAACACCAAATCTCAGTTGCAAAGTCACCAATTCGTCTTGTCCCTGTCCGAACCCGGCGTGATGCTGACCACATCACCCATCTTGTGCCGATTGGTCTATAAAATATATGTCTATCCCTATATGCCTAAATGCGTGAAAAGGGTCCTTTACTTTTCCTTTTCTTTCTGAACGTCCGATAAAGTGCAGCACGGGAAGATCGAGGCTTGGAGTCATTAACCAGGTCGCCTCACCTTCGGCGATTGTCTAGAAAGTTATTGGGCCAAAACAATCGCTGACGATGGACCTTTCTACCGATAATCAGTGGACTCCTGCTGTGCATGCTTCCCTGTTGAGTTCTTCTTACTCCTGTCATTTGCTTCCGGTCTTGTGCAATCTGCTTTTAAGCCTGTTTTAACCCTGTTGCCTTTAGGAAGTTAGTTTTCCAAACTGTATGAGTTTCTGATGACAGGAAGTATTTGGGCAATGGCCATTACACCCAGATCACGACCTGCTCCAACTGTCAGCTGGACCCGGTCGTGCCCAGATAATAGCTTTGGTGCTGGTTGCATCTGCACAGTGTGCATACCTGATGGGTATGGTTATTTCCCCCCCCCCCCCCCGTCATTATTAGGGGTGAACAAATATTTATTTATGTCATTGTGACTTCATAATAAACTTATGATGACGTCATTTTGCTCTCCGAGGCTATCAACAACCCCATGTTTTCTTGGTGAAAAGGAAGCAGCTGTTTGTTTGCTACATTTCTATTCAGATTTCTTCTTCTTCTTAGAGCACCAGCTGTAAACTCCGGATGAAAGTTCTGTTTGTTCTCCCACTTCTGGACCTTAGGCTTGTTCTAGAACTTGACGTTTGCATGCACTTTCATCTTACAGATCTGGCTATTTTGTATGCAGACTTCTGCTTTCTTGTCTCTCAGGCAGATGCACTCTGACTTCGAAGAAAACACCCCTAGTCGCATGACTCTAAATAAAAAATACATTTTTATAGTGATTTGGGAGAATAACCTTTCTTTTTTCCCCGCAGTGGTCACAGCTTTCAACTCCCTGGATGACCAAGACTCCACATTTCTTCTACTTCTTATTCTCTTTCTCTAGTTTCTTAGGGCGGAGTTTCAGAGAATTATAACAATATTTACCAACGACACAAAACTTGAAAAATAATAACCCTTAGACTGAGAGAAGAATCATTCTTTTTCTGGAATTGGATTTCCACCATTGTTGATATCGCTGGACCAAGAAATCAACATTAGGATAGGTAAGGCAGCAACAACAATGAGTAGATTGACAAAAAGAGTTTGGGAGAACAGAAAGCTTACAATTAAAACAAAAACTCTTGTTTATCAGACTTGTGTCTCAGCGTTCTGCTTTTTGGCAGTGAAACTTGCTCAACTTATTCGCACCAGGAGAGACGGCTAAATAGCTTTCACATGTGATGCCTAAGAAGAATACTTGGCATTAAGTTGCAGGACAAAATCACAAACATTGAGGTACTGGAAAGAGCAGGTACTACAACAGTCTTCTCAATGCTCAGTCTACGAAGGCTCAAGTGGCTGGGTCACACCTGGAGAATTTAGGATGGCAAGAGTCCATAAGAACATCCTTTATGGTGAATTAAAGATGGGTGGAAGATGTCAAAGGACGACCTCTACTACAGTATAAAGATGTGTGCAAGCGGGACATAAATGATACAAGTATTGATGTGGACTCTTGGGAACAAAATGCCATGGGCATGTTGTGTGGAGAGGGCATATCAAGAAGGGAATGAGAGTGAAGGAAGAAATGACTGCAGAAAAGATGAGAGCTGAGTGCCTGAGAAGAAACAGATTAAACACAAATGTTGACAACAATGGTCCTGAAATCTCATGCTATCATTGTGGAAGACTTTTTTTGACATGAGCGGCTCTTGCCAGTCACACTCGCCATTGCTATGGGCTGTGAGTCCCATGCCTCCTTATTGCGCAATATAACACTATCAGCTGGAAAGACGGAAAGGTCCAATCAACCAATCGATTGTTGATGTTCCTCATTACACTTTCTGCAAAAGATATCCAACAGCTATGACAGACAGCAATCATATAAACAATCTGTCATTTTTGTCTACACATTTGTTTTGTTTAATGTCAGCTGAAGAAGATTGAAATTTAAAAATGGAGACATTTTATGGCATCTCTGCCAGTCAATACTTTATATCATTTGGTGGCTTCAAAATGATTCAATCCTGTTTTACATTTTAATTATGTTTAAACCAAATCTTTGAAAATCATAATGAAATTTACTTAGGTTTAAACTTAAATAAATGAGGAAAATCAAACTTAACAGGTTATGTAAAATGTAAGAAAAACACAGAAATAGCAGGCAAACATGTCAGTTGTATTGTTATTTAAATTTACGTCAAGGACAAGTGGTTTAGTGTGTGTGTGTGTGTGCAAATGCACTGGCTACTTGGAGAAGTGAAATCTGATGCACTGGATACTTAGGGAAGTGAAATATGACAGTCTTGTAAGGATATTTATAAAATAAAGGGCTACAAAGTGTAATCTATACTTGGAGTCTCTTCAGGTGCAAGTTAAAAAATATACTTTGTCTATGAGGTCAAAAAATTGTGTTCTTGATAATTAGCCTTATTTTATACTATTAGAAAAAAAAAAAGAAAGAAAGAAATGCGTAGTTATCCAATAGCATGTTTTTATTAGTTTGTAAATAAAATATTGTACTTAGGTATGTGAAAAGCAGTCTTAAATGTTGTTTACTGTGTCCACTGGACATGTGGGTGTGGATTGCGTGGGTTTTTGTAATCGCTACAATGCAGTGATCAATTGTGTTAAAGACCATATTTGTGAGCACAGCTCATGACGCATGCACCAGAAAGCAACACAATTTGGGGTGAACACTATTCACTGCCAACACAACTGTAATCCTATAAAAAGATAATGCTACACCAAACTTTCAGTTCATTTTCAAGTAGTCACGACTTGGTGCCTCTATCGGTAAATGTAAGGAATACTTCTATTCGCCGACATCAGGCAGGAGAAAGTCAAAGTCAGGTAGCAAGACATCTAAAGGTGCACCAGAGTCCCACCAGTTGACTCTGGCACCGTTTCCAAGCCACTGGTTCAGTTAAGACCAACAACGCAGTGGACGACCCAGAATGACAACAGCGGCAGAGAATCATTTTATTCGGCTTCGTCACCTTAGAGACAGGTTTACAACAGCTTCCTCAACTGCACAGGCATTGTCTCCAGGACATCATGGGTCTGACCAAACTGTTTGACGTTGGCTGTATTGATACTTGCTGTAAACAGTTCTTCAAGTCTAGATTCAATCTTTGCTCGTATGTCTTGTCATTGCCATGTATGTCAGAATAACCAGGGACCCCACTGTACTTATTTCCCCAATGAATGATAAATGAAGTATGATATCACTGCATAAAATATTAACAAGTTCTCAGACCAGCCTTGTCTCCCCAGTGACCTCTGAACCCTCTCATGAACTGAGTTTCAATGATATGGTTCTAAAATGTATGTGCCATCTCCATAATGAATTTTGGCCACAGTTCACCCCCTGCTGTCTTTAAAAATTTGATGTAAAAGTAAAAGTAAAGATTCCTTTTCACAACTTAGGCGCATTGGGCATATGGGAAGAGCATCCCATAATTTTATAGACCGATCCGCACTGGGTGGATAATGTGGTCAGCATTTCGCCAGCCGTCTTTACTTACCCAGGACAGCCATCCTGGTACTCATTTTAGGCTGGGTCAACCTGTGATGCCCCATACCATGATAAAAGTTCACGCAGCCAGCGGTGGGTTTCGATGGCGGTATGTTGGAATTACGAGTTGGACTCGCAACGCCTTAGCCACGGACCCCGCAAAATCTGAATGTTTGAGCCCTAATCTCTTCCACTGGTGACTGACTTTCCTGCTTCTCTTCTTCATCTTCACTTCCTGTAACCACTTTGGGTGTTGAGGGAGATATAAGGCTCTGCTGCTGGCTGGTGCGATCTCACACACATTGTGTCTCTCTGATCTTATGTTTCCATCTTGTTCTTGATCTATCTTGTGCTCTATGTCCTTCTCCAATGTTGGTGTATGCGTTATATGGTATGAGATCACAAGGCACAACATTTTATTTGTTGTCACTAGCGACTCTCCTGCTACTGTCAGAAAATCACAAAAATATTTTTATTTTAAATAAATTGTTCACCACCAAAATAAAACCTTAGTACTTCTTCTTCACGTTCACTGGTTGTAAACTTTGGTGGAAAGTTCTCAACTTTAGACTTGTTCCAGAACCTGAGTGTTGCCTGCACATTTGACAGATGTGACTTTTTAGTATGCAGAGTGTTGGTTCCTTGCCTCTCAGGCAGAGGCACTCTGACTTCGAAGAAAATCCCCAATTAGTCAACTCTTATGACATTGCTTGTTGGGGAGGCAGTGAGTCTATTCTTGTTTTCCCCTGAACCCACACGGGGAAAGCCTTAGTATAAAGATCATGAAGTTGTTAAACACATTTACTAACCCCTACATCACAGTGCAACACCATGACCTCATCTTACAACAATGTCATGAATTATCATCATCATCAGGTGATCATTCCTCTCCACTATTCGTGATCTCTTGCAGCATGTATCAGTTCATGTGCTGACACACTTCCATGCCATGCAACAAGTCTGTCAAGAATCTTCTCTCATTGTCTCAAAGAGCTAATGTAACCAATCCAGATATAACAAACAAAAAAAGACTACAAGCTTGTCGGGGAAACAGAATAACCATATAATATTTATATTCACATGTGCTTTGATACTCTAAGTGTCAACTGTTCATGATTATTTTACATTTCCATTCAAGTAGAATTACTAAAGCTCTGATCTGCCATGAGTCTTTCTTGTTTTTCTTGTTCTCTGACTTGCTCTTGAGCCTCCTTCTGCATTTTCTCCATCTTTTCCAAAGTAACAGATTTTAATGGCAGAAGTTTTGGCTTGCACAGAACAACACTGGGCATGTCTTCTTGAAATATTTGGCCCTTCTTAGGCAGCCATTCTGACAACTGTGCCTGAGACATTCCTCAGTATCTGTAATCTAAAAAGAAGTACAATACAAAAATTATTAGTAGAATATCTTTGAAAAATCTACTTAGTTTCATAACCATTCCTTCAGTATAAAAATAAATTCAAGAGGTCCAACAAAAATATGATATTGTCCTGTTTTGTATATTTGATTTAATTCAGGTTGACTGTTCAAATCTCCAGTATTTGTTTTAATGTCATCTTGTCTGATGTACTAGATCCATATTTATAGTAGCAACAATTTGTCATTTGAGTACTGCCCACAACCCCACAACCTCAAAAGTCTATGGATAGATTTAAGGCAGTTCTTAAACAGATAATGGCGAGGTGTGCATGTAACGGCTGTAATCACTGCTTACACTTTCCAGTTGACCCCCCAAAAAAATTATTGTTATATTATTCTTCTGTGTTCACCGGCTGTAAGCTCCAGCAGAAAGTCCTGGTTGTTCATCCATTTTGATTTTAGCTTAGTGCTAGGGCCTAAGTTTTGCGTGTATATCCATTTTACTGATTTATTTGTATGCAGTTGATTGTTCCTTGCCACACAGGCAGATGCACTCCAACTTCAAAGGAAGCTTCCAGTTAGTCGACTCTTATGACATTGTAATGTTTGGACAGGCAGTGGGTCTATTCTTGTTATTTCCCACAATCCACATAGGGAATGTTTGTATTCACTGTTACTGTTTACTGTCTATTACAAATACACCACTCAATGTACATCTATAACACAGCAAAAAGAACGCTCGCTGCACTCATGCAGAAACTGTAACATGCAACAACTACCATTTACTAGTATTAAAACACATATTCTCAACAGCCAAGCAATGATGAGGAAAACATCATGTGATACCCTTTCAGATGTAGTGTTACATGCTAATGCGTACACCTGCAAACTGATCATGTCTCCCCACTGCAAACAGCAGTTATGTTAGAGAAAGATGGGGCAAACTGAAAAAAAAAAAACATAATAATAAAACGACTTCTTTAAAAAGTAGATTCTTATGAAACCAAATAGAAAACTCAGACAACAATAAGACTTGCATTACTGCTTTACTTGATCCATAATGGATTATCATATTTCACACCTAAACAGGACGCAACAGGCTGATCACTAGGTAGTCAACAAACAGACGGCCCCTATCACCCTGCATATACACAGGATTGTCAAACACAAGTCTCTTCTTCTTCTTCTGTTTTTCTAGCCCCCAATGGAGCATAGGCCCCCAACCAACTCACACGAAGTCATTCTATCTTTTGCTATCGCAGGCACCTCTCCCCATGTCCTCCCCATCTTTCTAACTTCACTCTCTAGCTCCCTTCCCCGTGTGTTTTTGGCCTTCCTTTATTCATATGCCCCTGTAGGTTCCAGTGCAAAGACATTCTAGTTATATTGTTCTCCGGTTTTCTCAATGTCTGTCTTATCCAATGACAGTGACTTTTCTTCACCTCGCCCATGTGTCACCGGAGCCCTCACGGGAAGCAAAGAATAGTGACACTGTACCATACCAGGCAAGTTGTAAGAGGTGACTAAGAGTAGGGCTGGTCTTGAGGTTGGCTACCTCATCCTGTAAAAACAATAGCCACAAAAAATAACTAACCATGGATAAGTCAAAACACAAGTCTCACATGACACTCAATACTGACACATGTTTTATTAACTGTGGGCTGAACACTGGTTGTTAGAAACACGGCCATCTCCAGTCAAGCCGTACAACTGAATCGCTGCACATTTTCGAGGAGTCCCCCTCGAAAATAGGTTCTTGCAAGCGTTCCCATGTTGCATTTTGTGACATTATAATATGCTTACAAACTTCTGTGTTCTGATTGTATTTGTATTACAAATCGACAAGCGGATATTGTAAAGTGGACATACAGGCTGTTAGATTACAGCAATTTTAATTGTAATTCACGGGAGACAGTCATGTTGTGATGTGTGTGTCAGTGTCACTGTTTCTAGTCAGTAGTTCGGATTTTTGGGAACTGGCTGTGTGTATTACTTTTCTACTTTAAATGTAGAAATCTAACTTTTAGGGATAATACAAACAGGTAATTCAGAAGCAATATATGGAGAATATCAACAGTTGTCAGGTGCAAACTATCTTGTGTTTGAAGAAAACTATTGCTTTCATATTGACTATGCATAAATGGTGCAACCACTCTGTGGATAAATTGTGTCAAGATATTTCGGAGCTCTAGGTAAGTGGATGAAAATAATATTTAATTTACTAACTAACTTCTCACAGCAAGTCACTCTTTGTCTCTTTACTAATTGTTGACTAACAGTATGATTATATGTTTGTTAATTTTTGTAAACTGGCTCTTGCTTTGCTTCGCGAACACTGGCTGAAAACTCTTGCGGAAACTTCTGGTTGCTCATCGACTTCTTTTGCATATTTGCAATTGTACGGTCTGTTAATTTTTGTAAACTGGCTTTTGCTTTGCTTCGCGAACACTGGCTGAAAACTCTTGAGGAAACTTCTGGCTGCTCATTGACTTCTTTTGCATATTTACAGTTCTACGGTCTGTTAATTTTTGTAAACTGGCTTTTGTTTTTATTCGCAAACACTGGCTGTAAACTCTTGCAGAAACTTCTAGTTGTTCATCCACTTCCCTCGCATATTTGTTACCAAAAAATTTGCAATGATAAGGAATTGATTTCATCCAACAAGATGAAACTGGACAAATTTGTTTGTGCTGTTTGTACCTTGAGGATACATATTTAGTAGTGCTATAAGTATTTTTAAGAAAACTATTCTGGGTGAAAAAAGTATTGCACATATCAATTTCATACTGATTGTGCTTGTTTACTAATTATTAAATAACATTATAATTGTATGTTGTAGTAGTCTACTAATAATAATAATAACCATCAATCATTTATATTTATGTTATGTATGACGTGTATGTTTCATAGCAGTATTTTTATGCGGTAAATTTGATAAAGTACAAATGTCACCACCCCCCCCCCCCCCCCCCCCCCGATGCAGCAATACTCTCTCAGAATCAAAGAGTTATCACTGATATTTCTTTACTTTTGCTGGAACAACTTTTAGTTTACATCTAAACGTTATTGATATTTATGTTCACGTTGACTGTAGCAAAAGCATTTTTGTTTGTCTGTAAGAGCCTTTATTGTTATATTTAATTGGCACACTTATTTACCTTAAAAATGATGTATAGTTCTAAAAAATATGTCGAAAATTAATGTATAATGTTTAATTTGTGTATACATCTCCTCGATAAAAACTGTTAACACAGAAGGACTCAATTCTTGCACAAGAACGGGAATCCCTGTTGACCAAGTTGGCCTATTTATATCTAAAGATGGCCGTGGTTAGAAACAAACATCCACACAAAGCTATCTGAGAGTTTCAGCAAGGTCTAAAAAATGCTAGTACAGCAATGTATTTTAAAATGTGAATATTTGTGTAGAATTTAGACAACAACAACAAAAACAGCTATGGAGTATTTCATTCCACACCTGCACAGACAGCAGGCTATATCAGGCTGCATGTATGCCAGAGTTATAATTTATTTGGAGGATAAGTGAAGTATACAGGATTTGCTCTATTGGCAAAATTAGGTTCAGATATCTGATTTTAATTAATTACAAAAACCCAACACTATGTTAAAGACTGATGAAATAAAATCAGGAATGAGATGATAACAGAACTAATTAGCATAGTAATACTGAATTAATTATACACATAGTAACACAGAGATAGCAAATAAATGGATGTCCACTTAGGGAAAAACTAACTGTTTTATGATGCTATGCTATATAATACAGGCATAAAGCTTATTATCAGTGGCGTCCATGGCTCAGGCGTTGCGAGTCCGACTCGTAATGCTAACGTACCCCGATTGAAACACACTGCTGGCTGCGTGGATTTTTATCATGGTGTTGGGTGTCGCACGTTGACCCAGCATAAAATTGGTACCAGGATGGCTGTCAGGGGGAAGTAAAGACAGCTGGTGTAATGCTGACCACATTACCCACCTAGTGCCAATTGGTCTGTAAAAAGATGGGATGCTCTTCCCATATGCCTGATGTGCCTAAAAGCATGAAAAGGGATCTTTACTATAAAGTTAATTATCATACCAAAAAAAAAAGGATATGGACATAGAGCCTGGGGAAGATCAAGACAGAAAAAAAAATATTCGGTATGATAAAATCTTTAAACAGACAAAAGTCACTTGACAATCAAATTAGTTTATAATATTATCTTATATCGGTAATATGGTCAGTATAGTGATCATCTCTCTATCTATTTTCATTTACACCACCAGGACATCACACAAGCGATAAACACCCGATGACACAAAGTGCTACCATGTGGATGAGGCGATGAGGATCACCGGTGGAAAGGTCCCAGAAACCGCGTTTGAGTTTAGCCATTAAACCATATTTATGGCCGGGCTATATTTCGACCCCTGGCAAGAGCCAGAGTAGGGCTTCAAATAACGAAAAATTGCACCCTACAAAAAGATGACTAGATGTATTATATAATTATAGTTATAGTAATCATATATTTATGAAGTTCTTAATTCTCAAAACTAATTAATTCTAATTCTCTTACGTTGACCACTTTCAGCTAGGTCAGATCACATTTCTGCTCTCTTTCCTGTCTGCTATATTTGTGGTGATGTTTCTGGTCTCGATCTCATTTGGTTTTGGATTGTTCTCAAAACTAAAAGCGGTAACAGTAAGTAACAGTACAGCAAAGGGAAACTGTAGGAAAGAAAGTATGCGTGTTTCTGCAGCTGTCAGTCCGATCTGATGGTTGGAAAGGGGGGGGGGGGGGCAGATACTGTTTTTGAAACATTTCATTCGTCAACTTACTATACTACCTTCAGAGCTTGATGATTGTGCTTCCAGCTTGTTGTCTCCTTTGAGACGGGCCAGACTACAAAAACACAAACGATTCCAGCCGTTGGCAAGAAAACACTTACGATTTATTTATAGTTGCTTCCCCTATTACTTCCGGTGAAAGAGTTTCGAAAGACCTGATAAAATTGTTTCTTTCGTGTTTGTATTGTTAGGCACCGTGTTGGGTTCCGGGCCTGTCGGTGACCCAGGGTTGCCATATTGGCATTTGTTATGCCAGATTCCACAAATCTGGCATATTTGAAATTGAACTGGCATAAGATAATTAATTACCCTTTCCCAGCTAATAGTGAGGGTACTGCTGGGGTGACCATTTGTTAACCCCTCACATAATGCTTCAAATCACAGTGGACGCTAGGCACGGCCACTTTTTTTTTTTTTTTTAGCCGTGGCAGTTCTGCCAGGCGGTGGCCGTTGCATTTTTGCTCCATTTGTAGACTGGAAGGATATGGTTTCGTCACCCAGCTTCTGAGTTGAGTGCATGGTGTGACACTGTGAGCTACGAGTGTTTTTCGTTGGCACAGGAGCGGAGCAACAATGGGGTGACCCGTTTGCTATGATGCTGAAACTAGGATTACCAGATTACCAGATCTGGCATATTTGGGTTTTTTCCTGACATTTCTTATCGTGATGTGCTCACATTTTCTTCATGGTTCCTCTGTTAGAAACACACAAATTTACTTAAAGCAATGTTAAAATCTTTATTTCATTTTGACTTTGTTGTGATGTACGGACTAACGGAGATTCGCGCAATTTTTTGTTTTGTTGTCTTCCTAAACGGATCGTGACTGCGATAAACCTCTGTAATTTATGTTAATTTACTAGAAAAAATGCGAGATATAAAACGAAAACCGACCACTGATACCAAGTGATTCAGACTGTTCAGAAACTACTTGAGGACAGAAAACAGTTAGGACATAGACCTAGTTCTATCTGTGATAGATTGTATTACTTTTACCAATGGTCACGTCATCCAAAAATGGAAAGCATCTTATGCTATCGCAAGTATAAAAGTAATTGGGAGAAAACATACTCATGGCTCAAAAGATCTTCAGTCGGATCAGAGGCAGCATATTGTAAACTGTGTCAGTGCACTGTTGCACCAAGAATTAGTAGCATTTCAAATCATGAAAAATCCAAAAAACACAGGATGAAAACTCCGTCAAAAAGCCAGTCACAGCTTATTACAACAATAACTCCTAGGCAAAGTAATGATAAAGTTAAAGCAGCAGAGTTGCAACTTGCTGTAAGCATGACCTGCCATTGTGCAATATGCACAATTGATCATTTAAGTGAAATCATGAGAGCTCGTAGTCAGGGGAGTACATTGGAGCACACACAGTTGCATAGAAATAAATGTTTATGCTTAATAGAAAATATTATATCGCCTGCACTTAAGGATGACCTTATTGATGATTTTCGGAACAAGAAATATGCCATCATTATAGATGAGTCTACTGACGTTTCCACTCAAAAGTACTTGTGCATTATAGTTAGTTTTTTTTTTTTCAGTGACAAGAAAAAATGAAATATTTACCGGATTTCTTGCTTTAATTTCCTTGCAAGTGGCTACAGGAGAAAACATATTTAATTTGATTGATAAGGAAATCAAAAGGTGTGGTCAGAGTCTTACAAATTGCATTGGGTTTGCGTCAGATTGCGCTTCAAACATGATCGGGTGCAAGAACTCAGTATGGTCCAGAATTAAAGATGTGTCTCCTTTTTGTGTACAGCTCAGATGTATCTGCCATTCACTAGCACTCTGCATTTGTAGTGCAATTGCCAAGCTGCTATCAAATATTGGTTTCTTACTGTCAGAAATACCTCAGTGGTTTTGCCATAGTGATTTAAGATGAGAAGCCTATAAAGAACTGTTAAGAGTGATGAACACATCTACGGAGTTTGAATCAGAACGAACAGCTCCTCTTCCATTTGAGAAACTGTCATCTACTAGGTGGCTTGTGCGTGGAAAGATTATGTTCAATATGTTGGTGAACTGGGAAGAATTGAAAGCTTATTTCACATGTGCTGAATTAGCACAGACAACGTTTGACACAAAATATAAAGTAAGATTGTTAAAGGAAATGCTGTTAGACCACAATAATTATTTGTACTTTGTGTTTGCGACACCAGTTGTACAAGAATTTGAAAGACTGAACAGTCTTTTCAACAAACAAAAGCTGATCCTCATGAACTACACCAAGAATTGTCCACGCACCAGAAAAGTCTTAAGTACAGACTGTATGACGTCACTGAGCAGAAAAAAAATATTCATCACTTTGACTTTGGTATAAAATTCCTAACGGAATGTAATGCGTTCCTACAGAAGAAAAACGGGACTGAAGCTCAGATAGAAATAAACAATATTAAAGAAAGATGTATGTCTGTGCTATAGGAAACTCTCAATCAAATTACGTGTAGACTTCCCACAGAGAATATATTTCAAAATCTGTCATAAATTGAGCCCTTTGGCAGTTTTAAATCAGATATCAAGGACACAGTTTTCAGAGCTACCATTTTTTCACGTGGCAGAAAACAACTTCAGTAGTATAGAAGAACAGTACAGAAAACTGATTGTTGTCAACTGGAAAAAAAGAAACTACATTAAAGAAGGATGGACTACCTTCAAACGGAAGATTTTTGGATAGGCGTACTTCGACACCAGGCATTTAAAGAGTTGGCCACTTTCGCCCTTACTTGCCTAATAATGCCCGTTAGCAATACTGTAGTTAAGAGAATATTCTCTCTTGTTACTTCGACTAAATCAGAAGCAAGAAACAAAATACAACTGGATTTTCTTGATGCAGTTGTCAGAATTAGAGCAGAACTATTGATATCAAAGAAATGTTGCAAAGACTTCATTCCATCTGAGAAAATGCTTTAAGATTTTACATCTGAAAAGGTTTATGCTGCATCTTCCACTGGTTCCAGTGAGGATGACCGTGAAGAATTCAATCTAGAGCTTTTTATGTGAAGTGAGTGCAATGTTACACTTTATTTGGCAATTTTCTGGCATATTTTGGGTGATGGTTTGGCATAAAATGAAGTTTTTTGTCTGGCAACCCTGCGGTGACCCATTTTTAGGTGGGATAAATTCGAGAAAGGGCAAGAAATTATAGGAATGTTTGGACAACCCCTTTGTAGCGACATATCAGGCACACAATGAGGAGACGACATCTTAAAACATCTGATCGACAAGGAATATTGACCTTAAACAGTATATTGTTTCCGAAACTCAAATATTTAGACCATACCAGACGCCACAGCAAGGACAGAGATAATTATCTGTTCTTTGCACCACATGCTCTTCAAGAAAAAGGGGCAAATCATGACTGGGTATGGCAGAGTATGACATCATGCAGCCTTACAGACACCCATCCAGGTGAGTAGATACCAGCGTCTAAAGCGCCCAATCTCACATTCTCCTGTGTCGTGACGCTCGATAGGTGTTGTTGGGAGCAGAATGCAACTGCTGTCAATGCCGAGGTATGCGCGCTTATCAGTGACAAGTCAGATGAGACAGATGTGGTGATCTTCACAGACGGGTCCGTTATTCGAGGACTTAAGAGTGCATGGGCATTTTCAGCTCGCTCTTCAGGCAGAACAGTGACACAGGCTTTCATGTGGCTGGGATCACAGGACTATTCCCGCCTGTCTGTGCTGAGTGATTCTTTGAGCATGATCCGGTGGGTCGAGGCTGGCTGGTTACGCAGACAGTGGCTTGAGTCGTTGCAAAATTCTCCTGTGTGTGCAGTTACCTTCATATTCGTCCCAGGGTATGTAGGCGTTGTTGGTAATGAGAGAGCTGATAGAGTGGCAGGTGCTGCATTAACTGAAGATGACCGCTCCATGGATCACGCAGACATTGTCATTGCCCTTAGAGAGATAGGACGTTCTGAGGATTTTGGAAGCAACGTGTCCACATCTTTGCTAAAAATACACGTATTGGGAGTAAAGATCGGCACAGCCAAGCATGAGAAGCACACTGGACGCACACGAAGTCTTGTTAACCAACATAGGGCTGGTACAATTAACCGCACGACGCTGATGAATATGTTGAGAGGGAAATCTTAGCGTCTATGGATGTGTCCTGAGTGCTGTGAAGATAATCTAACTCATAACTCACAGAGATAATAAGAATATATCTGGCAAAAAAGTTATATAATTTCTCTTAATGTATTCCACTTCAGGATGTGAAGTTATACACTTATTTGAAAGCAATGTTGATAAAGATAGAGGAACTGATAGAGATGTTAAAACGCGAAAACAAAAGGAAAAAAGGATCTTTCAAAGCACTAGGAAATGTGTACAGGAAAAAAAAAAACAATTAAAACTGCTTTTAAAAAATGAACACTTTACTTGTACCTGCGCAGAATAGAGGGAATTAGATGGTATGATAGAAACACTAATGTCGAGCTTTGGGAAAGAACTAAACAAGTTCCACTTGAACACTACGTGAGAAAAAGACGCTGGCATGGGAAAGGACTGATAGAAAACCTGAGAACAATATAACCAAAATTTCTTTGCACTAGAACCCACAGGAACATGTAAATAAAGGCGGACCAAAAAAAAAAAAAAAAAAAACTGGAAAAGGAGCTGGAGATTTAAGTCAAAAAGATGGGGAGGACACGAGCTGCATGCAATAGCGAAGGCCAGAACGACTTAGCGTGGGTTGGGTTGAAGGCCTATGATGCAGGGAGATACAGGGCAGAAGAAGAACTAGGAGCGCCACGGAAAAATAAAATTATAGCCGAAGACATGGTACTCAAGTCAACTCAACTCAACTCTGAGGGTGGTAAGACTGGGTTTCCCGGCTTTCTGGTGTTTTTAACGACCCCAAAACATCTAGAACTGGCCCTAACTCCAACCCACTTACGTCCCACGTGAGAGTGCAGCCTAGGTCCCACGACTGCACGCAGCCGATCTACCACCCACTGAAATATTAAACTGTCCCGTGACCTGTGGATTTCCCCTGTTTGGGGTAGGATATTAACTAAACACCTGATCGCATAGCAATACGGAACACAAAAGGGTTGATAACATCAAGATAAAGGGGACCAGCAGTTTCAGGGAATGTAAAAACAAGAGACGAGAGACAAAATGTTTTCGAGATCCACTGTTGCCAACCTTCATGTTGGAGACGGAACCCAATTGATTGTCTGAATTCTCTTCACTGAGCATATGATGTCACAACGTCTAGTTTGAGAATGGAGGTGGAGGCAGTCTCTGCTGCCTTCCGCTGGCTTGAGAATCAGCTGTACACACATGCGGTGATTGTCACTTACTCACAAAGCATGTTGAGAAAGGTGGAGATAGGTTTGCTACGTGCAGAGTGGCAAGCATCACTTCAGAGGTCTGGGGTAGTTCGTATCCTTTGGATATTCTCTCCAGGTCATGCCGGTGTCTTGGCTAATAAGCAGGTAGATAGACTGGTCGATTCTGTACCACTTGGTGGTGAATTGATATATGACAAGCTAGACGTTGTGGGGACTCTCTGGAAGCGAGTGAACAGTGCGCAAGCGCAAATTGATCATTACGGTCTGAGGAGAATGACGTTGCGAGGAGTTACTGACGCTCAATACTCAGGGGAAGGGCGAGACGGATATAAAGTCAGACAGTTGCCGGTGACATCGGAATTAGAACTCTTTGTTTTGCAGCTTAGGATGGGGACGGAGCGCTTATAGGGGTGTCCCGAGTGCTTTGATGTCGATTCTTAATTCAACATTCTTTATTCACTGAGCTCCGTCTTGTTGTTTGTGTGTATTTCATTCACCTCGCCATTCTTCCCATGTATTTAGCCATTTACATTCACAAAAGCCTTGTGTTTATTTGACCAAACAAAACCATTGCGGCAGATGTTATCAGTTCCTCACGGGCGCCTATTTCTGCTATCTGATAAACAACTCGCTGGCCCAAAGAACAGTTTTAGCACACGTTCTATTTTTAGCTTGCACGCGTATGTACGGACTGAATCTCTGGAGCTTCCAGGACTCCTGGAACTTTACTGCTTCCTTCGTTTCACTGCTGACTGCTCACACTTAGATATACATATACACGCGTGCAGGCACAAACACACACGCATATGCCGACTACATATCTAGGACTTTACAAGAAATTGACACATGCGTGTGCTCGGATTTAAATGCGTGTGTTATTGTTAGTATCACCGGAGAAAAGAGGTAATGTAATTAGTCGGCGTGTAAAACTTTTAACTCGTCTGCTACTTAGATTTTCAACATTGCTTCCTAAAACGTAACCCACACAGTGGCATGAAAATGGCCAACGTTATTTAAGATAGTTTAACCAATAGGAAATTAGGAGCTTGACAAGAAAGTTTAAGAAACAGTTCTAATTAGCAACACAAAATTTATTATTGCTGAAAGTTCTGAGGTTTTCAAAAGACCAGTAGACTGTGTTGTTGAAAGTTTTGAGGTCTTAAAAAGTCACACAGATTGTGTTATTGAAATATTTTAGGTCTTGAAAATACAGGTAGACTGTGTTGTTGAAAGTTTTGAGGTCTTGAAAAGTCTCATAGATTGTGTTACTGAAACATTTTAGGTCTTGAAAATACAGGTAGATTGTGTTGATGAAAGTTTTGATATCTTCAAAAGACAATTAGATGTGCCGTTGAAAGCTCTGAGGTCTTGAAAAAGAGGGGTTCACCGAGTAAAAGAAAATATTGGGGAGAGGGGCCTCAGACCCCTCACAACTTTTTAAGGAGGGAAATCATGGGCCATGAACCTTGTTTATGGGATTAATAAAAGTAATTAATATAATTATAATGTGGCTGAGGTAAATAAATGCAACGATATATTTAAAATAGGAAATGTATGGACCAAAAAAAAAAAAAAAAAAAAAAAAAGATAACTTCTATATATGGGACTGGTTCCACGTTAGTTTTGCATCCGAAATATAGAGTCAAACCTTCAGGTAGCAATCATGGAGAGATAATAATAATAAGAAATCTACAGGGAGCATGTACAGCAAGGGTCCATCGATCATCAGTAGAAAGATCCCCCATCGACGATTGCTTCAGCCCATTAGTTTCTAGACAATCTTCTAAGGTGGGCCGACCTGTCTCATGACGCCAGACCTCGATCTTCCCCTGCTGTACTTTACTTATAAAATTAAAAACAAGAAAATAGACCACCCTCTTCCTCAGTGGTGTAGGGAAAATATTCAATAATAGTTTTGTTCATCCAGCCTGGGGCACTAGGAAATTTCATAGCTAATGAAGCGTGAAGATGGAGAGGACAGGCAGTGAGCTGCAGGCAATAGCTAAGGTTAGAACAACTTGTTTTGAGTTGATTGAGGGCCTATGCTCCATTGGGGGATAGAAGAAAGAAGAAGAAAAAGAAAGGCGGCCGCTGCGATGTGGATTTCAACCATCAAGTGACAACTGGCTTAATAATATACACATATACATAACTCCAGCGACGACAGCCTGAAAACGAAAAATCTGCTCTCACGAAATTAAGTGCGGAATTAGAAACTAAATCTGTAACCTGCAGATTACAATACTCATTATTCATAAGTCAATATTCAGCAACAACCAACTCACCATGAGTTGCTTAGTTTCAACTGACTTGGTCTACTTTTCCGAATTCACTGAGACTCATCCAGTTCTTACACTCACCCACTTTGACCCAACTCTTACTTTAACTCATCATGTTTCACGGTGCTTTATTTTTATAATAAAGACTCAAATGTTAATAAGTTGAAGTAATAAATTCTCAGAGCCGAACTAATTTTTATAACACGCTCCAAAAGAGTTAAGCTAATTTTTTTTATTCCGATGTTGCTGAAGACTAATTGACTTGTAATCACGTCTTAAACAATACGATAACTTTCAGAACAGAGCGTCCGAAGTCTGGCTGTCGTGTTATGGCTTCAGAGCAGGACATTATTGAGCTGTACAACCCCCCAGAGTCATACTCCTGTCGCGGTGACAGATGCACTAATCTGTTCCCAGAGTTTGTTGTTAGCGTTATTGTACCAGCGGTCGTGGTCCTTCTGCTCCTCATGTTGCTGGCAGTGATAATGATGTGTAGCTCCAAGTCCTGGTGAGTTACTGGCTTAATACACTGTTATATTGTAATCTACGCACCAGAAACTTGAATCTTCAGAACTGTATTTGTTCATTCTACAGCACCAAAATGATACATGTTATTGTTCATTCTGCAACACCAAAAAGATACATGTTATTGAACATTCTGCAGCACCAAAAAGATACATGTTATTGAACATTCTGCAGCACCAAAATGATACATGTTATTGTACATTCTGCAGCACCAAAAAGATACATGTTATTGAACATTCTGCAGCACCAAAATGATACATGTTATTGAACATTCTGCAGCACCAAAAAGATACATGTTATTGTACATTCTGCAGCACCAAAATGATACATGTTATTGTACATTCTGCAGCACCAAAAAGATACATGTTATTGAACATTCTGCAGCACCACAATGATACATGTTATGAGGTAAAACACATGATATTGACTATTCTGCAGCACCAGCATGATACATGTTATTGTGATAAAACACATGTTATTGTACATTCTGCAGCACTACAAGGATACATGTTGTTGCGAGGAAACACCTGTTACTGTACATTTTAAAGCACCAAAAAGATACATGTTATTGTGATAAAACACATGTTATTGTAGATTATGCACCACCAAAATGATATTATTGGGATAAAACAATTTTTCTCTTAGATTCGGTAGCACCTGAAAGATACCTGTTATTGTGAAAAAAAATACATGTTGATTCTTCAGCATAAAAAATATGCCCATTATTGTAGATTCATCAGCACTAGAAAAACACATATTTTTGTGATAAATCACATGTCATTGTACATTCTGCAACAACAAAAAGATACCAGTAAGTGTGCGACAACGCTTGTTGTTGTACATAATGCAGATCATAAGCAAACTTATTATTGTGCACACTGCAGAACCAGTAGATATCTGTCATTGCACATGCTGCCATGCGGATAAGATACATGGCCAGAAAAGAAAACTCTTACGGAACTTCTATGCTGCAAATGTTTACAAAATTAAAACTTTTCTAACAATTAATCCTTTTTTCCCCCCAGTAAATGCAGAAAGTATTCCTCGCTGCAAACACAAACCAAGTGAGTTCTGTGTGTCAACCTTTTTATTTTCTTTGTAGTTTATATTCTAAAGTTCATGTGGGGTATTTTGTATATTGATGACCTCATAATATCCTCTTCTTGTTCTATTTAATCTTCCAATGGAGCATATGTCATCAACCAGCTCACATGAAGTCGTTCTATAATTTGCTATCGCTTGCTGATCACTCCTTGTGCTGCCCAACTCCATCCCCCCACCCCGCCAATTCTCTTTGTGTCTGCCTTTAATTCTATGGCCCTATGGTTTCTAATGGGAGTCTCCGTGGTGGAGCGGCTAGACGCTCGCCGCGGATCCGAAGGTCGTGGGTTCGCTTCCTGGAGGAGCCGGACTTTTTTCAAAAATGACCTTAGCTCCCAGGTCGACACAGCCTTGAGTGGGTACCGGGTGCAGTCCCGGGAAGTAGATGCGGCCAGCGTGATAATGACCACATCACCCATCTTGTGCCGATTGGCCTATAAAAATATAGGTCTAGCCCTATATGCCCTTACCGCCTAAAGGGGTGGAAAAGGGTCAATTACTTTTTTTTAATGGGTTATAAATGTAAAGACATTCTAGTCATGTTGTTCTCAGATGTTTCAATGTGTATCCAGTACAAGGCCAGCGGATTCAACTATCGAATGGCATTCAGACACTGAAACATGATGACTCCCCATCGCATTTAGGCGTAACCTTTGACCCAAGACTCACATGGAGAAAACAGAAAGAAAATAATCAAAGCAAGGGACTCAATAGAACTCAGCTGATAAGGATGTTAGGTGGAACAGAATGGGGGAAAGACTTACTGTCTTCAAGAGGACCTATACAGGCTAAGTGAGCCCAACACTAGAATATGTGAAAGATGCTTGGGGCCCAGCAGCTAAATCAAATTTTCCGAAAGTCTCAAAGATTCAAAACCATGCTCTCTGTTATATGAGAGGGGTCATGCGCTCCACGTCTATATCAGGCATGGAAACAATAACTGTCTCCATGCTCTGGAAGACAGGAAAAACGCAAAGCTCCTCGTCCAGCTCTCCAAATACCACCATTTGAAAGAACGACCCATGCACAGCCAAATGCAGAAACCCCACTAGCTAGACTGACGAGAACATTTTTCATTAAGAACGCAAATGACAAGCTCGCTGACCTCAAACTCCCTCCTAAAATACCAAATGTTCTACTGAAACCTTTTAACCATTGTCCCCTCCTCCTTCCTCCTTTCCCCTTTGGCTTAGGGATAACCTGCCAAGTCAGAACCACTATAACAGGGATCTCTTCCAAATCATCAATTAGCAGCACTGATATGATGTTAATTACAGAAGGAGAGATCAACAGACTTAATCCATACCAGAGTTGGATTAGAGTGTAAACAGATGGTTCAGCCAAGAGAGCAGAAAGAGAGGAAGAGGAGGCATTTACATAGAATGCCCAAATGGTTCAGAGCATATTTATTCCAACTCTGTGCTACCAGTGCCAGACATGGTCACTCACAGCAAACCATAAAAGAAAATTATTAACCACGGAAATGAGATGTCTGAGAAGGGCTGTAGGAGTGACCATAAGAGATAAGATCAGGAATGAGATCATAAGAGAACAAGTCGGCACAGAACCAATTCTGGATTACATACAAAGACAGCAAGCGAAATGGTTTGCCCACTTAGAGAGAATGCCTTGTGACACCATACCATACAAAGCATACATGGAAAGAGAAGAAGGACGTAGAGCACGGTGTAGACCAAGAACAAGATGGAAGGATAACATCAGAGAAACTCTACAACAGCACGATGTGCCTATGGTCGAGGCGGCCAGAAGAGCTGGAAACAGAACCTTATATCTCCCTCGACACCCACAGCGGTAAAATAGGAAGTGAAGAAGAAGAAGAAGAAGCCCAAATGGTTTAAAAGTAACCAAGCTTTACCAACAGTTTCATATTCCTCAAATTACAGAGCAAAGGCAGATGCACTCCTGGTAGCGTGCTCTTTCCTGAATGGACAACAGCACAACAAATATAGAAGAGTGTTCTTTCTGACTGATGCTATGTCAGTTCTACAAGCAATTGTTAACCCAAAAAACAC
Source organism: Candidula unifasciata (assembly GCA_905116865.2). Taxonomy (NCBI): domain Eukaryota; kingdom Metazoa; phylum Mollusca; class Gastropoda; order Stylommatophora; family Geomitridae; genus Candidula; species Candidula unifasciata. Next base: position 141,366 of record CAJHNH020000683.1, read on the forward strand.
GCAGTTTGTAGACTTGACGTAACAGCTTACTCACTTAGGCTCTTCAGTAGAAAGAAGATTAAAACAGCCCTCCCCCCCCCCCCCCAAAAAAAAATGAGAACAATTTGCTTGCACTCATTTTACGGTGTTGATATTATCCTAAAACAGCGCCCCGTGATGTAAAATTACCACTCTGTTAAGTGTTTGAACGTCAGTCCTAGACTGCGAGATCAATTATTTAATTCAACCCTAAGTAGATAGTGGTTAACGAGATATTACACTTAAGTCACGCACAAAGCGTGATTCCTTCAGGTTATGTTGATATTATTCAATGTTTCAACCAACGTCACAGTTGCAGTTACCTGCTCATGTTGTTGCGTTTATTTTACTCAGTAATATACTACACATTAGAAGAGAAAGCACACTGCCCTTACGTTATTTTAAAATTATCGACGAGTTCATCATCTTTCTTACCCGGCTCTGACATTTGTGGTAAAATGTTCACACTTTATCCAACACCCTCTTGTCTGTCTAATGTTTGAAAAATTTTCCCGATTTATTCTATCCAATGTCTTCGTCCTAATAAAGGTTAGTTGCGTATCCTTTACCGGACGTTGCAGAACCAACCCTAACAGCCCCTGGCTGTTGTGTGTTTCTCTAGGTAAATTTACCTCCAGTAGTTTGCCATTGCTTACTGGACGGTCGGCTTTCTTGATACTACTGTCGAAACCAACGCAAGGCGCATGGCCCGCAGCTGGTATCGAACCCGGCATCCCGGCATTACGAAGCTTTCGCATCGACTTAGCCATAGAGCCGACTCGTCCTAATAAAGAAAAATTTTAAAAATGCATTGAATTGTTTGTTTGCTACACGTTACGTTCTTTTACTCGTTTAAAGTCTGAATAGGAACTCTTCTACTTATAGAACGTGCTGTTTGGCACTGGTAATCATATCTTTCCACAACCTTCTGTCTCGTTTACTTTCAGTCATTTCTGACACAGATGATTTTTCCATGCAACGATTTCAGACATTCCAGCATCTTCTCTCTCTGTCTCCCTCTGCCTCTCTTCCCATCCAGCTTTCCCTCGGTTACGGCGTACTCCAGTTTTCTTCTGTTCATGACATGACCAAATAAAATGAATTGTCTCCTCATTTCGGCAGTCAGTTTTCTGCGCGAATCAATTACTTTCATGACGTTTTCATTACGCTTTTTGTGTGTCCGGGGTATTATATCATTCGTCTATAAAACAATTCCAAATATTTATTTTACTTCTTCTTCTTCTTCTTCTTCTTCTTCTTCTTCTTCTTCTTCTTCTTCTTCTTCTTCTTCTTCTTCTTCTTCTTCTTCTTCTTCTTCTTCTTCTTCTTCTTCTTCCTTCTTCTTCTTCTTCTCTTCTTCTTCTTCTTCTTCTTCTTCTTCTTCTTCTTCTTCTTCTTCTTCTTCTTCTTCTTCTTCTTCTTCTTCTTCTTCTTCTTCTTCTTCTTCTTCTTCTTCTTCTTCTTCTTCTTCTTCTTCTTCTTCTTCTTCTTCTTCTTCTTCTTCTTCTTCTTCTTCTTCTTCTTCTTCTTCTTCTTCTTCTTCTTCTTCTTCTTCTTCTTCTTCTTCTTCTTCTTCTTCTTCTTCTTCTTCTTCTTCTTCTTCTTTCTTCTTCTTCTTCTTCTTCTTCTTCTTCTTCTTCTTCTTCTTCTTCTTCTTCTTCTTCTTCTTCTTCTTCTTCTTCTTCTTCTTCTTCCTTCTTCTTCTTCTTCTTTCTTCTTCTTCTTCTTCTTCTTCTTCTTCTTCTTCTTCTTCTTCTTCTTCTTCTTCTTCTTCTTCTTCTTCTTCTTCTTCTTCTTCTTCTTCTTCTTCTTCTTCTTCTTCTTCTTCTTCTTCTTCTTCTTCTTCTTCTTCTTCTTCTTCTTCTTCTTCTTCTTCTTCTTCTTCTTCTTCTCTCTTCTTCTTCTTCTTCTTCTTCTTCTTCTTCTTCTTCTTCTTCTTCTTCTTCTTCTTCTTCTTCTTCTTCTTCTTCTTCTTCTTTTCTTCTTCTTCTTCTTCTTCTTCTTCTTCTTCTTCTTCACTTCCTCTTTTACCGCTGTGGGTGTCGAGGGAGATATAAGGTCCTGTTTCTAGCTCTTCTGACCGCCTCGACCATAGGTACATCGTGCTGTTGTAGAGTTTCTCCGATGTTATCCTTCCATATTGTTCTTGGTCTACCTCGTGCTCTATGTCCTTCTTCTCTTTCCATGTATGCTTTGTATGGTATGGTGTCACAAGGCATTCTCTCTAAGTGGGCAAACCATTTCACTTGCTGTCTTCGTATGTGATTTAGAATTGGTTCTGTGCCGACTTTTTCTCTTATGATCTCATTCCTGATCTTATCTCTTATGGTCACTCTTACAGCCCTTCTCAGACATCTCATTTCCATGGTTACTAATTTTCTTTTTTTGTGTGTTGTGAGTGACCATGTCTGGCACTGGTAGCACAGAGTTGGAATAAATATGCTTTGAATAAGATGTCTCTTTGTGCTGATTGTTATTTTCATATGCTGTAAGAGGGGGGCTAGCTGTCCCACTACTTGGTTTACTTTACTGCATCTAATGTTAATTTCTTTATCCAATTTCCCATCTTTTTTTTACTTATCATCTGAATGTCGGTGATTTACTTATGTATATCAGAACACGGCTTCCATGTCAACTTAGAATTGGTACCAGAATTTGACTTGAGAAGAAAATGCAGTCTATATGGTGTTGACATAGTTGCTTGTTTTTTTTTTTTTTTAATGTGTTCTGAGAAGAAAGCTTAGGTATAAGGGCCGTGTCAAAACATCATGGTGGCCTGGCCAGAACTGTAATGGAAGGTACAGCTAGCCGAAAACGAGGCAGAGGGACATTTAAGACGGACTTGCTTTGAAAGCATATAGGGCTGGAGAATTGGCTAGAGAAAACAGCGACTTTCATGTGCACCGTAACGAGAGCGACGCTCTGTAAAGAACATGCTCAGATGATGACTCTGGGCTCTTTAAAGCATATGTGTTAAATGGGTATTTTATCTACTCACTTCCTTCTAATTAATTTTACCACAGCGATATACAGATGGAGAACTACAACTCCATACGCCGAGCCACTGCCAATTTGCGTTTGATGTCGCAAAATCGGGAAACGCCAATTATGGGCAGCAGAGCTAGCTCCATGACACTGGACAGGTCTCAAAGACGGCCCCACAGGCCCAGGGATTCGAGTAGTTCGGCTCCCGGGACACTACAAAGGTAAACCGACTACAGTGTAAGTCTGTGTGTGTGTGTAAGTGTGTAACTGTGTGCGAGTGTGCGTCTAAGTATGTATCATATTGTTTGCTCCCTGTGTGGGTTCCGGGGCCCTAATATAGGGAAAACAAGAATAGACCCAATGCCTAACCAAAAGTCTGTCGTAAGAGTCGACTAACTGGGAGCTTCCTACGAAGTCGAGGGGGATGGGGCATAGGGTGAACTGCACTTGCGACAAAGAATAGGATAATTTGCACACATTAATTAAGCATCTATGTTCTCGTTAGGAAATCAAAAGCAGAACATTCATTGAGCATGGCAGGAGACACAACATTGTGAAAATTAGGAGACACTAGACACAAATATATTTCAAACCTGGAAAGGGGTGGTGTTTTACTTGTTATAGTTGCATATACCGTGAATACACTACATATTATAATTATATACAAAATGCAATCTGCAAATATTGGGATATTAATCGATTCCGTCCCAGTGTAGGGCTCACTTGTTGGTTATTTTAAAGCCCCACCAGGCTGTAGTCAGAGGCCCTAATATAATCTAACGGTTGAACGGGATTTTTGGGACTACTACGCGGGTGATTCTCATTCAAATGGTGGCACTTTGTGTTACCGGATGTTGGTAGCTCGTTGTACTGTCCTGGCAAGGTTTAATGAGATATATCTGCAAATGCGTCTGCTACCTCCGATTATCTGTATGTGATATTTTTATGTGAAAAATCAAAGGAACATTGGTTTAGAGGACGAAAACTTCGAAAAGGTAATTTTATAACATAATAGTTATTGGATTCACGGGTTTCTAAGTGATTTATATGCGTGTTTCTTGACAGTTTCTGTCTGTTGTTTCCCCATGTTCAAAGGCACCTCCGCGGCAGAATACTTGACCAAAGTGAATCTGGGCCCCCGCCTCCATATTCTGTGGACCTTGAAGACTCTTTCAGAGGGTGAGTGTTTTTCTTTCTTTTATTCTTTCTTTCTTTCTTTTCTGTCTTCCTTCCTTCCTTCCTTCCTTCCTTCCTTCCTTCCTTCCTTCCTTCCTTCCTTCCTTCCTTCCTTCCTTCCTTCCTTCCTTCCTTCCTTCCTTCCTTCCTTCCTTCCTTCCTTCCTTCCTTCTTCCTTCCTTCCTTCCTTCCTTCCTTCCTTCCTTCCTTCCTTCCTTCCTTCCTTCCTCCTTCCTTCCTTCCTTCCTTCCTTCCTTTCCTTTCCTTCCTTCCTTCCTTCCTTCCTTTCTTCCTTTCTTCTTTCCTTTCTTTCTTTCTTTTTTTTTCTTTCTTTTTTTTTTCTCTTTCTTTTTCTTTTCTTTTCTCTTTCTTTTCTTTCTTTCTTTCTTTCTTTCTTTCTTTTCTTTCTTTTCCTTTCTTTCTTTCTTTCTTTCTTTCTTTCTTTCTTTCTTTTCTTTCTTTTTCTTTCTTTCTTTCTTTCTTTCCTCACTTCCTTCCTTTTCAAATTGAATAAGCCTGTTGAAAAAAATTAACCTTTTTGGAACAATTATATAGGAAATCATATTTATTATGATTGTTTTCTTATCCAGCATTCCGAGCCCTTGCTGTTCATTGCTGCAGATTTCACCCGGCCTATTCATCTCTCTGTTTGGCCTTCTTTTTCCAGTTGGTGACACTAGGTGTTTGTTGGTCTGTCTGAATATTATCACCCCATCGTTTTCTTAGTTTGCCTCGTGGTCTACAACCATTCAGCTCCCTTATGAACAAAGTTTATACCTCTCTGTGATGTGACATTCTCTCAGTATGCCCAGCCATTTAACTCTATGATACCAATGATCAGTGGTCATTTAAACAGCTTTTAAATGTTGTTGTTGCTTCTCACTCTGCATTTCCCGCTGTTTGCATCTTCAATGGGTTCATTATAACATGATAATATAATCATCATCATCATCATAAACCACTTCTGCCGTTAAGCGTCGTGGGGAGGAATAATTTGCGTTCCAGTGCACGTTGGCTGCCACTGGCTATTGTCATGCAGTGAAGGCGTAGAGTATCTTTAATGTTGTCGATCTATGTTTTCCGCCGCCGTCCTCTGGCTCTTGTAGTTGGTCTTCTGAGATGTAGTGCTTGTGATGGTATTTGATCTTGCTGCATTCTAACGAGATGGCCAAACCACTTGATCTGCTGTTTCTCGATGAATCTAGTACAAGGTGTCGTTCCTACAATTTGCCTGATAGTTTCATTATTCACTCGATCTCTCGTATGGTTAGGTTAGCTGCTTTTCTCAGGCACCTCATCTCGCAGGTGGTAATTTTGCGTCTATGGGCTTTAGATAGTGTCCATGTTTGGCACTGGTAGCTTAATGTTGGAATAAATATGCTATTAATAATCTGCCTCTTTGCACACATAGTTATGCTTGAATGTCTTAATAATAGTGACAATTGGTATATAAGTGCACTTGCTTTCTGACATCTGGTTTCTATTTCTCTGTCAATTCTACCATCTTCTGTGATCATACTTCCTAGATATTTAAACTCTCTAACTTGATTCAGATCAGAACCATTCAGCTGTATGTGTAGTGGGGCAGAATGTCTACTAACTTGCATTGTTTCGGTTTTGTTTACATTGATCTTCATGTTGTATTTACTACATGCTGAGTTTAACCTGTTAATGTGGTCTTGCAGTCTATGTTCTTCAGGGTAGAACAAGCACTGGTCGTCAGCAAACAGTAGTTCGTTTAACGTAGGTGAATCGATTACTTCTCCTGATGTGTGTACTTCCTCGTGATTATAAAGGTCTATGTTGTCTGTATCATAACTTGCTTCTTTAGATGTTTTGTCTATATAGATGTTAAATAAAAGTGGGGAGAGCACACATCCCTGTCTCACACCTGTGTTGACTGAACATATCTGATATGCCTTCTTGTGTTTTTACTGCACTTTGGCTTGTGTGGTACATACATGGTAATATAATATTTGCAATAATTCACGTGAAACTCACGTCTCTCCTTTTCGCACCACCTTATTAGGGTGTGGCAATTCGCATAAATCTTGCGTTTTTGTTTGCAAAGATGTATTTATTTACCAGTCTAATATCCAAGTAAACTGGAGCCTTCTTGAACATATGATTTTCTAGAATTCTCATGGAACAGCCATAAAACAGAGGAGCAAATGTCATGCAGAGATTTTTAAAAATGAAAGCTTTTTGCAGGATGGAAAGCTTTCTTAAATAAGCAAAATTTGTCAAATACCTGATTAAAGGGGTGAGACACTCTCTTATTACCTGGTACGGGTGCATGCATGCGAAACCGAAAGATGCACAGTAAGCGGCCAGGTTGAGAAGTGTCTGAAGCCGAGATAAATGTTGCTACTGGTTAAAATGCAGAGGACATCATGGCAGGACACACAAACAAATACAGCAGTCGAAAACCACACACAGTGGTTCAGTAAGAAGCACTAGAACTATCTTCCAAAGAACAAGTACTTACAGATTCTAGTCATTAAAGTTTCTCCCTCCCCCGCCAAGAGTTTTAATTTTAATGCATTTCTTTTTAAACAAATACATCTTCCTTACAGAAATTTAGCACAATGTTCTACCGTTGTGAAATCAGATAAAGAGGACACTCTGTTGCATTTATGGTCGCATTTTTTTAAATCGTCATCATTTGCGGAGTCCTTTGCAAAACGCATGTGAAATAATCACTGTTCCCCATCAACTGGCCTGAAGGTCGGCCCCTGCTCACCTTTAAAGGAAAAAAAAACCGAAACTCCGTTTCTAAACTTGCTCGGAATTGTATAGAACATACAATTATTAGTAATTAACAAATTTTCACAACACGAAGCGTATTGGACATAAGCAGGTAATTGTATGTTTTAGACCAGTCGGTGCTCGATGAGGGATTTTGTAAATAGGACACAAACGCCTTTATCTCACAGGAATATTCATTGTATATATTTGAGGTTAAAAAATCGTAAATTTCTTTAAACTTTGCAATACAGACATTGGCAATGACCATTTGTGTAGACATTTTTTTTTAGTATGTTTTGCGTAAATTTAAAAATATGCCTCACACTTGAATCAAGGGCAGAGTAATTCATACAGCTGGCACTGCTCGGGACTGAATAAACTGAAGAAAAATTATTGCTGCTGTTTCAGACAACAAAAGCGCGTACCCACGGCAACCGCAGAAGTACAAAGTCCGCCACCTCCGCCTCCAGCATACAGCACACATTCTGACGAAGTCTTCTTGGGGTATGATTGGTGCAATATGGCACTCTTGTAACTAAAATGAGTGACCACTTTATGTGTGTTTTGTAAATTCCTTGACTGGCTTGACTTAATGATTACAAAAAACAAAAAAAGAAAGACCGGACCATGTTTAATCAGTTTCTCCCTAAGGGGAGCTTTAGGTTTCTTTATTTGCTCCAATTAACGACATCAAATTGCTCGCCCCCATGTAGCGCTGAAAAGGGCGCTTGCAGTATTAACGTCGTGACTCCAATCATTCTTCCGACCGGCCAGCCAATTTACGAACCGATCGCCAATTAGTCACTCCTATAGAATACACATTTTATATTTGTGTTGTCCTGTATAAATAGAATGGAAATATCGTCATCGTTTGAGCCTGAATCATCAATATCCGCCCCCTCCCCAACCACCTAGAGTAATATATTGATAGTTAACCAGCGGACCGATAAGCAAAGGTGCTCCCCACTGAGCTACCTTCGTTCTCTACAATAGTTTTTAAAAACAAATGCCATTACAGTAGGCAACCGCCAGTCACTAGGGACCTTGAAGTTGTTCCGCTAGTTTTTGTGAACTATGTTATGAAAGAAAGGGGGTGGGGGAGTAAAGCTGCCATCGGCATTTTGTTACAATGTGGTCTATTTTATTTGTGCCAATTGTATTTGGCTGCAATTGAAGTATTTCTGCTAGATTTAATATTTTTCTGTCCCTAGCCGGGTAAGTTTACCCATTATTTTAGGTTTAGGAACAGCGTCTGTTGTGTTTGTAAAGTCGGCTCTCCTTTGAATAACTGTCCCAAATGATCTACGCAGAAAATGACCCTCACTCATATATAAAAAAAAAATTTTTTTTGCTTCGATTAAACCGTGCCAAAAGTAGGATTAATTGCGCACGACATTTTCGCGAAACGCAACGGATTTTTTTTACGGCGATTACACGGCGGCAAAACTAGGATTAACTACGGACGAAAAAAATTAGCGACACGCGAGAATACTTCCGATAGGGCTATCCTACGACAGGGCCCCAGTTATATGTAAGTTGCGGACTGCTTTTCGCCGACTATAGTGCCACCTCCAAGAGTATCCCGGGCCGCTACGCGCGGCGCGGAAGGGGCTAAACTAGATGGGTAGGACTCACGAGCAGCAGCTACCGCAGCTCCTGCAGCTTCCCTTAATGTATTTGCTCGTGAGTCCTAGCCATCAGGTTTAGCCCCTTCCCCGCCGCGCGTAGCGGCGTGGGGATACTCTCGGAGGTGGCACTATAGTCGCCGGAAAAAAGTCAACAATTTACAGGAGCTACTTCTTCTGTCGGAACTACCAGCGCCATCGTGACGGCTGCTGGTTTGAAGTTGTCCGAGGCGACATGCGCGTACATTAAACCGCGCATTACAGCTGATCATGTTTCTCCCGGAACGAGAATCGCGGACAAGCCGTGCTGAGTTGCAATAGCGGACAGCGAGGAAGACAAATATTCGCGCTCTATTTGCAACTTCTGTGCCACAATTTTCAGATACAAAGGATTTAATTTTCGGTAAGTAGTAGACTTTGCCCTTTTCCTTACATTTTTCGTTCCTTATTTTTTTTTCCGAGCTACACCTTTTAAATGTTTGTAGGGCAGGACGTAATGAGGCTCCGTTTGAGTTCATTTTCTGCGTAGATCATTTGGGACCGTTATTCAAAGGAGAGCCGTAAAGTCTAATGTGGGAGTGGTAGTCTCTACCTACATTTAAAAAAAAAAATTTGATATCTATTATACTGGGTTTCTCTCAGACGTCTTCTCTCTACAGCTCACCTCTTGCAAACTATGACAGGGGTTTACATCCATAGGAGTCAGTCTGCAGTCAGTGTTGTCATGTCAATGTTGGTATCTATAGGGTCGCGTTTGCATAGGTCCTTTATAGCGTAGCCTTGGCATTACTGTAGATTTGTTCCGTTGTCGTTCACTATACAGGAGTTCTTTTGCGCAGACGTTTCTTTAGTAGCAAGTGCAATCTTGGCATTTCATGTTTTTTAAATTTTTTTAAAGTACACATTCGTTAGGGATATGGCAAAAAATGACTCATACAGCGAACGTGGGTAGTATTCAGTATTAGGTTTTATTAACTTTTTTTTTAATATCTTTTTTTTTTAAAGATTTTATAATGGACTGAGTATTGTTAACTTGGAGAGGGGCAGAACCATTGAGATTATGTTATTTCTGTATATATTCTGAATATTCAGGGGTCTTTTTGATAAAGTGGTCAAGGCCTGTGCCTCGCGCTCGAAAGGTCGATTCTTCGTTATCCGTACTGTGACGTTCCGTTTAAGAGTGCCATTTTTGCAAAGATCCCCTTAATCTTTACTGGAACTATGAAGTTTGTGCTTTGTGCCACTCGTTGAAGAGAGGCCGAGCTAAATTAAATTAAAGCGCGTGTAATAAAGTCGTTCGTTTCGACTACAAATCTCTTCTTTCCTTCTAAATGGAATGTCTTACTGTTTATCTCACAGTATTACGACCTGTATTAAATGAGTGAAGTTGTATCCAACTAGAAACACGCACTGAGTGATTAACACCTGGTGCCACGAAGTGTCAGTATTCCGATGAGAATCCCCCAGATACATATCCCAGAAACCGTGAGGTCATACTTGGACCCAGACGATTACATAGTAACCTGAAGTACATATTAATGCAAGGTGTAGTATTAGTCTGCCTTTGTGATATTTTTTAAAACCATATCGGTCTTGTTTATCTTACAGTTTATGAAAAGATATATAACCATCTCGGTACAGTTTATGTTAGAGTTTGTAATAAGGTCTAAAACCATCTTGGTACTGTTTATCTTAGAGTTTGTGATAAGGTTTATACTAGGGCTGTACCGAATAGTGGTTTTCACTATTCGGCCGAATACGAATAGTGGGACCAACTATTCGGCCGAATACGAATATGAATAGTGTATCATCATCATCAGGTGCCTCGCCGACTGGTGTGGCGATTTTGCCTCGCCACAGTCTGCGATCTCCTGCAGCATGTATCAGTTTGTGTGCTGACACACCTCCATGACATGCAACGACTGTCAAGAATCTTCTCTCGTTGTCTTTTTCTATCTCTTTGCTTTCTCTTTGTCTCTCTCTCTCTCTCTCTCTCTCTCTCTCTCTCTCTCTCTCTCTCTCTCTCTCTCTCTCTCACACACACACACACACACACACACACACACACAGAGAGATACACTTTCAAGTTTCTTCATGCCTTCTTAACACAACAGTAGCGATGCCTAAATCTTTCGTAGCAGGGAAAACGGCGACCCGTTTGCGTGGTAACAGCGCCTCACTCCGAGGCATTACAGTAGAGGTTCTAAAACTTGGTGCGTATGACAGGGGTGCCGCGGCGAAAATCAAGAAAAGTCGGCTATAAATTGTGACATTATTAATGAGAGAGTTATTTTAGTCCATCGCAGTGTATGCAGAAATCACTATTCGTATTCGGCCCGACCGCCACTATTCGGCCGAATACCGAATAGCTAGTAGGTCCACTATTCGGCCCCGAAGCGAATACGAAGCGAATATTCGGTACAGCCCTAGTTTATACCCATATCGGTAATGTTTATCTTAGATTTTGTGATCAGGTCTATAACCATCTCTGTATTGTTTATCTTAGAGTTCATGGTCATGTTTATAACCATATCTTTACTGTTTATCTTAGAGTTCGTGATCAGGTCTCTAACCATCTCTGTACTGTTTATCTTAGAGTTCGTGATCAGGTCTATAACCATCTCTGTACTGTTTGCCTTAGAGTTCATGAACAGGTTTATAACCATCTCTTTACTGTCTATCTTAGAGTTTGTGATCAGGTTTATAACCATCTCTGTACTGTTTATCTTAGAGTTCATGAACAGGTTTATAACCATCTCTGTACTGTTTATCTTAGAGTTTGTGATCAGGTCTATAACCATCTCTTTACTGTCTATCTTAGAGTTTGTGATCAGGTTTATAACCATCTCTGTACTGTTTATCTTAGAGTTTGTGATCAGGTCTATAACCATCTCTGTACTGTTTATCTTAGAGTTTGTGATCAGGTCTATAACCATCTCTGTACTGCTTATCTTAGAGTTCGTGATCAGGTCTATAACCATCTCTGTACTGTTTATCTTAGAGTTCGTGATCAGGTCTATAACCATCTCTGTACTGCTTATCTTAGAGTTCGTGATCAGGTCTATAACCATCTTTGTACTGTTTATCTTAGAGTTCGTGATCAGGTCTATAACCATCTCTGTACTGTTTATCTTAGAGTTCGTGATCAGGTCTATAACCATCTCTGTACTGTTTATCTTAGAGTTCCTGATCAGGTCTTTAACCATCTCTGTACTGTTTATCTTAGAGTTCGTGATCAGGTCTATAACCATCTCTGTACTGTTTATCTTAGAGTTCGTGATCAGGTCTATAACCATCTCTGTACTGTTTATCTTAGAGTTCCTGATCAGGTCTTTAACCATCTCTGTACTGTTTATCTTAGAGTTCGTGATCAGGTCTATAACTATCTCTGTACTGTTTATCTTAGAGTTTGTGATCAGGTCTATAACCATCTCTGTACTGTTTATCTTAGAGTTCGTGATCAGGTCTATAACCATCTCTGTACTGCTTATCTTAGAGTTTGTGATCAGGTCTATAACCATCTCTGTACTGTTTATCTTAGAGTTTGTGATCAGGTCTATAAACATCTCTATACTGTTTATCTTAGAGTTCGTGATCAGGTCTATAAACATCTCTGTACTGCTTATCTTAGAGTTCGTGATCAGGTCTATAACCATCTCTGTACTGCTTATCTTAGAGTTCGTGATCAGGTTTATAACCATCTCTGTACTGTTTATCTTAGAGTTCGTGATCAGGTCTATAACCATCTCTGTACTGTTTATCTTAGAGTTCGTGATCAGGTCTATAACCATCTCTGTACTGTTTATCTTAGAGTTCCTGATCAGGTCTTTAACCATCTCTGTACTGTTTATCTTAGAGTTCGTGATCAGGTCTATAACCATCTCTGTACTGTTTATCTTAGAGTTCCTGATCAGGTCTTTAACCATCTCTTTACTGTTTATCTTAGAGTTCGTGATCAGGTCTATAACCATCTCTGTACTGTTTATCTTAGAGTTCGTGATGAGGTCTATAACCATCTCTGTACTGTTTATCTTAGAGTTCGTGATGAGGTCTATAACCATCTCTGTACTGTTTATCTTAGAGTTCGTGATCAGGTCTATAACCATCTCTGTACTGTTTATCTTAGAGTTCGTGATCAGGTCTATAACCATCTCTGTACTGTTTATCTTAGAGTTCGTGATCAGGTCTATAACCATCTCTGTACTGTTTATCTTAGAGTTCGTGATCAGGTCTTTAACCATCTCTGTACTGTTTATCTTAGAGTTCGTGATCAGGTCTATAACCATCTCTGTACTGTTTATCTTAGAGTTCCTGATCAGGTCTTTAACCATCTCTGCACTGTTTATCTTAGAGTTCGTGATCAGGTCTATAACCATCTCTGTACTGTTTATCTTAGAGTTCGTGATGAGGTCTATAACCATCTCTGTACTGTTTATCTTAGAGTTCGTGATCAGGTCTATAACCATCTCTGTACTGTTTATCTTAGAGTTCGTGATCAGGTCTTTAACCATCTCTGTACTGTTTATCTTAGAGTTCCTGATCAGGTCTTTAACCATCTCTGTACTGTTTATCTTAGAGTTCGTGATCAGGTCTTTAACCATCTCTGTACTGTTTATCTTAGAGTTCGTGATCAGGTCTATAACCATCTCTGTACTGTTTATCTTAGAGTTCGTGATCAGGTCTATAACCATCTCTGTACTGCTTATCTTAGAGTTCGTGATGAGGTCTTTAACAATCTCTGTACTGTTTATCTTAGAGTTCCTGATCAGGTCTATAACCATCTCTGTACTGTTTATCTTAGAGTTCGTGATGAGGTCTTTAACCATCTCTGTACTGTTTATCTTAGAGTTCCTGATCAGGTCTATAACCATCTCTGTACTGTTTATCTTAGAGTTCCTGATCAGGTCTATAACCATCTCTGTACTGTTTATCTTAGAGTTCGTGATCAGGTCTATAACCATCTCTGTACTGTTTATCTTAGAGTTCCTGATCAGGTCTATAACCATCTCTGTACTGTTTATCTTAGAGTTCCTGATCAGGTCTATAACCATCTCTGTACTGTTTATCTTAGAGTTCCTGATCAGGTCTATAACCATCTCTGTACTGCTTATCGTTGACTATACACTGTGTCGGCGTCGGTGGCTTAAGCGTTGCCAGCGTGCGTCATAAATTCAGGGTGCCGGTTTCGATGACAATTGCAGGCGATTTGGCAGCAGACCGCATTACGTTTGTGTCGACAGTGGTATCCAGAGCCGACTGCCCAGTAAGCAACAGAAACCAGTGAAAGTAAATGTGCCTACACAAATACACACACACAACACACATACACACACACAATACTGGGGTTGGTTCTGAAATATCTTGTAAAGGACACGCAATTAGTTTTTTTTTTTTTTTAATATACGATTGCCGTTTCTCACTTATTCTTGTACATCACTAGTAAACACTACGAATATTACTACGCCATGTTTTCCTCATTTACAGGCCTGAGTTTCCTCAGTCTGGCATGCGGGTCAGTGCCAGGTACGATGACAGTCCAGACCACAATGGCAATGGAGTCCAGCCACTACTCTTTCACCAAAGCTACGACACTTAGAATTTTGCAAATGCCAGTTGAAATTTGATGCTTGTCGGGGTTTTCATCGTGGAACCCATTGTTTTGTGGCTGTTTATTGTGTAAACCAAATGTTTATGTAACTAAAGTATTTATAGGTGCGGATGTAATTATTTACTGTTTATAGAAATCATCATCATGTAGCAGGTCCTTTGCAGAACGGAACCCATTGTTTTGTGGCTGTTTATTGTGTAAACCAAATGTTTATGTAACTAAAGTATTTAAAGGGGCGTATGTAATTATTTACTGTTTATAGAAATTATCTTGTTCATCGTGAAACCCATTGTTTTGTGGCTGTTTATTGTGTAAACCAAATGTTTATGTAACTAAAGTATCTATAGGTGCGGATGTAATTATTTACTGTTTATAGAAATCATCATCATGTAGCAGGTCCTTTGCAGAACGGAACCCATTGTTTGGTGGCTGTTTATTGTGTAAACCAAATGTTTATGTAACTAAAGTATCTATAGGTGCGGATGTAATTATTTACTGTTTATAGAAATCATTATCATGTAGCAGGTCCTTTGCAGAACGTCGCTCTTTTCACAGTCTACATGAAAGAAACTCGGTCTCTCATCATCTCTCCCGCCTCATGCACTTTCATACTCAAGGAGTCACTTATATCCTGTGCCCATCTTCGTGTCGGTCGGCCCCTGCCCCTCCTTCCTGGTACCATGCCTTCTGCTATAATTGTTTCCAATCTGTCGTGGTGCTTGATATGACCAAAATATTTCAGCTTCCGAGACAGGATGCTGTTTATTAGCCAATCTTCTTTGATGTTAAGATCTTTCCAGATTTATAGAAATACATAACAAACAAACACACACACACACACAAAAACACACACACACACACACACAAAACAGCCAATTGCAAAGCTCAAGATAATATGTTTTCCAGTTCCAAGATCACCTTTTCTGTCGATAGGTTGATTTTTTTTTTTTTCTGTTTAATGACAGAAAACACACATACACACACACACATACATACACATACACACTCACACATACACAATCACATACGCGCGCGCACACACACACACACACACACCTGAATGTGTATAGACCACATAGGGGTTCACATTTTTATAGTAAAATCGACACTAGAAGTGGTTTTACTCTTAATATTATTTTAATTTGAACACCCACGCCTCGATGAGTGATAGGGCACATTACTGCCAGGCTGACTGACAAACGTGATAACTGCTGGGCTTCTGTGGTCCCCTGTGCACATGCACATGCCGGGGTGTCAATCTGATCACATTTATAACCCACGACACCTGACACATCAGGGGTAGATGAATGGATGCAAATAGAGCAGGAAAGGGGAAGCATCTGCTGAACATATTGATTTTAGGTAATCAATATGGACTAAGCGAATAAACGAACATTTTTTTCCTCCCTAAGGAAAACAAATTTTATTTAATTAGGCCTTTCCAAGAAACCCAGTTCTCACACAGCAGTAGTTGTTTAAATATATACAAAACGAACAATAATTTAGGGGTAAAAGTAACGACTACAAGAAAATTAACAGATATTAACTCTCTCCCAGTGTGGGACGCAATGTTTCGTTTCTTGAAATCCCCACCCCGGCCTAGTCAAGGGCACCCTAAGAAAACCTAACGGTTGAATGTGGTTTCTTGGACTTGTACCCGGGTGATCCTCATTCGAATGGTGGCACTTTGCGTTACCCGGTATTGACCACTTGTTGTAAGGTTCTGTTGGGGGTTGAATCACATACACACATACGATAAATGCATACATCCATAGATATACACATACACATATAATGGTCTACAACCTGCAGGATTCTGACCACAACATACACCGAATGCCGACTGGTCTATATAATATGTCTGGCGCTATGTCTCTAATGAGTCAAGGCCCGTCCCGACATGGGACATATACAGCCCCATCGCGGCTAATCTTCAGGTTAATTTATAACTGTCAGGGGTCCTAATAAAACCTTGTGGTTGAACAGGTTTTTAGGGACTTGCACCCAGGGAATTTTCATCCGAATAGTGGCACTTTGTGTCACTCATCGCTTATTGTGAGGTCCTAGTCGGATTCAGCTTTACTCCCTCATAGTGGGATTCAGCTTTACTCCCTCATAGTAAGATTCAGCTTTACTCCCTCATAGTGAGGTTCAGCTTTACTCCCGCATAGTGAGATTCAGCTTTACTCCCGCATAGTGAGATTCAGCTTTACTCATAGTGGAATTCAGCTTTACTCTCTAATAGTGAGATTCAGCTTTACTCCCTCATAGTGGGATTCGGCTTTACTAACTCATATTGGGATTCAGCTTTACTCCCTCATAGTGGGTTTTAGCTTTACTGCCTCATAGTATGATTCAGGTTTACTCCCTCAAAGTGGGTTTTAGCTTTACTCCCTCATAGTGGGATTCAGCTTTACACCTTCATAGTGAGATTCAGCTTTACTCCCTCATAGTGAGATTTAGCTTTACTCCCTCATAGTGGGTTTTAGCTTTACTCCTTCATAGTTGGATTCAGCTTTACTCCCTCATAGTGGGATCCAGCTTTATCCCTCATAGTAAGATTCAGCTTTACTCCCTCATTGTGGGATTCAGCTTTATTCCCTCATAGTGGAATTCAACTTTATTCCCTCATAGTGGTATTCAGCTTTACTCCCTCATAGTGGGATTCAGCTTTATTCCCCCATAGTGGGATTCAGCTTTACTTCCTCATTTAACCAATGGTAGCCCTTGCGGATCCGAAAGTCTGTGTTTGGATCCTGACGTAGCCAGACTTTTGTCAAAAACGAATTGAGCTCCAGGGTCGATCCAGTCTTAAATTTGTACCCGGTAAAGTCGTGGGAAGTAAAGGTGGTCGGCATACACAATACACAAAACATCCCAGAGTCCCTACAATGTCAAAGTAGCAACGCCTTAGCCTTTTTACATATTTTAATTAGAAGTAGAGATGATAGCATGGCACAAATGAAAGGGCAGTTTATCGCAACGACACGTGGGCATACCAGTACGTTCATTTTAACAGTTTTGCACCCATGCCATACAGCGTGGCCAATGGCGGGCATTAATCAGCCGCGCTAGAAATATTTGTTCCGGCGACACGCTACAAATAGAGTTTGAAACGATTACACGAACACTTCTTTCTAATGGATATTAAGATGGTTTTACTGAGTGCCATTCAGTGTTGCCACTTTTCTTTGACAAAAAAATATCTAAAAACGGAGTTTAAAAATATCTACAAACATCTAAATTTGCGTGGAAAACATCTAGAAAAAACATCCAAATGGAAAGAGTCACACATTACATAGCAATTGATATGACTTACACTATAGAATCATGTCTTCATCTTTATTGAAGTCTGCCTTACAAGATCCACATAATACTTAGCTTGGATGAGGAAGTTGCAGCTTCAGATCCAAAATGACTCTGGTATGCTTTAGCTGCTCCAGTTTCTTTTAATAACCAATCAGGGAGTTGATAAGTGGAACGGGCCGAATTTTATTGTCAAGATAGCATTTAAGAGGTCAAATTTCATCCTGTTTCTTAGGTTAGATTTGATAAATTCACTCCAAATGAAAAACATTTGGAAAAACAGCTACCATCTAGATGGCAAAAAAGCCATCTAAATGCAAGGGGAAACATCTAAATCTGGATGTAAAACATCTAAAGTGGAAACACTGGTGCCATTGCCAGGGGTCAAAATCAATTACTACAAAAACAACAACAAAACCAGTCGGTCAAATTTACTATGCAGCCATGTCCGTTTTTTTTTTTTTTTTAAATTACCGTAATTTCTGCGCCACCAGTAAAAGAACCAGTGTCGACGTTCGGCAAATTCAACTGTATTCACCAATTTAAAAACACCTGAAGCGCTGCATATGGGACAGAACTGATCGGCATCTGGAGAATCAGGTCGCTGAACACATTGTACAATGGATGATAAAAGCAATGCAAAACACCAAGAACAACTACCGAAAAACAACGAATAAGGTGACTGGTCGAGAAAAAAAAAAATCACTCCTGTGCGATTTCGCGTCATATTTTAAATTCTGTGCACATTGTGGTGTTGGAAAGTGGGAAAATGGGCCTCAGTTTGAATAATGAGAAGACAGAAGTAATGATGGTATCAAAGAAACGAATTATTCCCAATTGTGTAATAAAAGTTGATGGTGTTACTTTAGGACAAGTGCAGAAATTTAAGTATCTGGGCACATGGATAACATCAGATGGAAGATGCATAACTGAGATAAGAAACAGAATAGGACAGGCAAAAACTGCATTTTACAAAATGAAAAACATCTTATGCAATGTATCCTTGTCATTGAGAGATAGAAAAAGAATTCTTGCTGGCTACATACATCCAGTTTTAACATATGACTGTGAATCTTGGACAGTCGGTAGGCAGGCCAAACAATTTCTGGAGGCCTCTGAGATGTGGTTTTACAGAAGAATGCTTAGAATACCTTGGACAGCCAAAAAGAGCAACCAAAAGGTTTTGAAAGAGGCGGGAGCCCGAAGACAACTTATGACAGATATCAGAAGGAGACAGTCATCATTTTTCGGCCATGTTATGAGAAGAGGGAAAATAGAACATGTTGTGACCACTGGAAGGATCTGTGGAAGGAGAGACAGAGGAAGACAACGAGAGAAGATGCTTGACAGTCTTGTTGCATGGCATGGAGGTGTGTCGGCATACGAACTGATACATGCTGCAGGAGATCGCAGATTATGGAGAGGCATGATCGCCCAGGCCAGTCGGCAAGGCACCTGATGATGATGATGATGATTTTCTACGCCACCAGTGAAAGAACCAGTGTCGACGTTCGGCAAATTCAACTGTATTCACCAATTTAAAAACACCTGGCAGAACTGATCGGCATCTGGAGAAACAGGTCGCTGAACACATTGTACAATGGATGATAAAAGCAATGCAAAACACAAAGAACAACTACCGAAAAACAACAAATAAGGTGACTGGTCGAAAAAAAAAAAAAATCACTCCTGTGCGATTTCGCGTCATATTTTGAATTCTATGCACATTGTAAGTAAGGACGATGCATTTCGAATTCTGTATGCCTCAGGAAAACCCCGATTACTATGATTCGATTTTGTGTTCCAGCTGAAAGGATAAATTTTTTTTTTTTTTTTTGTTGCTTCATTTTATCAATTGTTATTGCAGTATGCACCTGACGAGACAAGCTAAACATGTCAGCCAATAAACTGTGCAATCTATTTTTGTGTATTTCTTGTCTTTGTTCGCATATACAACGCAAAACCATTGCTTTAATTATCCCAAAAACAAAACAAAAAACCCACATAAAATCGCACACAATTTGACATATTATATATGAGGATATATATTTAGATATATATATATATATTATGTGGGGTTTTTTTCTTTTCACGTCGTTGCCTCTTAATGTTTATACTAGGGCTGTACCGAATATTCGCTTCGTATTCGCTTCGGGGCCGAATAGTGAACCTATTCACTATTCAGTATTCGGCCGAATAGTTGCGATCGAGCCGAATACGAATAGTAGTTACCTCACACCTACTTCTGCATACACGGGCTTAATGCTGACAACATGGAACTATTGGTTTTGTTGAAAGCTAATGCAGCTTTCCTGCATTAACTAAGCTGTCAGTGACAATTTTCAAGTTTAGTTACTTGTTATAGTACTTAGGATTCTTTCAATCCTAGTTATTATTTACCACAGACTCACTGAAGGATGAAGATTGTGAAGATAAGGCCAGCCAGAGAGATGAATGGAGACGAGTGATATCTGCAGCAGTAAACCTCAAGGGCTCAGAATGCTAAAGATAAGATGACTATTCTGTGCTACTTTATGTGAAATAAAAGTTCAGCGTACATTTGACATTGTGAATGGGTTTTTTTTTTTAAGATATATTTTATACACTATACACTATTCGTATTCGTATTCGGCCCAATAGTTGGTCCCGCTATTCGTGTTCGGCCGAATAGTGAAAATCACTATTCGGTACAGCCCTAGTTTATACGTTAGAGTTTTCTGCATCTAAAAGACGAGATTAGAGCAGTTAAAAGATTATAGACACTGACGTGCTCTTTCTATTTATAGACAGACATACAGACAGACGGGCGGATAGATAGATAGATAGATAGATAGATAGATAGATAGATAGATAGATAGATAGATAGATAGATAGATAGATAGATAGATAGATAGATAGATAGATAGATAGATAGATAGATAGATAGATAGATAGATAGATAGATAGATAGATAGATAGATAGATAGATAGATAGATAGATAGATAGATGATAGATAGATAGATAGATAGATAGATAGATAGATAGATAGATAGATAGATAGATAGATAGATAGATAGATAGATAGATAGATAGATAGATAGATAGATAGATAGATAGATAGATAGATAGATAGATTAGACAGACAGACAGACAGACAGACAGACAGACAGACAGACAGACAGACAGACAGACAGACAGACAGACGGATAGATAGATAGATAGATAGATAGATAGATAGATAGATAGATAGATAGATAGATAGATAGATAGATAGATAGATAGATAGATAGATAGATAGATAGATAGATAGATAGATAGATAGATAGATAGATAGATAGATAGATAGATAGATAGATAGATAGATAGATAGATAGATAGATAGATAGATAGATAGATAGATAGATAGATAGATAGATAGATAGATAGATAGACAGATAAAAGTGCAAAATGGATAACAAATACAGTGTAACAGAGAACCAAACGAAGAGAGAGAGAGAGAGAGAGAGAGAGAGAGAGAGAGAGAGAGAGAGAGAGAGAGAGAGAGAGAGAGAAAGAGAGATAACCCCACCCTTCCCCAACCCCCCCAAAAAAAAACCATCAAAGGGATATTGTATGCTCTTGTGTTAATGATTATTGATATGACAGGTGCAATGTTACAACTCAGCGTCCAGAACGTCACAAAATTTGGGATTTGTTGATAGCAGTGTAGCATGAGCCGACATTGATGGGAATCGAAACTGAAGCAATCGGAGTGGCTCTGGTTTTAATAACTAACTGGAGCAGTGCTTAACAAACTGTGTATCTCTAGGGCCACATTATCGGAGTGAAGACATGAATTGACTTAACACACGCTATGGATTGAAAGCTCAACCTGGGTGGGAAAGGGACGGGTGTGAAGGATGATGGAGGGTGTAAAAGTCTTTATCGACGTATAAGACAAGAACATGAATACTAAACCAAAGCCCTTCTACTCTTGGAGTCTTACCCTTGTCAATCCAGACAATACAGCGTTTCACTGGGCAACACCTTGCTCAAGCTTCTTGAACATGCTCTTGAACATCTTTGCATAATTTATAGCATTAAAAAAAAACGCATAGTTATCCGATCGCGCGTTTTTATTAGTTTGTAAATAAAATACCGTACTCGGGTATGTGAAAAGCAGACTCAAATGTTGTTTACAGTGTCCAGTGGAATTGCGTAAATTGCGTGGGTTTTTGTAATCATACAACGCAATGGTCAAATGTGTTTAAGACCATATTTGTGAGCATAGCTCACGTTGTGCGCATGAGATAGCAATACAATTTGCTATGAACACTATTCACTGCCTACGCAATTGAAACCCTATAAAAGGATAACGCTACACAAAAACGATCAGTTCATTTTCAAGCAGTCACATACGGCGCCTCTATCGATAAATTTAAGAAATGTTGCTATTGGCCGATTGCAGGCAGGAGAAAGTCAAAGTCAGGCTGCCATGCATCTAAACATGCACCAGAGTACCATCAGTCGACTTTGGCTCCGGTTCCAAGCCATTGGTTCAGTTGAAGACCGACAATGCAGTGGATTACCCAGAGTGACAACAGCAGCAGAGAATCGCTTTATTCGGCTTCATCACCTCAGAGACAGGTTAACAACAGCTTCCTCAACTGCACAGGCATTGCCTCCAGGAAGTCATGTGTCTTATCAAACTGTTCGGAACAGACTGCATGATGTTGGACTTTGGGCTCGACGACCACACTGAGGACCTGTCCTTACGCTTCGCCACCGCAAAAATCGACTTCATTGGGCCAACCAACATCGTCCCTGGGCAGGCAACAATCAGTGGAGACGTGACTGGTTCAGTGACGAATCTTTATTGTTGTTGCAGCGTCACGATAGACGGCGTAGGGTCTACCGTAGACAAAATGAAGGTTTAGCCTAAAACTGTTGATGAAGCTCTGCTGCACGGTGGTGGAGGTGTAATGGTATGGGGAATGTTCAGTTACAACGGAAGGAGCCAATAACATTCATACCCTATCCTGGCCATCCCTGTCTGCAGACATGAGTCCGATTGAACACCTGTGGGATGAGCTGCAAGGACGTGTTTGTCGCCGAAACGTTGCTCCCGCCAATGGTCGTGATCTGTTTCAGGCACTCCAGGAAGAGTGGGCAGCTATCCCACAGGCTCACATCAGACATCTGCTCGCATCCATGCCTAGGAGATGCCAGTTACTGATCCCCGCAAGAGGAGGCCACACACCATACTAACGGGAAAGGCCTAGGCTTAAAAACTATTGTGACCCAGATGCAAAAAAACAAAAAAAATGTCAAAGGATTGGTGGAACCCTAATGTATTTTGGTGTGAAATTTGAGTAATTTCACTTACTGCATTACGAAGGTGCAGAATGTCAAAATTGTGAGTAGGTTTGTTACTTTCAGTAACTTTGCGTTTCTTTTTGTTTTAGCAGTATGCTTTTATAACGCCGACGTCCTTTGGGAATTTAACCAAAACTTTTGCGGACACATCTCTGTGACTTCTTTCGTTTAGAAAATCCAGAAATGTGTGTGCATTTGTTTGTAACTTAAAAAAAAGGAGAGTTTCTGAAGTGCTGAAGATGGTTAAAGAATACACAAGTTTATAACAGTTATTGGGTTAGTCGACTGACTATACTCATTGTACATTGAACCGTTCAGCCCATACGTGCTCGGATCACCTTGTTAAATTCCGCAGCCTGTAGCGGTTCACAACACCAGTTCTGTGTTGGTTTCTTGTTCTTCTTTTGCTTCCTAAAAAGAGCTCTTGTCTGGTCACACCCTTTTTTACCTGTTCTTTTTGTGGTTTGGTCATGTTGGCAGATTCACAGTCATCACTAGGTTTTCGCAAACATCTCACTTCTCGTAAAGCATTCAGAATATCAACATGGTCTATGGCTTGTCCCCATTCCATAGAAGTTTTACCTGCAAACCGATCAGTTTGCTCATTACCCTGCACGCCAGCGTATCATGGCACACCTTTTAAACGGATATGTGTTAGCCTCGACTCCAACCACTGTCTTCGGATCCATCCCTTCTCTATCCTCAAGAGCAAATTCATTGAGTCCCCGGGGAATCATGCACGGGAAAAGGTATGTGTCTCCAGCCATGTTAATGCTTTTATAACAGTAAAGACTTCAGATTCAAGGATTAGTTGTTACCACAGACCGTCACGAT
>CAJHNH020000683.1:167500-244718 GCA_905116865.2 Candidula unifasciata
TATGGCCTGCCTTAAAGACCTTCTATCACTTACCCATTTATCTGTTTCACTTCCTATCCTCCTTAGGCTCTTATATTCTATGCCCCGACTTTCGTGCTAGGTAGCCTAGTGGCTGATTAAACGCTCATTTGCCATCCGATGGTCAAATGTTTGAAATTTTTTTCAAAGCTGACATTGGATTCTATGTTGACCCAGCCATGTTCAAGGTAACATTCTGGGAAGTAAAAGTAGCTGGTGTGACATTGACCACCTCACCCACCGAGTGCCGATTGGTCTATCATAGCACGTATCAGCCTATCATCACATACCAGATGTACTACTGGAATCGAAAAGCCTCTTTACTTTTAAAAAATACTGTAGGCTGCTGACAGCGATGCTTCCACCTAAATCAAGACAAAACTGTAAGACACACAGACATTTTGACTGCATTTTAGCTTTCACCAAGGCTATTGGCCTCCTTCTGATGACAAAATTCACTTTAGGCACTTTAACACCTTGAGGACTGAACTGCCTGCACAGTTACATCTGAAATCCTAAGGGGTTGAGCTGACCACAGTTTTTTCTAAAACCCTCCAGTTACGGCCCCTAGAACTCACCATCTCTTTTTGGGATGTCATTTTTCGTTATTTGAAGCCCTACTCCAGCTCTTGCCAGGGGCCGCAATATAGCCCGACCATAAATGGGCCTAATGGCTGAACGCGGTTTCTGGGAGCTCTCCACGGGTGATCCTCATCCACATGGTGGCACTTTGTGTCATCGGGTGTTTATCGCTTGTGTGATGTCCCGGTGGGATAGAAAGTCAGACAGTCAGTGTCTCGTCAGTCTGCTGACAAAACATCGACCTGGCTGCTTCGAGATACTAAGCTAAGGGTTTTTTATGTTTTTGTGTGATATTGTTTTATTTACAAATAGGCTGATGAAGGATTAATATCCGCAACTTTCATGTTTTGGTGGTGTTCGTTATAAAGTTAATCTTTCCGTTCGGTTTTATATCCTTCCTCCTGATAACAATATTCTGACAGAAGGATCTTTTTTCTTTCTAAACTATGGGACTAGTGAAACATGTCTTAGTAACCTCTGCTTACTGACAGAGCATCAAGGTCGATATTTAAAAGGGAGATAACCCTAAGACACACAGCAACCATAACCAGCGCTCATTGAGTCTGAACATCGAAACGCGTTACGTAGATAGATATGGCCTCTTCTATTGGACCTTTTAAGATGTCCGTTGGACGAATGTTTTTCGTTCTAGTTATCGTTACCTGCCTATTCATTGCACGTTATGTGGTGTTCCAAGCATTAGACAGCAAAACACGAATTGTTTCTGACGACCCGAGGATATGGCGTCTACTGTCACAAAGGATTTCGCTCGGGGCTAATGGTAACAATCGTATTCGTAGTCAGCATTTGTAAGGTCAGCTGTAATTAACATAATTTATTTATTTTAATTGGTTAATTATGCGCAATAATAATGTGTTGTTGATGCTATTGGTACGGCAGCAGCTGCTGCTAATGCTACTTTTACTGCTACTAATGCTTCCACTCCAACTACCCCAACAACTACTTCCACTACCACCGTTATTACTAACACGCATAATAATAATAATAATAATAATAATAATAATAATAATAATAATAATAATAATAATAATAATAATAATAATAATAATAATAATAATAATAATACCACTACTAACAAATAAGAATTGTCACCAGCACCACTATCATAACTTTTTTTCCTGACAGTGGAAATCTTTGCTCAAAGCGGAAGATAGGGACTGAGCACTTACGGGAGTGTCCCGAGTGCCGTGATGTCGATTCCTAATTCAACATTCCACATTCCTGACATTACGTAGTAGCGCCCCTTTGTTGTTTTTGCTGTTAATGATTGTTTTCCGTCACAACTGTTATAGACACTTTGTGATGAGTACGGGCTGCTTTTTAGACATTGTGTCATAAGCATTATCATCATCATCATCCTTACCCGTTGTAATGAAGGTACTTGTGTCTCCTCCACACTTAATCTCTCTAGTGCAGATTCAACACTGACTCTGTTGTCTAGGTGTTAGGTCACAGCTCAATCTAACCAGACGGCATTTCTCTCCACGGTCACACGACTTCAAACAACGGTTGACACCAGCTGATACATTTCACGAGTTTATTGTCACTGTAGCACAAGACACGAATCAACAGAAGAACCAACTTACACCATTCGGGCAATCTCGCCTTGCTCACGCATTAAGGATTCAGACATGCTTCAGACGATGGACACTGGCATGTGCACGGCTGGCTCAACAATCAAACCGTGTAACACAACGGCTGGCCTTCACGATCATTCATTCGACTCTGATTCAGATCCACGTGCACTCTTCATTCTGGATTCACCTTCACAGATTCAGCTTCACATCCTTCCAGTCTGGGGCCCAGTCACCGAATGACCACCTCATTCTCAATCCCCCAGATCTCGCATTCACACGTGACTCACTCTCTCTTGTCGTTTCATCATTTCTCCGTGAAACCCATGCTCTCAGGGACTTACCCAATTATGCCAGTCATCCCCTGACGTTATCCTTATTTATAGCATCATTACACCCGTAAAATTTTGCTTTCAGTTGTTATATTCCATTAGGACGACTGTTCATTATACGAGTTACCGTTAAACACCGTTTCTTTCTTTCTTACTTGTTTACGATCCTGTTTTACTCTGAGGTGTAGATGTTTACCAGAGAAATTGCCAGACTTCTCTGTCAGCAGTTTTCATTTTGGCTTAGTTCCGTTCCAGTTCTCTCTCAGTCAGGGACTGTCTGATGTTGCCTTCCCAGCGCCGTGGTGGTCTGTTTCCTTTGTTCTTTGCCTCCCAAGTCGATTCTTTCCAGTTGTGCATACATGTCCAAATATCGTAACCGTGACTGACTAACTCGAGTTTCTAGCGCCTGGGTTTCAATATTCTTATGTATTGTCTGGTTGAGAACTTTGTCCTTCTTGCACTAGGATCGGCTTTCTCAGATATCTCATTCCCGAGGCTTGAAGCTGGCTTCTGTCAGTTGTCATTGCCTATGACTCACACCCATAGGTCAAGATTGACATATAGGTAGAATGATAAACAGAAAACTTATGGATCTCTTGCCCATTTCTCTTTTGTTGAGAAACCGACAGTTTATGGCCTGAAACCCTCAGTGGTTGCTTTTCGAGTAGCCAACTCTGTCATAATGTCTTCATTCCGATCTATTGCAACTCCTAGGTATTTGACCTGCTCCAGTGCATATTGTTCCAACATGATCTCTTGTTTCTTCTTCCTTTCTCAAGATCACCATGGTTGCAGATTTAGAGATACTGATGGTGATCCCTATCTTCTTAATCTCATCCTCCCAGACAAGTAATTTGGAGTGAAGATATACCTCTGATTTAGCTATCATGGCCACATAATCTGCAAATGCCAGCTCTGATTGGTCTCATCTTCCAGTACTCTACTGAGCACTTCTTCGCCTTCTCCTCAAAGGTCTTGCTGGCATCAATGATAAGAAGAGGGAAGAGATAAGGTGACAGAATATCACATTGTCTAACACTGCTAGCGGTCTTAAATTCTTTTAACTTTTTATCTTTTGTTCTCAAAAAAATTCTGCAGCTTTTTGTAGACACTATATATTGCACTGAGCAGGTGTGCTGGGATGTTCTTGTCTGGCGAACAGTCCCAGGGCTTGCTCTGGATAACCTGTTCAAATGCCTTTTCTCTTAAAACAAAACACACACACACACACACACACACACACACACAAACATCGATGCATCTCACTCCTAAATTCAAGTTCTTTTTCACTAATATACTTGAGTGTAAAAGTAAGGTCCATCAGTACTTCGGTTTGCTCTGTAACAGCACTGAGTCTGATCTATCTGTGATTCTGCCAGGCCAGAGGAAGGGAGCCGTGTTAGCGCAGTCGATAGGATGCTCGCTTTCAAATCCAGCGGTGACTCGCTGCGGTCACGGTCAGTGGTCGAAACCGGGCAGTTCCCAGGGTTCACCCAGCCTCTAGGAAATGGGTACCAGAGTTGACACTCTAGGGTGAATGGCGGAACGTCGCTGTAGCTACGGAGTTACGTGCAGACGGCGACACGCGCGGACAGTTTCTTAACAGCTCACCGTACTAGTGGCAGAGCACTTATGGTTTCTAACCGTGTGCAATGACGCTGGTTCACATCTCCCGACTTTACCATAACCTTTATCTGCCAGACCTCTAAGTCTTTGCTCGAGAATTCTAGAATATGCCTGTTCTTTTCACATCAAACTTACCTGTTCAAGGCACCCTTACACAATTTTTAATAGACTAAGTCCAAGAGGTCGATAAGAAAAAATATGAACATAAGGCAGTTATGTTTAAGTTATTTTGTCTTGATAATAAAACAGTTATCTTCTGTCTCTTCTTCTTCACGTTCACTGATGGCGACTACCAGAATCTGTATATGATTTAGCTTATATATTAATACATCATTTTTGTATCCATTCTAGCTAGCAGTGAGTATTCTGAATTGTGGAGAAATAGCACTCTGGGGAGCAATCAAAATCTAAATAAGAAGTACGTACATATGTATCACAGACACTTAAAGGTTTAAGTGTATGTCTGTCTTTCTGTTTGTCTGTTTGTCCAAACACCCACCCGTCTGTCTGTCTGTCTGTCTGTCTGTCTGTCTGTCTGTCTGTCTGTCTGTCTGTCTGTCTGTCTGTCTGTCTGTCTGTCTGTCTGTCTGTCTGTCTGTCTGTCTGTCTGTGATTGACTGATGTCTTACCCAACCAGGACATCACAGCGAGAGATAAACACCCGGTGACACAAAGTGCCACCTTTCGGATGAGGATCACCCGGGGACGTCCCGAAAAGTCCGTTCAACCAGTAGGCTGGGTTACATTAGCCCCCCCCCCCCCCCCCCCCCCGGCAACAGAAAGGGTGGGCTTCAAACACAAACAAAAACACGAAACAGTTGCAGGCCACATAGGGGCGGAGCAACACGCGTCTGTCCGTCTTTCAGCT
This sequence comes from Candidula unifasciata, assembly GCA_905116865.2. Taxonomy (NCBI): domain Eukaryota; kingdom Metazoa; phylum Mollusca; class Gastropoda; order Stylommatophora; family Geomitridae; genus Candidula; species Candidula unifasciata. The sequence continues at coordinate 172,522 of CAJHNH020000683.1, forward strand.
ATATGCTTGACGTGCCACTGGCGTGAAAAGCGAATTTTGACACTTGCCGGTCAAAATGGACGCCAGGCACGGCACTGTTTCGCGTAGAGGCAAATTTTTTGCTTCTGCCAGACGGTGGCAGTTGCATTTTTGATCCATTTGTAGACTAAAAGGATATAGTTTCGTCGCGTCAGCTAGTGAGTTGAGTGCATAGTGCGACCCGGTAAGCTGCGGATTTCATTTGGAATGTTTTTCGACTGTGACCAGCGTGGTGTTGTGAACTGTAGATTCAGAAAAAGGCGCCTTGCCTGTCGCCGCAGTATTGGTGGCGCCCTTATGTAATTAATATTGATCGCGTGTGCAACTGCTGATCTTTTGGTAACTTCTGCTACCCTCGATGATGAACTGCATTTCTAATGTCAAACTGTTTGTGTTAGCACTTCTGATAGCTACCGTATGCTTTTAATGCGTGAGTATGCTAGTGCATATGCTGAGACAGCAGTCTGTCAATCTCTCCACAAAGAACTGTGATAAACATTCTGAGTGTTTTTAGTTAGCACAGGAGCGGAGCAGCTATGGGGTGACCCGTTTGCTATGAAGCTGAAACTAAGATTACCAAAGGAAATTTAAACTTGTACTCCCTTACAGTTTAATATCTCTGCTACAGTTTTAACATACGACAAAAACTGCTACTACATACAGGAACGGTTTGTATGCAGCTACGGCAAAGCATGTAAATATATCCAGTGTTGGTTCAACAATTCGCACACTAAGAACGTGCTTAGAGCATCAAATAGGGAGGGCACAATATACATTTTAAATAGACCTGGAACTAAGCGTTTATTTTCTCAGCTGAAGTATACTTTAAAAAAATGTCCACCAGGACAACAAGGCAGGATGGATGTTTTATGTCCATTACGTATAGAAGCAGATGTGTTGAAAAGGGTTAGTTTTATGAATCTGGAAAAAAAAGGACTGCAGTTAAATAAAAAGTAGGGGACAAGTTTTCAAATACAAATAAAGTGGAAGTATACAAAAATATGCATTATATTTCACTTACCTGTAAGTTGTGTTTAATTTTAAAGAAGAAAAAAGTTATTGTATGGTTTATTATTGTTTATATTTTGAACAAAAGACATCCACACACTCCTACCCACATGCACACACAATGGGGTGCACCAGTGTCGTCTTAACACATGGTCTAGCTAGGCATTCGCGCCATGTTAATCCGTGTATCTCAAGTAACCATCCGCCTTTTAATTCATGTGAATAATTTCCATAGGTGCCCCAGCACACTGGTTTGCCCAAGGGCCAATAATGCTCTTAAGATGAATCTGTGGGTGCGGTGCGGGCCATCAAAAATCTTATAAGTGCTTAGGGCATAAAATGGGTTTAATTAGGCCCTGAATATGCTATAAACCACCAGAGAACACTGAACTGGCAGACATAGATGGGCACAGGAACCAGGGGGTGGCTCAGAACATCTAAAACACCCTGCCCCCCCCCCCTTTCCGCCTCCTGAAGAAAAGCCGTTATCTATCATTCATTTGTTATATATGCGGCTGCTGTGTATTTAAACTGAGATTATTTTCAAGGGCGCCCTACACCTTGATTATTGGTTATTTTTATTTTAACTCTGTCTTAATGTTTTTAGATGCTAACAAATATAGAAAGAGCGTTTTATACACACACCTGCTTTTATTTTCACAGATTTCACACGACAGATACCAGTGGCACATTCCAGGCTATCGACAATTCAAAAATATGGATATATTCCACTTTCTTTGAGGTGACAGAAACCAGTGACTATTACATAAAAGGCTTGGGAATCGCACACCGTGAACGTGTATACCCACGAGTCTATTGTCAAGTGAACGGATCGCTATTTGAAGGCAGAATTGAGTCATTTTTAGACAGTCATCCAAAGCACACATCGTAAGTGTATTAATCTGTTATCTGTCTCGAACACTTTGACGCGAGTCAGCGTGGTACAGTGGCTAGGAGATCACCGTTTGATCCGAACGGAGCTGGAATTTGTTAAAAAATGACCTTTGTTTCCTGGTCGACCCAGCCTCAATAACTAGGTACCAGGTAAAGTCCTGGGAGGTAAAGAAGGCCGGTATGATGCTGACCACATAACCCACCTAGTGCCGATTGGTTTATAAAATATAAGTCCAGCACTGTGTGCCCAGTATGCCCAGAGGCAGATTACCCACTATTCTCGGGTTCACTCCCGGGGGTAGGCAGAAAAGCCACATTTCTCCCAAATTTACGGTATTTACAATGGAATCAAGGCCGAAGGGTTGAGATATCCAGAAAACCGAGCCTAAGGGTTAACAACTCATGGCTTCTGGATACGAAAACAAACAAACAGCAGTTCTAGCGATACGTTTTTTTTCCCTGCTGTTATGCGCGTGCAAAGAATTTCGAGATGATACGCTGCATATAAGGTAGTGGGGATCCTGTCGCAAGCGCAAGGCCAGTCCTGTTTTATTAATCTTATCTAGTTGAGTTGCGTTTTTTTTCCAAGACCCGACATCACAGCACTCGGGGCATTCCTATAAGCGCCCCGTTCCAATCTTCAGCAGCCAGTGAACAATTCCAATACTAATGGTGCCATGAGAATTCTGAATTAACCTCTGTCTTGCCTTTCCCCTGAGTCTCGAGCATCTGCCAGAACCTCTCGTCACTCCCAGCTCAATAAATCTCACCAGAGTGTGCTGATCCATCTGCTAATCCGAACCGTACACGCTCTTCCACAAGGCACTAACCACGTTTGCCTTATTATGAATCAGTATTCCACCAAGTTGTGCAGAACCAGCCACTCTGTCCGCCTGATTATTTCCCAAGACACCGGCGTCTCCCGGTTAAAAATATCTAGACAATATCCCTTACCCATGTCCTCCGCAGTGAAGCATGCCACTCTGCAAGAAGCCTGCCTGTCCTGACCTTCCTTAGCATGCTTTTTGAGACAGTTACATTGACGATGTGTGTGTGTGTGTGTGTGTCGTGTTCTTTAACCAGCGGAAAGCTGCAATGACCGCCTCCATCTCCATCTTAAGCTGGATGTTGTGGTATCATATGTTAGGCTGTCTTGCACCATTAACTATTGCCAAGAAACCCGAAGGACTTCTTTTTTCTCTTGACACTGACCCGTCTGTGTAAATAATCAAATCGGCTGAGCGAGAATTATCTTGAATTAATTGCGGAATTTCAACCTCCTAATGTTCTCAAGGATGCAAACCTGTCTGATTGTGTCTTCTTCCGGAGCCATCCATGTCTTCTCTCTTATCAGCCGCTGAACCTTAACTGCGCCCAGAGCTTCGTGCAAAGGGTGATTTGTGTCTACAGCAACTGTAATAGGCTGGAGAACACTAAAGACTGCTGTTTAGCATTTTGACGATTTTTGTTTGTTTGGCAGGAACAACTATTAGTTTTAGACTGTAACGCAAAGATACCTGGCTAGCTATAAGAATAAAAAACTTTGTTTAGTCTTTTAACGGTATATTTGGCTGTCGCTCTGTGGTCGACCCGGTATGGTAAGACGCTCTGTCTGCCGTTGTTTGACTGCACTTAGTCTCAACGCACAGGTGTGTCTGATCGAACCAGATGAGCGACGCTAGACTGGCTCGTGCTCGTGATAATGGTACGTTTCATTTGTTTAGGTGGTGTTAGATTTGATTTCCATTGTGCATCAACGCTAGGAGATCGTTTGATGTCAGGTCGCTATAGGGGATTGGTTGGTCTTGTGGCATTTTGAAGCTTACCGTACATGTTAAATATGTTTCTGTTTTTGCCATTTTTGAGGTTATCTAGCTGAGCGTATGGTGTCATTATCATATTTCCTTGTTAACTGGAGATGATTAGCACTTTAGATTCTGCCTCTTTTCGAGCACGTTGGTTGTTGTCATTGTTTTTATTGATTTTATGTTAAGTGAAATAAACAGATGTTCAATGTGTTAATCATAGTTCCAGTTGTTTTTCCTTCAGATTAGGACTTGTGGTTAGTGTGCCTAGTTTATTTGTTGCCTACGCTGATCTAGACTGTACACAGAAGATCTCTTGTCTGGGCTAGAATATTTCTATTTCTAGTTCCCGCCTAAGGACATCTTTTTATTTATTTTTCGTGGTACTTAGGGCTTTTCCGTTCTAGTACAGTACCTTGAGATATGACTTCGCCTGCAGCACCTTGTGCCTACCTGCAACAGTCGGCAAACCAAGGATGTATCGCATACACACCACGGGGGTGTCTCTGGTGCAACCCAGAAAACCCGTTGCGTTTTGAGTGCGCTCTAGTTTGTCCATTTTGACTCTTTAAGACGGTAAGCAGTCCCAGGCCATAATCAACCACTGACAGGATCAGGTGCTGATATAGTGTTAAAAGCATTTTCTGCTCAATGTCAATGCAGCCATAGTCTTAAGTGCACTAAGTCTTTTTTGGGATCTTGTCACAATACTCTCCGCATGGTCCTTAAAGGACAGGCTCCTGTCAAATGTAATTCCCAGATACTCCAGTTTGCTCTCTCTGTTGTTGTTTCTGCCATTTATCTTGAGACTTCGGACATGAGCTCTAACGATCCTGTTGCCCAGAGAACACCACAAAACAGACTCCTTTTCCGGGTGGACGACAGCCCTCATTTATGTACACCACTCAGTTACTTTGTCTACTTCCGCTTGTAGCTGCCGGGCTGTTTGTTCCCTCTATTTTCCCTGCCTATATGCAACTCCTGGTGCTTCCAGGCTTGCAGTCTTGCTAGTTTACAAGTTAAAGAGCACTGGCGAGATGGCGGATCCCTGTGGCAGTCCTGGGGCCAAACTGCATGGTTCTGAGGTCCATGAGACCAGTCGGAAAGCAACCCACGTGAATACATGACAGCTACAACCTAATTCACCAGCCTTGGACTGGCCTTTTTCTTCTCTTTCAGCGGAGTCATCAAGAAGTCACATCTTACTCTGTTATAAGCATACTCGAGATCCAGTGCTACCGCCATAGTTTCCTGTCTGTTCTGGAACCTTCATGGATGTGAAAAGCAAAAGTGGCATTATTTGCCCATATGTACTTTCCTGGCCTGTAGCTTCCCAGACGTATTGGGTGAAGTTTCTCCCTTTCTAAAAATAATTGCAGCTTTACAGCAACTATCTTCTCGAAGATCTTTCTGAATATGTTTTGCAAGGTAATGATTCTAAAGCCACTGAGCTTTGAATGATCCTTAAAATGTTTTGGCAGTGGGATTAGATAGCTGTGCACCCAGTCCTGCGGTACTGATGTTGTCTTAATACTCTAGTTAAAACAGTCGGCCATCTCTGCCAGGTCTACATCGCTCAAAGCCTTCATGTTGCCATAACTGACCCCATCAGGCCCTGGTGCAGTATCCTTTGCCTTTTTCCAAATTTGTTTGAAATCTTCTACTCATATCATGCCTTCATAATGCATATTCTTCAAGGGGCCAGCTAACTCTTCTCTAATTGCATCCCTGATGTCTCTACATCATTATGATCTTTCTGAGCTATAAACCAATGAAGAAAAGCCTCCCCTTTTTCCTTGTATGTTGTCATACACGCACCATCGTCTCTACAAATTGTTCCGCCTGGCATAGGCCGATTTTTTTTTCTAGGGTGTGCATTTGTCTTAGTTACTTCCAGAATTTCCCCAATGTTTTATCGCCTCCCATATCATTCACAAAAGTTTCCATTTTACTCTTTGGGCGTCTGCTTCACTGCGGCTCTCTTTGCCTTTCACGCCTGTTCTAATTCTGGAGTACACCATGGGGGTTGTAGAAAATTATTTCTGGCAGTTCTGCTGCATGCTCCCTGTCTGAGGCGCCCAAGTAGGTTGTTGGTCCACTTATACCGGAAGGGTTTGCGTGCTCTCCCAGCTTTAACCTTACTGAGTTTAGAAATCAGAACTGAAAATGGTATGTAATCACTGCCATGGTAATTTAGGATAGTCCGTTTAACATCTAAAACCGACGACTGAGAGACAAATGTCAAGTCAATGGCGGTGTCTGCGTCGCCAGACCTCATTGCCTTTCTAGCCGACCTCCCATCATTAATGCAAACCATGTCGGAGTCAATCATGGCCTCTGCAAGAGCAATTCCCTGTCGGTTTTCTCAGTTGTTGTCCCATTCTCTATTCCTCGCGTGGAAATCTCCACATATGAGTAGCCTATCTCCTGATAACTTCTCATATTCCCTGAGACAGCCTCATTGTTCCCTTCTGGCAAAATTAATCTCATCGTGCAAAGTAAAGCCAGAAGACTGGATCTCGTCTTTAAATGTATGGATCAAGCTTGGAGTGTAACACTATGAGCTACCAGTAGCAAAAAACAAAACAATAACTCTCTCTCTCTCTCTCTCTCTCTCTCTCTCTCTCTCTCTCTCTGTGTGTGTGTGTGTGTGTGTGTGTGTGTGTTTATGTTTGTGTGTGGCCGGCCGGGAAAAAAGAATGAGCGGAGAGACTATAATAATATACAGTTTCTAAAAACTTTCTAAAACAAATGTCCCCACTAATTGTAACTACTTGCTGTCACTGGTTATAGTTTGAATGTATTACATACACTACAAGCTCATACAATAAATTCCCACTCAAAGGCATATTAGGGAAGCATATTCTGAGACATTAATTGTCAAACAATAGATTCATAGATTCGTAGAATGTTTATGATTGATTTATAACCAGTACGTTTGCACTGTCTTCTGCAGCTATACTTCCATCTACTTCCGGTGTCGCCTCTGTCAAGGTTGTCGTCCAGACTTCGTGTCATTGACTCTGTACAGCAACAACACGAAGGAATCAACGAATGCATTTACCGTGCTTTATCCCCAGCCTAGAAAATACAATATAACAGTATGTCACCCAGCTCTGCATGGGCCATACAGTGAGCCATACCGAATTATCCAGTCCATTGAACTAAACACAGTTCTCGGAGCCCAACACGTTTTTATTTATAACAACAACGTGTCCAAAGAAACGGATATTGTACTAAAAGAATATGAAAAAGATGGAGTGTTAACTGTGCTTCCATGGCCATTGCCAAGGGAATCCAATGCCTGGTACTACGCCCAGCACACGGCAATCAATGACTGTGTCTATCGTAATAGAAATAGTTCTGCTTATGTGGCAATTATTGATGTAGATGAATTTATTATGCCTGTAAACACAACGTCTTGGCCTGACATGATTGAACACATCAACAATGAATATTATGGGGATACAGGAAATAATAAACCTGTCATGGGATCAATGGCATTCGAATCGTGTTTATTTCAGACGAAATTACCTAATAATACATGGAAAGAGATTATGCAAAATTACTCATTTACCGAGGAAGAAGAAAAAATCATTAATAAATATTCCTTGTCGTCTCTGTTAAGTTTTGAACGCACCGATCCACCATTTTCGTTTCCACAGAGAAGCAAAAGTATTGTCCGGCCAGAATTAATATTCTCCGCAGGCATTCATAGCACACATCGGCACCACAAATCAGCCATACAGTACAAAGTGGATAACAGGGTGGCTATTGTGAATCATTACTCCATGTCGCACAAGAGATCCAAACAGCTAATTTTAGATTTAAATATCCTTAGACTAAAAGATTTGTTTTTTCCCCGTCTTAAACTTGCTATTAATAGATTTGCAAAAATTCTTGTATAACTGTTGTTTTTGTTGTGTTAGTTTAATAAAAATATTGTTACAGAATGACTGACTGACTTTCTACACCACCAGGACATCACACAAGCGATAAACACCCGATGATACAATGTGTCACCATGTGGATGAGGATCACCGAGGAGAGGTCCAAGAAACTGCGTTCAGCCATTAGACCATATTTATGGCCTGGCTATATTGCGGCCCCTGGCAAGAGCCAGGGTAGGGCTTCAAATAATCAAACATTTCATCCTAAAAAGGACGGCACAATGTGATTGTTATAGAATATTTGACTGCGGGATTGGTAAGATTGTATATTGAAATAGTAATGGTCTGTTACAAGTGATAACCTCACGATGATACGATGATTATCAAAGGCATTATAATCTATAAACAGTAGATAATAAAATAATGGATAGCTGATCAATCTAGGGTGGAGGTAACGTAGTGAAAAGGTGGTAGGCAGCATGCCTGACTAATGCTCACTTACATTACCCCGGTAGTTGAAAAGACTGCTAAAAGTTGAGCGATCGGCGATGCAGATGTGGAAATCAAGGGGAGACTACCATATTCCTATAAACTCTAAACAAAACCAAAAACAAAAACAAAAAAACGCTCAAAGATCTTATATTGAGGCCCCTGTCCAGGCAGGTTATCTACGCGAACTGGTGGAGAGAACCAACGCCTTGTCCAGATAAAAAGAAGGTCATGGCAAAACAACGGCAGATCTAGTATGAGCAGCAGAGAAAGCACATAAGGTTGGGTAATTGGCTATAGAAAGAGAGACTTTCAGGCATGCTAGAACTAGAGCGACGTTTTGTAAGGGAACTGGTAATTGATGATGATAACGATAATGACAATGATAACGATGACGATAATGAATACTTCGTAGAAGAAAAACCTGAGATACTGGTGAATATCTTGCGAGTTTACACGCGTTTACTAGTTTCTCTTTATTTATGCATCTCTAGCTAGTGTGTATATCCGTAGTCCCGTAGAGTGAGCTGATCGTCAGTTAACATTGGAGTGTCTGTGACTTTTGATAAACCTAGGACTATTGTTAAACCTAGGACTCTTGTTAAACCTAGGTGTTTATTTAGGGGGAATTAAATAAATATAGCAACCGGAAGTAGAGAAGAGGGTGGGGGAGGGGGGGGGGAGAGAGAGAGCAATAAAGAAGTAATGCCGGTGGGGTGTGTTGGTGGTGATGAGGATTATAAAGATGATAACGATGATGATGATGACGATTATGCATAGTTTAGCTATTTGCTTGAAATTACTCATCTCCCGTACCTTTTTCAGCTGATGGCGATATTGTTGATGATTACTAGCAAGTTATTTTTTTATATGAAATATTAACAATGTTGTTGTTGCTGTATATAATAATTTTTTGTTGCCTGATTATATTGGTTTTTTCACACGCACACACACACACACACACACACACACATATATATATATATATATATATATATATATATATATATATATATATATATATATAAAAGAAAGAAAAAACAGATAGTTTAGGATGTAAGCATATTTCTTGTCTAATTTTTCTTTGTTCGTGATATTCTGAGAATCTTTTTACATCAGTGCGGCTCAAAGGCCCTTTTCGGAAAATGAAATACATTGGACATATCAAACATCAAAGGAAACTGGGGGAAAAAAAACAGTAGCTGGAGACACGGGCAAGAGAGGCAGGGGCCTACCAGCAAGAAGATTGGCAAAGGTCATCAGCGACGCTAGAAATGTGCATGAGGCGGGAGAGCAGACGAGAGAACGAATTTCTTTCAGGTGGGCTGTGATGAAAGCACACGAGACAGAAGATTGGAGATAGACGTGACTACCAACGCCACACGGCATTGACTTTAAGAAGAAGTGACGAAAGTAGCGTTCTGTTAAGAACCTGATACATAACGACCATGTTTCCATATTCCAACTTTATACGTACAATACATTTCATTTGTCTGTGTTGGTTCATGGACTCCATTTTAGGCAACGAGAATAGACCCACTGTCCTCCACTTTGTTACTGTTGTGTAGTTAGTTCATGCTGAGAAAGGCCCTGGCCGAAATTTCGGTTTGTGTGTTTTGTGCCCGTTGTTCTGCTATTCCATTTCGTTAAGCTTTTTTTTAGTCACCGTTCACTTGATTGATAGCTTCTAAAATACATGTTGTATAAAGCCTCTATTTATGAGACTGTTCCTTGGAAGTCGGAGTGTGCCTGCTTGTGTGGCGAGTAACCAACAGTCTGGATACAGATTAACCATATTCATGAAAAGGATGTGCAAGCAAAACTGAAGTTCTGGAGCAAGACCGAAGTTCATAAGTAGACAAACAACTAAAACCTTCTGCTGGAGTTTACAGTCGGTGACCGCTAAGAAGAAGACACACCTGTCAACGAATTGTCTTACAGTTTCCATTTAAAGATATACCCAGAGAAAATATTACTTGTCGAAAGCGAGACGAGACAGTATAAACCAAAATGTCCAGATTGTCGCGATGAATATGTTGGATACTCATATCATGCATTAAAGAAGTTAAATGTAGAATAGCTCAAACAAAGACAGCATTTTACAAAATGAAGAATATTTTATGAATTTTTTTTCGGTAAATTGAGACGAAAAAGTGCATTCTTAAAAGCTACACAAATCCTATCTTGATATTCGGATGTGAATCATGGACAGTTTGTAGATTAGTGAAGCATTTTTGGAATCTGCGGAGATGTGGTTTTACATATTAATGATGAGAAACACAGGACAGTTAAAAAGTGTAATAAGGATGTTTTGAAAGAAACTGACTCAGGAAAAGAAATGATTGTCCACATCAGAAGGAGATAATCTACATTTGGTGGCCATGTGATGAGAAGTAGAAAACTGGAGTACATCGTGACGGTAGGTAAGTTAAGGGGAGGAGAGGCAGAGTGAGACCGAAAGAAAATATTTTGGACAATTGACATCATGACATGGAGGATCATCTGTGTCAGAGGTGATTGAAAGAACACGAGACCGAAGGTGCTGGATGTACGCGATTGCCAACACCACACGGCATGGACTTTAAGAAGAAGAATATCATACGGTTGGCATTTCCCATATACATAATTCATCTTAATCAAGACCTCCTGCCTAAGAGCCAATGTGGCTTCCGAAAAGTGCGAGGGACCATTGAGATGATTTTTGCAGCTCGCCAGCTCCGGGAAACGTGTCAAGAACAAAACTGCGATCTCTATTCTACCTTTATAGACCTCACAAAGGCCTTTAAAAAGTTAGTAGAGGAGGACTGTGGAAACCCATGGATAAATTTGGCTGTACAGCAGTTCCATGAAGGTATGCAGGCTAGAGTGCTGGAAAAGGGAAAACTGTCGGATCCTTTCCCTGTATCACATGGCGTAAGACAAGGATGTGTGCTTGCGCCAACCTTGTTAAGTGTGATATTTGCTGTAATGCTTTTCAATGCTTTTGATGATGACGATCCAGTAATTGCTTTAAATTACCGTACAGATGGCAGCTGGCAGCTTGTTTAATTTGAATGGCTTCAAGCTAAAACAAGAACTAAAATAACTACAAATAGGGACTTTTTATTTGCTGACGACTGCTCATTAAACGCCAACTCTGAGGCCAGTATGCAGTACATCATCAATAGATTTACTGAAGCCTGTACCAGCTTCGGGCTAACTATCAACACTGATAAAACTGTTGTTATCTATCAACCGGCCCCAGACAAAATTACTGTGATCCCACTATCACCGTAAATGATCTAAAAGCTAAATTTGTAGTCGACAGATTCACTTATCTTGGCAGTACCCTATCTCAGAAATAACATCGATAACGAGATCAACGCTAGAATCTTAAAGGTCAGTAGTAGTTTCGGCAGACTTTAAACCAGTGTCTGGAACAGAAGTGGACCAAGCTAAAGGTCCACAAGGCTGTATTTTATTCTCCCAGTACTGCTCTTTGCTTGCGAAACGTAGACTGTAAAAAGTTGAATCAGTTTCATATAACTTGTCTCAGAAAACTGCTCAGAATCAAATGTGAAGATAAGATCCCAAATACTGTAGTTCTTGATAGGGCAAATCTGCCTAGCATCCACACGATACCGGAGAATTATCTGCTAAGTTCCGCTGGTCACCTAGCTCGCATGCCAGACTATGGCCTCCCAGAATGGATATTTTATGGGGAGCTCTAGCAAGGGAAGAGGTCCCATGGAGGACAGAAAAATCGTTATAAAGACACTCAAAACTGCTCTCAGTTCTATTGGCATCAACACAGCGACGTGGAAGGCTGCTGCACAGGACTATACGGGATGGCAGACATCACTCAGGCATGGTGCATCAGCCTGCTAGACATCGGAGGTTGCACAGGCAGTGAAATTGAGGTAGATTAGAAAGAACCGTACTGCTAATCCCACACTTACTGCGGCTTCCACCTGTTGTCCGGACTGCTCAAGAGCCTTCCAGGTTCATGTTGGACTAATCAGACATCTTTCTCATAATCATTGATCGTTAATATTTTGGATGAGAAGTGGTCTTCATCGCTCGTGATGGACCAACAAAAGCAATTCCTAATGATTTTCATTCATTGCAATGTATACTGTTTAAGGGAGAAAAAACGCGCATAGTTATCCTACTTTTTTTTTTTTAATTAGCTGACAGGAAAGCCTAAACGCCTAAAAATTATAGATAGCCTAGAGGCAAAAAGAAACGTCAAGTGATTGGTTGGACGCTGAAGTAATTCTGCTCGCAATCTGAACAATCCCACTCATTAAATTACACAGATTTTGAATGTCAAAATTATGTCAATTATTATATTCTCTCCAGTAGCTATCCCCCCCCCCCCCCCCCCCCACATCCACTTTTTTTCCCCTTAAATATTTTTATAGTGGTATAATCACAAATTACGTACAAACTTTATTTCTGATTTTTAAAGAGTTTATTTGTGTTATTTCCATTTTATTTATTTAAATGTTTATGTGTTAATTCCTGATGTGCTCACTTCATGGTCCCTTTGTACCGTGTGTGTGTTGTGTGTCTGTGTGTGTTTATTTAGTATAAACACACACAGACACACACACACACACACACACACACATATATATATATATATATATATATATATATATATATGTATATATGTATACCCCACTGTGTATATTTATTTACCCCACTGTGTGGTGACCCGTTTGCTATGAAGCTGAAACTAGGATTACCATATATATATATATATATATATATATATATATATATATATATATATATATATATATATATATATATATATATATATATATATAATTTACAATCCTTCTGTGCCTTTGAGAAATACGAAATTATAATACTCATGCAGACATCATTAATTGCTAAGGATTTTCATTCACTCATTAATACTTCAAAAGCCGCATTAAAAAATATTATGATTTTCACATGGTTAACTGCAGTTTTTAATTAGTTAACTTACCATATGTTTCTTGTCAGGTTTCTTGTGCTTATCTTCTCTTGCTTATCACAGAAGCTACACAATCTTCCTTTGTCTTCGTGAAATGTACTTATACTAAATCCAAAAGCCACTGAAGTACTTTTGTTATTACAAATGTTAACACTTTGCGGGCGCGTTTTTGGGTAGTAGGGTGTAAGAAAATTCGTTAGCCGTTAGTCGCACTTTCAGCTTCACAGCAAAGAGTTAATCCAATAATTACCCCGTTCGTGTACCAGCGGTACTGACACACTCGATGCCTTTCAATGTCCCAAGTAAAAGAAAAAATTAACAGATTGCAGCTCTCTCAAAAACAACAGCATTCACACACCTGAAATACGTTAGGCAGCTACCCAGAGGCTGTCATTAGAATTGCAAGTCATAGTCGATAGCAGCAGCAGTCGCGACAAATCGGCAGTTGCACGCACATAACTGCGTAAGGCACTGTCAATTGAGTGGCAATAGAAGACTCGATAGTTTTTGAATAATCAGTTCACAGCACAAATTACCTTTGGCATTGGTGAAAAACATTCTAAATGACATCCATAGATCACAATATCGCATCACCGTACACCCAACCCAGCTGCTGTGATATGGAATCATACTTTCAGTCTACATATAGTTTAAAAATTAACTACAAACCCTAAATGTTACTACAAAATGGAATGAAAACTACCAAGAAGAAGAAGTACATTACTGACATTCTACATGTGAAAGTTGGCGTACTTCCGCACTATTCACTTGCTCCCTATGGACCTCATTTAGCTTCCTACATCAATTTACCATCAAGTGATGCAGTACCAGCCAGTCTGTTCCTGTTCATTTCCCAACACACCTGAATACCATGGATAAAATATCTAAAGGCACCACCTACCCTGGATTTGTCGGTGTTGCTTATCCCTGTGTCTTCTTTGACAAAAAAACATCCAAAACAGAGTTTAAAAATATCTAAAAACATATAAATTTGCATGGGAAACATCTTGAAAAACATCCAAATGGAAAGAGTCACAAATTACATAGCAATTGATATGACTTACCCTAGAGAATTATGTCCTCATCTTTACTTAAGTCTGCCTTACAAGACCCACATAATAAACTTAGCGTGGATGATGAAGTTGAAGCTTCAGATCCAAAATGACCCTGGTTTGCTTTAGCTGTTCCAATTTCTTTAAATACCCAATCAGGGAGCTGATAAGCGGAACAGCCTTTTCCTACTCTTATCAGGCCGAATTTTATTGTCACAATAGCATTTCATCCTGTTTCTTATGTTAGATTTGATAAATTCCCTCCAAATGAAAAAAAAAAAAAAAACCATATAGAAAGACATCTACCATCTAAACGTCAAAAACACCATCTAAATGAAAGGGGAAACATCAAAATTTTGATGTAAAACATCTAAAGTGACAATACTGGTTCCGTCCCTTCATTTCGAACTTTCTTTTTCGTTTCGCATCTACAGATGTTTCGGATATTCCTGAGGGTTACTGGGAAGATATGGAGCTGTGCTTTGTGCAGTACTTATAAGCGGATGACCTGTCGCTCTTCGGAGAAAGACTGGGCCATGTGGAATCCAATCCCTGGCAATGAAGTCGATCCTATCGTCTTTAGACATCCAAGAGAAAACAACGGGTCCAAGCAACAATTACAAAACAGGTACAATGCTGGCACGGTCGCATATGATATGTATGAAGACTTTTCGCGGAAGCCATAAACAGTAGCTGTTGCAAAAGATCTTGAAGATACTTATAAAAGCGTTGACTTCACACCTCTAATGCAGTGCGTGATGGACTTCGACGTGAACCCTTGGTTGGCTTATTGGAGTGGGGGCAGCACTATCGAAGAGAACAGTTTTAAGGGCACACAAGAATATTTAGGACTCAGTCTTTTTCTGAGTTGAAGAGGGCTGTTTAAAAACTGAGGCTAATGTTGGGGTAGAAGTAACCGACTTCAACGTCAGTTTTTGTACTGACTAGCCAGCGGTTTCCAGTTGGTGGTATGTGCCCCCCCCCCCCCCCCCAACTTCTTCCCCCGTAATACGTTGAGTGAAAAAAATTGTAGGAAAGAAAGAAAACCCTCAACCCTTTTGTTTTGAAATTCTAATATAGATTTAGACTTTTTGGGGGGGAAATATGAGAATGAAGTAGGGCTTTCGAAAATAAGAGAGCTCCGTAGGTCAATCTTTAGGTCCTAGAAATTCAGGAGAGAGAGAGAAAGAGAGAGAGAGAGGGATGGAGAGAGAGGGGGGAGGGAGGGAGAGAGAGAGAGAGACAGAGAGACGTATGGGCTATAACTCGGTGCAAAAAAAGTAGATCTTTTCGACTTTACTTTAAAATGATGCGTATGCGAGAGAGAGAGAGAGAGAGAGAGAGAGAGAGAGAGAGAGAGAGAGAGAGAGAGAGAGAGAGAGATAGTGTGTGTGTCTATGCATACATGTTGTAAAACTGCAGGCATCGACTCTGAGGCGGACAGTAAACCCCTCACGGGGTCAGTATGGAGCCATTCAGTGGTAATGTCCACTTCGGCAGTTACACAAGTAATCTGGTCATTTAAAGCTTCTCGTATACGAACCACGCAAGTTTCTCCAAAGGGCACCCCAAACACAGCTGCGGCTGTCACACATTTTAATGAGCACGACATTTGTGCACATTGGCACACATAATAAGTAACTATGCATTTTGTCATAGCACCCAAAAATGTCAATTAAGAACATAAGCTCAGCACATATGTAAAATTACGTATTAGACTGCGATTCGTCACAGAACCAGACATGTCTACACTGATTTTCACCTGCTCAGGGACTATGCCCAAAGTCCAACTTCATGCAGATTGTTCCGAAAAGTTTGCTAAGACACATTGCGTCCTGAGGGTAATGCCTGCGCAGTTGAGGAAAATTTTGTAGACCTGTCTTTGAGGTGACGAAGTCGAATAAAGCGATTCTCCGTTACTGTTGTCACTCTGGGTCGTCTACTGCGATGTCGGTCTTCAACTGAACCAATGGCTTGAAACCGGTGCTAAAGTTGACTGATGGTACTCTGATGTATGTATAGATGCCTGGCAACTTTAATTTGAAAATCTCCTGCCTGCAGTCGGCCAGCAACAATATTCTTTAAATTTATCGATAGGGGAGCCATTCGTGACTGCTTGAAAATGAACTGAATTATCCTATATAGGGTTTCAACTGCGAAGGCACTGAATAGTGTTCACCCCACACCGTGTTGCTTTCCCGTGTGTGCATAGTGAGTTATGCTCACAAATATGGTGTTGTATGCTGAATATGGGTGGCAGCATACGAACATATAGTCAAGTGTCTAGGTTTTGATTTGCGCTCGAACTCTGCACCACCCGCAAAGTCAAAAAAACTCAACAACGTTTGTCAGTTATATATTTATTCACAAGAACGTTCAGGTCCACCAACCCGGCACACAGTAAATGGAAATGAAGCAACATCACGCATGTGCATATGCAGGCTAACATGGAATTAACCCCATGAATCTTCTCCAAAAGAGTCCTGGCGGCGCTGCACTTGCTGTCAAGTGCTTCGGTCGCTGGATAACCCTCACGTCAGGGCTAGCAGTAAGAATGAACAGGTTTCGTCTAACTTATTCAGCTTGACCTCCGTTGCCATACTCAGTAGCAGGCACTTTTACATCGGCTTACTGGGAACCACTACAATACTCAAGTTCCCCAGTATGATCACAACACGCCGAAAAATCTACTATTCTCTCTCCTTCACTACCTATCATTACTACAATTTATCCTTCTTATACTACTACAAACATTTCCTGCAAGGATCGACGTTAGTGTACGATCACCTTAACTCCCACGAAGATTCTGGGGGGTGGGGGGGGGGGAGGATTGATTGCATTGGTGTGTGTGATTTTTGTGATGGTTAATAAACAATTCTCCCAATATTACCTCATACTGGGGAGCCTGGGCTATCACGCCCATCATCAGCAAAGCGTAGCCGTTTTAAAACCACATGACTGCCATAGTCAATGACTAGGCACACTACAGCTATGCAGTAATTCGCCACGACTGAAACAACCTGAACTTGATTCAGGACTACCAACTCCCTACAAAAAGGCATACTTGCTAGACTGGTGTAACAAAACTTTTTTAACATCATCTCTAGCACTCCATAAACTCTCCTCTTTCAAGTTACCAACAAATGTATACACATTTCTGGTTTTTCTAAACGAAAGAAGTCACCGAGACGTGTCCGTAAAAGTTTTGCATTGTTTTGGTTAAATTCCTACAGGACGTCGGTGTTTTAAAAGTGTAATAATTACTACAAGTATGTTGTAAATTAAGCGAAGATGTTCAAGAACGTTTTCAAAAAGCTTGAGCAAGGTGTTGCCCAGTCAAAAGCTGTTGTTTCTGGATTGACAAGGGTAAGACATCAAAGAAAGAATTCAATGTTCAAGCTCAAATGCATCTAAACTATTCTAAACTAAACTCACTATCATCTTAATAAAAGAAACGAAAGTATATATATCTAAGAGTGAGAACAGGAAGATTATAAAGATGGGGTGATGACCAGTTTCATAATAATGCTTTATTTGTAAACAATTATTTGGATTAAATTCAAGTTTTCTAAAATGTTTACTAGTTTACTTAAATTTTAATGAGAATTGTATTCTATTTGTATTGTTTGCCACCAAGACTATTTTTACTAATATAATAACCAATAGGCTCTACTTCGAACGGCACCATAAAATGGGGGTCATAATATGATGCCTTTCGAAAGAGAGCTAAATTGGCCACATTCTGGCCATAAAATATCCAAAAATATCAGAATGGGGCTCAGTTCTATTGAAAATATGTGTGCCAGCTCTGTATAACGAAACAAATGCTCTAACAGGGTCTCAGCGATATGTTACTTGGGGGCCTGCTTCTGCGAGTGTGCCTCACCGCCGACCGTATCCCCCTCGCCACTACGCGCTGCGCAGATGGGGACTAAACTAGATGGCTGGGACTCACGAGGGGCAGCTACCGCATCTCCTGCAACTTCCTCCAATTACTTTACTCGTGAGTCCCAGGCACCTAGTTTAGCCCCCCATCCACGCCGCGCGAAGCGGCACGGGGGATACGCTCAGCGATGAGTTTAATCGCGTTTTGCGCATGCCGACAAGTCTGACATCTACCGCTGCTAAATCCTCCAATTGGAAGAACACAGTATTGCTAATCGCTTTCATCGTCTGTAATGTCTCGAAATTGGTCAACGGTCTCTAATATCGTCTGCTAGTATCGTCTGCAGAAACGCTTGAAATTGTCAACGGTCGGTATTTATCGTCTGCTACTACCGTGTGCAATGTTGATATCGATTGTCAAGTAATCCTAGTTTTGCCGCGATTTGCTCTTGGCAGAAAGTCCGTATTTTAGATACGCTTGAACACCGTTCGGATATTTTTGGATATTTTATGGCCAGAATGTGGCTTCATATTATGGCCGCCATTTTATGGTGCCGTTCGAAGTAGAGCCAATCAAAAATCATCTAAAATTATTAATTTAATGATAATCAATCCACCATACGAGCATCAATTATTCAATTTATTTACTTGTTCTTGTCTTTTAGTCTTTCATAATTAAATTAGAGCACGATCTATTATTACTGTTACTTTTAGAATATAATCTAGTTAGGTGTTGCAAAAACATATGTTGTTTTTGTAGAATGAGTTTTACTTCAGGCGCACAAAAATAAACATTACTCTGAAATCTGGAAACTGACTTAGCTATTAAAGTTCATAATCACAGAAGTAACTTACTTTCTCTAGTGATTTGGTTTAAATTAATAATTTTAATATAACATTTAAAATAAATCTCTCTTTTACCAGACGTCAGAAGTCACACATTATATGTTAAGTTAAGAATTGACATGCAGTACTCTGGATGCTGCCATTAGCGCTCCATCCCCATCTTCAGCAGCAAGTGAAGAGTTCCAGTTCTGATGGTACCAGTAAATATCTGATTATATATCTGTTTCGCCTTTCCGTTGAGTGTTAGCCAGATTCCCTGGATGCTTGCCACTCTGCAAGGAGCCTGCCTATCTTAACATGCATTGTGAGTCAGTTATAATCACAACAGGTATGTGGGTAGCTTTGTTAAAACATGTCATCTCTGTATTATGATCCTGTACTCCTTAGTTGTCACATTTTGTTGATAAATTCACTGTGTTTTTCCCTTTCTTAATATAGGGTGATGACAGTGCCACTTCTTCAGATTCATTAGGAGGGCCTGTTGCAGAAAGCACGCCTAAAAAAGATGTCAGACTTGGTGTTAAGGACTCTAGCAAGGACTCTAGAAGTAATGACTCTGCTGATTTAAGGAGGAGTAACATTAGGGCGGATGTTTCAAGTGAACAGTTTCATGATATGTCTGTTTTAGAAAGACCAAATGGCGTTGGAAATGAGGTATCTATAATTTTTACATTAACTGAACATCTCTGATGTGGAATATTTGTTACCTTTGTGAACTAACGGCTATGTCTTGTAATAAATGATTTAGTGCTACATCATTAAATCAGTGAGCCGCTGTGGTGTAGCCGCTAGACACTTACCTGTGGATCTGAAGGTCGTGGGTTTCGGTCGTGGGTTTCGGTCCTGCTTGAGCCAGACTTCTTTTAAAAAATGACCTTTGCTCCCAGGCGACCTAGTCTTAAATGGATACAGAGTAAAGTCCAGGAAATAAAGGTGACCCGCAATTCACCCACTGAGTGCCAAATGGTCTATAAAATATAGGTCTAGCTCTAATGCCCAGTATGCCTGAAGGCGTGGGAAAGGGTCCTTTACATCTTTAAATCTGTGATTTTACAGTAAACGGTCAGTATTGTATGTATTTTAAGAATGTGTTCTTACAAAATTTGCAGTTTATCTCTTTTTATTTATAATCAATTTAATTAATTAAGTAGCCCACTTAACTTATTACTATATTATTTTTCATTTATAGCCGAGTAGGTGAATTGTATAATTTGTACATAAAAATGCAAGTGATTAGGACAAAATTCATGTTAAAACTGTAACCTAATGATTTCATGTAAAGACTAGTGATACATTTTTTTGTCAGTTAATGTATAGTTAGTCATAAATATTTTGTTTCATTTGGTTTCTAATGTATCCTGAATAGTTATGATTTTAAAAAACTTCTTTCCTGTTATTTTTGATCCCTTTGTATGACTAAGAGTGGATTTGTATAAATGACCAAGGTCTTCTAATTTCAAGCTGTCCTACAGTGGATGTGGGGAAATGTCTTAGGAAGTAAAGTTGGCTGATTAAATTTTTTACCACCAATACCCTTCAGTACCAACTGGTCTATAACAAATCGATTTAGCACTATGTATTACCGAGTGCTGATGGTCTGTAAAAATATGGGACGCTCTACCCATATGCCCGATGCGCCGAAAGGCGTGAAAAGGGATCTTTACTTTTTTTTTTATTAATTAGATGCACCAATCATATAAAAAGGATCTCTCTTTATAATTAAATAATTCTGTTTACTTGTTGCTGTATCCCTTTGTATCCCTCATGTATTTCTCAGTCTTTTTACTTGTTACCATATCACTTTGATTATCTCATTTATTCCTCACTCTGTTTACTTATTACTGTATCACTTTAGTTACCTCATTTGTTTCTCATTCTGTTTACTTGTTACCGTATCACTTTGATTATCTCAGTTTTTCTCAGTAATGTTCTTCATTTATTCCCTTGCCTATTTACAAATATGTTTCTGATAAGATTCTGACTGATAACTCTTTTGTCTTGTTTCAGAGAGAAGTTAAAGACAACAGGTCTCGGACATCTTCCATCAGTTCAGTGATCAGTGATAATGCTTATTCTCCTAATACTAGTCTTTCTCAACACTACACCATGCCATCAGATGTTGAAAGCGAAGCTGAGGATATTACTGTCAATCTGTCGTCTGTCTCCAAGGAGGAACTGTACTCATTAGTGAAACGCTTAGAGCATAGAGCAGTCAAGTACAAATCAAAGTTTATGGAGGTATTTGTATTAATCTCATATAAAGTGGTTTTTACAAACATAGAAATAATAATCCTATTGTGAGCCTTTCATTCCGGTAATGCTAAATAAAATTTACATGACTCCATCGGAATTCTTTTTAAAAAAAAACTTAAAAACAAAAATGTTACATAAGTCATAGTTTTGCTTTAAACATGTTTATGTACATCCCCCTGACATTTATAAAGATATATAAAGGGAGTAGTAATGAGTAACCATGAACAAAAGCATTAAATGGGCCTAAAAATATATGTATCAGGTGACTCATGTCATGACTCTGTGACCTCAATCACTGAGGCTTTTGGGAGAATTTGACATCAACTTGGCTTTGACCCCCCAAAAAAAACATTTGTTTTAAAGCTCCCCATATGCTATTTTTAGGGAATGAATCCACTTCTTGACCTGATAAATGTTTGCACAATCAGTAGCATTAATTATACATCTCATACTGGGGTCACTATAGACAAGTCAGAAAAGTGACATTTACAGAAAATTGGCCCAACTGGAAGTGTCCATTTTATAGCTTGTTGCAGTGATAAGGTTCAAGAATTTGTATAATATTGTTATTAAGAACAATAGAATATATCCTCTGCCTTCAGGGACTTGTTATAATATAGTTTGAATAAATCTTTAAGGTTGAGAGAATTTACTTTGTACACTACATTTCATCACATATAGTTTGTCTCTCTAGGCAGTGTGGCTCGCTGCCAGCCAAATGTGTTGCACAAGGCAGGAACTCCATAGCTTAATCGGAAGGAATCTTCACAGACAAATTGCACTCGTGAACTGAACTGAAAGATGCACTACATAAAATTAACCTGCGAACATCAGATTTTAAGGCAAAAACTTAGCCATGGATTCCCACCTTGCCCATAATGTAGTTATTAATGGCCAAGGTACTATATCATCTGTCTTGAAGGACTTTTAGGATGTAGTTAGGGGCCACAGTGATATAGCCTTTATCTGCAAGGAGACTGACTTATCAAGTAGTTATTTAGAGCTATGCTGGTATATCCTCATCTCCAAGAAAGAACTTTGATGAAATATTTAGTATGTAGAGCATTCAAATATATGGTTATGGTGGTATGTGTATTCGACATTGGTAATCTATTCTCTTCCTTCATCTACCAGTCCAAAGGTTTTGAGTTCAAATTAAATTTTTTTTTTTTTTTTTTTAAATCAGTCTTGGCTACCAGGTAGTACAGGGTAATGTCCTGGGAAATCAAACCACTGGCATGATATTGGCAACATTACCCGCCAAAGGTCAGTTGGCCTAACACAAGGATTTTTAACTGGTGGCCAGCGTGCCGAATCTGGCCCACTGAGGCCTACCGGGTGACCTATGGATCATTGCCAACTCTGTTGTATTAATGATCTTTCTATCCTGGGACAGGCCACTGGCCCATGAGGATCCCCATTTTTAACATTTGGGCCCCTTGGTAAACTTAATTGAACAGCCCTGACCTAAACAAGACAAGAGTCTAGCATCATGTGCCCAATGCAAAGCTGGCACTGAAAGGGTCCTTTATTTGACTTCTGGTAATATATTATCTGTCTGCAAGAACTTTCACAATGTATTCACTAGGAGACCTGGTATTTTGTCATTCTTCTCCAGAGATTTATGCTGGGCACTTGCCTGCAAAAATAGTAGTAAAGTGATGGAGGTTAACATCACGCTGGCTGCATTTACTTTCCAGGGCATTGCCTGGTACCCTTTTAAGGCTAGGTCAACTTGGGAGCCAATATCAAATTTATCCCCCCGACCCCTCACCCCCCCCCCTCCAAATGTATTTTTATAAAGATCCCTAGGGATTGTTGCCAGAGCTATGGAGTTTGTGCTTTGTGTGATGCTCTCGCTTGGCAGCTGCTGTCTGTTCTGTTGAGAGAGAGCGAGAGATGCTGTTTGGTAGAGATATGATCAATTTTTATTATTGATGTGAACTTTTAAAACTGATCTGTCTGCCAGGTCAGCCAAACCTAAAAATGGGCACAAGGAAGATTTCTATGAAGTAAAGGTTCCTGAGTGATATTGGCCATCAAATGCCATTTGGTATTTTAAAATCTGGGGCTAGCCCTCAGAAAGTCTCTAGACATAGAAATGGGTTTTTTAGGTTCTACCTACTTGAAGAGCTATTTGATGAAAGGTTTGAATTTTAATGATATTGTTATTGTATCCATTTACATAGTGTAATTTTTATCTTGTCATAGATAATGTAATTTGCTCTGTCAAAGATAGTTTAAAGTATAATTGTATGTATCATGGTGTGATTTTATCTGTCATGGATAGTCTAATGTAGTCTATTATTGATAGTATATTTTTAATCCTTCAAATTATATGCAGCTTGCAGCAGGACATAAGGATGTGCTACAAGAAAAAGAACAACTCAAGGTAAGATTGCCTTTAATTGTTTGTGTTCTTCATAGAAAATACATGCTTGGAATTGAATTTCTAGAAGATTAAAAATATATATATTCAATTGTTATGCTGTGAGCTTCTCACTAAACATTGACATGATATAAAATATTACAAAACTTTAAACAGTTAATTTGAAAGGCTACACAAATGATTACATAAAAAAGCTGGTTCTTTGAAGGACTTTATATTCTAAACCAGATTAGACATTCTGTAATTCTCCTATACCATCTTTTTTAGTTATATTTCATGTGATGTGTGTTTTGTTGTTTTTAGAGCAGAAATTATCATGTAGCCTTATGGCACATGTTTCAAAAGTAATGATTCAATTTAGCCAGTACAGCTGTGGAAAAAAAAAGTAGAGAAACATTTTTCTTGCACTTATCATCATTATGCTTTATTAATAAAAGCATTTGGTGTTTTTTGTTGTTGTAAATTTTGTATTTTTTGGGGGTATTTTATTGTCATCTTTAAATCTGCAGACTTTATTTAAACATGCATATTTATTGAGTTTGATTTTTAAATAAAATTAGGCATATTTAGTAATTACAGAGACCACATCACAAATAGGGTATAGCTCGTCCCAATGTGGAATGCACTTTTGTTGTTGTTGTTTTAAAGCCAGTACCTGGCTGCTGCTGGAGGCCCTAATAAAACCCAACTAATGGATTGAACAGGGTTTCTGGGACCTGTGCCTGGGTGGTCCTCATCTGAATGGTGGCTCTTCATGTCACTGGGTGTTTATCGCTCACTGTGATGTCCTGGCCAGGTTAAATGTCATCATCAACATTAAAAAATTATGATGTTCACCATAGGATTGCTCAACACATGGGCAGCTATGAACCGTGTTTTAACAACAGTGAAACGACAGGAAATGCAATGGTGGAGACACTTAAAACAGTTTTCTGGCTTCTCCAAAATGATACTACAGGACTCATTAGAATTGAATGAGAGAAGCAGCAGACCAAGAAAGACAGTACAGAATTAGGCTGAATAGAAGGACCTCAAACATGCAGACATCAAGAATTACTAAAGACTGACTAGAAAATTCAACAAAGGGGTTGAAAATACAACCACACGGTTCAACCAAGTCTTTATCAATTACTAAATACAACACAAACTGTGAGCAGAAAATTAAACAGAGGGGTTAAAAATACAACCACACGGTTCAACCAAGTCTTTATCAATTACTAAATACAACACAAACTGTGAGTAGAAAATTAAACAGAGGGGTTAAAAATACAACCACACGGTTCAACCAAGTCTTTATCAATTACTAAATACAACACAAACTGTGAGTAGAAAATTAAACAGAGGGGTTAAAAATACAACCACACGGTTCAACCAAGTCTTTATCAATTGCTAAATACAACACAAACTGTGAGTAGAAAATTAAACAGAGGGGTTAAAAATACAACCACACGGTTCAACCAAGTCTTTATCAATTACTAAATACAACACAAACTGTGAGTAGAAAATTAAACAGAGGGGTTAAAAATACAACCACACGGTTCAACCAAGTCTTTATCAATTACTAAATACAACACAAACTGTGAGTAGAAAATTAAACAGAGGGGTTAAAAATACAAACCACACGGTTCAACCAAGTCTTTATCAATTGCTAAATACAACACAAACTGTGAGTAGAAAATTAAACAGAGGGGTTAAAAATACAACCACACGGTTCAACCAAGTCTTTATCAATTACTAAATACAACACAAACTGTGAGTAGAAAATTAAACAGAGGGGTTAAAAATACAACCACACGGTTCAACCAAGTCTTTATCAATTACTAAATACAACACAAACTGTGAGTAGAAAATTAAACAGAGGGGTTAAAAATACAACCACACGGTTCAACCAAGTCTTTATCAATTACTAAATACAACACAAACTGTGAGTAGAAAATTAAACAGAGGGGTTAAAAATACAACCACACGGTTCAACCAAGTCTTTATCAATTGCTAAATACAACACAAACTGTGAGTAGAAAATTAAACAGAGGGGTTAAAAATACAACCACACGGTTCAACCAAGTCTTTATCAATTGCTAAATACAACACAAACTGTGAGTAGAAAAACTCAACAGACAAGACAGCAGAGCTTGTAAACAACCACCAAGGTCAGTCTGAAAGCAAAAAATATGTAATAGGAAAAATATCAAGTCTGTTGCATCTGACTGTAACAGTGGAATGTACTGAAAGTAATAATCTTTATATTGAGACCCAGTCATATTTTAGTCATAAGTTATCGCTTATTAGTTCTCTCTCATCTTGATTGATGCCACATCATATTTTAGCCATAAGTTCTCACCTACCAGTTCTGTTTCATCTTGATTGAAGTCATGTCATATTTTAGCAATAAGTTGTCACTACCATTTCACTCTCATCTCGAACGAGGTCACATTTTATTGAAGCTAGAAGTTGTCAGCTACCAGTCAGTTATCTCACATCTTGACTGAGCTCACGTCATATTTTAGCCAGAATTTGTCACCTACCATTTCTCACTCATCCTGACTAAGGTCACAGCTTACTTGAAGATAAGTGTTAAATAAATATATAAGAAGTCCTGGATAGGCTTCTTATAATCTGTGACATTCAGCGCTAGTCATCTTGTCTGTCCACAACTTTCTGTCTTGTGTACTGTCAGTTATTTTCTTATGCAGATTTTCTTTCTTGCCAACAGTGTCAAACTGTCCAAGATCCTCTCTTTTTTTTTCATCCACCCCCTATTCTTTCTCTGTAGCTTTCCTGTTTGTGATTTTCTCTAGCTTTCATCCTCTTTTGACATGTCCAACTACTGCAGAGTATCGTCTTTCAATGCACATAATAAGTTCTTAATGTGAGTTAGTTTCTTTCAAAAAATATTTTAAAATCTAACCAGGGTGTTTTTATCATTCTTATATAAATCTAGGTTCTTACAGGTTTCGTATAATGTTTTAACCAATCTGCTAATTGTCCATGATTCACTTCTGTACGTCCAAGTCCTTTTGAGAAAAAAAAGAAAAGCTCGACCACGTTCAGACTGCTGCTAGCCAGCCTAGGCTGCTAACAGACTCCGCCTATATTTGTGGTCTGGGTTATTTGCGTCACTTTCGTGACTGAATACTGGTGTTTGTGCCATTTCTGGGCTTGATGCTTCCATCCGAATCAAACCGCTCGTCCTGTTGTCACTGGTGCATGTCTTCCTTCTTCTTTCTTGGTGTTTCCTGTTTGTTCTGTCTCCCTTTGATCTGGCTAGGCGTATCTCGAAGGAGAGCGAGTTTCCATTCACAACGTCCTTTCGGCCACCATTTATTGTTTTAAAATTTTGAGTATTTTAATTTTGCCAAAAAGTACTGAAAACAGTTTTTGAATGTGAATAGTTCCGAAATGTGAAAATTTTCCGCGTGTGACCATAGTGGTCTTATAGTTGTCTTCCTGTAATATGAACGGGTTAGTCATGTAATGGAAATGTGTGTGAGAGTTTATGTGGAGTCTTAAGCGGGTCCAGTCGTCATTTGTTATTTTGTGATCGGGTTGTGTTGATAGCTAAGCTCCGGTGTACATAAATACCATATAACCGGACCGTCCAGCTCACGCTTTGAGATCCAAATGTTCGGCGATGAGAATTGCTGTGGCATGTTGGGCAACGAACTCAAGTGCTCTCTGTGGGAATGGGTTTGGGGGTTAAACTCATAGTGCATCCGAAAGAGTTAGGGAAAGGTGAGGGGAAAAGGGGCGGGAGGCCATTCAGTCAATTCTCGTCGTTGCCGTCTTGCTTGATTCTAGCGTGGCCTTTTGCCGGGACTATGTGTATCACGTTACCAACCTTTGCTATCATCCCAGTGATGGGGTGGTATTGGAGGTTTTGCGTTCTAGTCCTGTCATTATCGAGTCACTTGTTTTCCCTATTTGCTGTCAGTCATATTTTGTTATGAGTCCTGTCGGTCATGTGCATGTTGTATGCATGCTGTGGAGTGGGATGGTTTTGTGTGTGAATCCCCGGAGTATATGGACGCACCCAACTAGGTGTATGCGTACATGCACTTGAGTACTCATACATGCAGACAACACTACATATTTGCACGTCCTTTCATACTTATCCGTGTATGCATACCTAATTGACATTGCGTACACACGCAAACTCTTTCATATGCGTCTACCAATGCCTGTACTTACATTCATAAAAAACGAGTACATCCACACGTAGTGATATTCACTCTTCCTTGTCTTATGTGTTTTGTGTCGCTTTTTCTGTAATTTCGTCTGGTCGTGTCACTTTTAAGTTATGTCCCGTTACTGGTATGTGACCTGTCCGGTACTAACGTATCATGTTTTGGTGGATGGTGTGTGTTGATGACGTTCTTGCTGCGTACACCCTTCATTCCATTTGTTCTCATTAATAAACAGACATACAACAACGCAGTTTATGATTTCTTTGAGTGCACTGTCATTCATACACTCACAAATATATAAATATACATGCTCTCATATATATACACACATGCACACTCATACCCACATATACATGCATACAGTAATACATTTTAAATCCATGTATTCATTCATCTGTACCTTTCGCACAGCTATATTCCCACTGTTCTGTCCACACATGATTCCGTACCATCCGCCTACATACACTGTGTCTTATGTATCCATCCTATACATAAATGCACTCATACTGCACACACTCATCCTTGTG
Source organism: Candidula unifasciata (assembly GCA_905116865.2). NCBI lineage: Eukaryota > Metazoa > Mollusca > Gastropoda > Stylommatophora > Geomitridae > Candidula > Candidula unifasciata. Next base: position 200,728 of record CAJHNH020000683.1, read on the forward strand.
TATGTATCCATGTTCACATCTATGCACTCATCATACTTACACTATCTCTCTGACTCTAGGATGTCTGGGGTTACCATCTCATCAGTTCCTTCTGTTATACTGAGTAAATCCTTAATCTGGTCTTTTTAGTTTTGATTTGTTTTAATAAGGTATTGTTTAACCAGTTTTTGGATGTCTTTATTGCTATCTACCTTTAAACATTTGTTTGCAGTAATTTCTTGTTTGCGTTTTAGAAAAAACTCCCCAGTGGGTTTCCTCTCCAATTTATATTTAGTGCAGTTTATTATATAATGCTCTATTGTATTATCTTGAAAGCAGTCCAGACATAGTGGAGATGTAAATTTCTCTGGGTGCCACCCTAATCTAGCTCTCCATAGTAGTTTGTTAGCTGGAATTTTCAGTTTGTCCCGTACCTGTGTGTTAAGGCTGGGCTCTTTAAGGTTGTTGTAGGCATCTCTGCCATTATTGCTCCCTTGCCATTGTAGTTTCCACATTTTAATTATATGTCGTTTGATTATGCTGGTCCTTTCAGTTTTTCCGAGTCCTACATCTACTAAAACATCACATTTTGCTCCCTTTTTGGCTGCTATGTCAGCTTTTTCATTGCCTTTTACACCTCTGTGTGCTGGTACCCATGCAATAACGACTTGGCATCCTTTATTCTTGAGCTGTTAGATTTAGGATTGTCATGATTAACTTTATGTAGCTCTTGAGAACTCTAGTTCTTCCTTCACTTGATAAGGACAAATTACATAGAAAATTCAGCATTTATGAGTATGACGGCTATTCTTCATTCACTTTCTTTATTGCATATTCCATCTGCTCTTATCACTGTACCAAAATATTTAAAAAAGTTTACTTTCTTTAGATTTTACTTTGATTTCGAACATTGGTAGACAGTTTTTGTTCTAATTATTATTTACTTTTCTGCACTATTCAGACTAACATAACAGAGAGTAACATTGACAATCATTAAGCATTTGTTTTGCAAATTTCGCTGTCAAAGCTGCTCATTGATTGTCTTCATTTATTAAACAATTTCTTTGGCTATATTTGCTTGATTAGTTTCCTGTTCTCCTTGATCTTTCAGTTGAAACTGCAGAAGGAGAGTAAGCAGCATTTGGAGCAACTCAGAGCTGAGGCCACTCCACAAACTTCCCCCACATCTGTTGATGCAAATAATGGAAACAGCTCTATGAGGGAAGATGTTGAGCTGCTGAAGTCAAAGGTCAGAACAATTGATTGGTTATTATTGTAAGGTAAAATCAAGGACCTTTATCACACCAGTGGCACATCGGTCAAAGGGTGCTAGACCCATATTTTCTGTAGGTTAATTACCGCTCAGTCGGTTGCATGGTCAGCATCATGCTAGCTGTCTTTTTTTCCAAAGATATTTCCTCGTCTTATTATACACAGATGATTTCACTTTCAGAAATGGCTAGTTCCTCTTTCAAAAACAGTGGCATAATTTTAGAAACACTGTTTTCCTGCAGTGAATTTGCATAATCCGGACACAAACAATACGTTGCATAATTTTGCTGTATCTCATCAGGTATGTTAGTGCAGGGTTACATCAATATATAATAAATCACCCCCCCCCCCCCCCCCAATGTCCCAAATAAAAAACTGAATAAATTCCTCTGAAATACAAATTGATACATTGTGTAAGCATTGTGTCCACATTATGTAAGTTATGTGTTAGTTTAAATATTGTTGCTTTAATTTTTGTTCTGTTAAATAACTTTACTGTTAATAATTATTACTTTTAAGTGGTTTTACTGTTAAATAATGTTACAGAGTCGGTTTAATTTTCCTGATATATGGTTTTACTGTTATATTTGTACTTCTAAATTTTAATGTTTAAGTTGTGCTTTGATTATATCCTCTAGAAGTGTGATGTATGGCCGGATGCCCATAAAAATGTCTTAAAATTTACCCCTGGGGAATTCTTGCTTTCTTCTTTTCATTCTCCTTGCCCTATGGTTTTTATTTAATGAGAAGACCATGGCCTCTAAGATAGCTGTGGTGTTAAGCATGTCCATACAGCTTGTTTTCCACAGAAATGCTAACTAGCCAGACCTCAGATCTCCCTAGTGTATCCAGAGGTGTGATTTCTTTCTAACAGTTACTTTGTTTAATTTTGCAGCATATCCTAATAAAGCAATTGGTTTTCACATGTTTGTAATAAAGTCATGTGTTTTCACAAATATATAATAAAGCCTTTGGGACAAGTTACATTTCAGCCTGCCTTATAGTTTTGTTTACTCGAGTTTAAGTTTTAAAGGGAAAAAGATTAACTTCATTGCACAGGATTTCATCCCATATGGATCAGTCTCTCTTGTAAAGAAAATTTTTTTAAACTTGTAACAAAGTATATTTCTTCAATTTGTAAATATATTTATATATAAAATAAGAGGAAAAATATGTATATTTGTTGTGTGTGTGTGTGTTGTTTTTTTAAACACCAGTGGTGCATCAATCATATGATGCTTGATTTATATCTTATAGACCAGTTGGCCTCCTTATGTGAATTTCCTAGTATATGATTTAAAATTGTTCTGCAGCAGTTTTTAAATATTTTGTTTTATTATTCAGATCAAGCGCCAGGATGGCCTTCTTCAGAAATGCAGAGAAACCATCACAAGTTATAAGGAGAAACTGACTCAGTTATCTCAGGATAAGCAGGAACTGATTGAGAAACTTGACCTTGTGTCAAAGGTTAGCTTAACTTACTGAGTGTATACTGTATTACAATTTGGCCAAATCATGGATGAATAGTGTCCTTTTTTTTCGATGGCATGTTTGTTTCATGGATGACTTTTTTTTTTTGTCTTGGCCATAATAAACCAGTCTCATTATTTAAATACTAGACAACATCACCTCAAAGGTTTCATGACATTCGAACAGAACTCTTTATTGATAATCTGACCACATGGAACAAACTCATACAAAATCGGGCTTTTTGTGTTGTCATAGAACTCTTTCTCAAAAGTTTTGACATAAATAGTTGGTGACTGCAGTCGAGCTGATGACAAGAAGTGTTAAATACAACATTAAATGGGACTGAAAAGCTCAGTGGAGGGAATAGAGAAGACATACACAAATACAATTATACTGCTTGAGACATTCTGTTGTATTTGTGTGCATCATTTCCATTCCCTCTTGAGTTTTCTTGTCCCATTTGATGTTGAATTTAGCACTATGTTCTCAAATGTTTGCGAGAAAGTTTCATTGTATACAATTACTCATATTAAATACTGGTCTATCTGTATCTACAGACCGGTGACAAAGGCAACCCTCATAGTCCAGATCAAGTGTCAAGGCTTCAAACACAAATGCAGGAGGCAAGAAAAGTCATTGAACAGTTACAGTTGGACAGAGAAGTGGCCATTGCTGAAGTCAAACAACAGGTCTGGTCTGTCTGGGGTTTTTTTTTTTTTTAAATTGAAGCCCTTTTTTTATTCTGTGCTGTAAATTTAATTGTATTATAATGCAAACTGTAAATTACATGTACCCAACAAAAACATCACTTCATCTCCTCCTCCTTCTTTTTCTTTTCTTCTTTCGCTTCTTCTTCTGCTGCTTGCTTACTTACTTAGTGGCTCCTCTTCCACCTTTGGGTTTGGCAGAGAGATCGCCAGACTTCTCTATCAATAATTTTCTTTCTGGCTTTGTTCCATCCCAGTACTTGTGTCAGTTAGGGCCTGTCGGATGTTGTCTTCCCAGCTGACCCTGGCTTGCCCTGGAGGTCTGGTTTCCTGGTTCTTAGCCTCCCATGCCTGTCATGGTGGTAGATTTTCTCTCATTTTGCAAACATGTCCAGACCATTGTAACTCTGACTGATCCACTCGAGTTTTTAATGCCTGGTTTTCAAGATCTTGATGTATTATCTGATTGCGAAGTTTGTCACTTGGACCACCTTTCTTTGATATCTCATTTCTGAGGGCTGAAGCTGGCTTCTATAAGCTGTTGTCATTGCCCACGACTCCCATGTAGGTCAGGACTGGCACATAGATAGAGTGGTAAAAAGCCATTTTTTTTTCCTTTTGCCAGTTTCTCTTTTGCTAAGAAACCCTCAGCCTGGAAAAGTCTCCCAGCAGCTACTATTTGCATAGTCGGCTTTGTCTTAAATGTTATACTGTCATTATTTTGTTTCTGTTTCCCAATTTTCCTTATACCTTTTCTGGGACAGTGTCTACAGCCTGAAGCAGCCAATAATAACTTTGGGAAATTAACCTCAACCAGCAAAGAGATGAGACAAATTGTGTGTAGTACTCAGAATACTTACTAAGGTGTTTCTCTACTTCCTTGTAAGATTTACTGTTGTTCAGTCTTAAAGAGATAAACATTTTACCACAGGATGGTGCTAGCAATTTAAAAGAAGAAATTCTGATTACAGAATTATTTTCTGATCTACTGTGGACACACCTCTGTCTTCATTATAACAAGTTACTTGATTGTCTATGTCTTATCGAGATGTGACATATCTCTGCCATCAGATTTTAAGGTTCCATCAGTATACGAAATTGTCTAAAAAAATATATTAATGATGGACAGCCTTTGCTGATGTGTTTTCCTTGAGTTCTTTATAATAGGAAATGGCACCAGAGTGATGATAGAAGCAGAGCTATGTCAGAAAATTGAAGCTGAATTATAGAAGAAGCAATGTTATTCTATAAAAATGAATCAGTGAATAAAGAATTGACATCACTTGGACATTCCCTCACTTGCCTCATCGCCTTCCTCAGTAGCCGAAAGACTTTCATTTTTAAAATATATTTTTTAAATTATAGAAGAAATAAGCAGTTGTGATGGAAGAAATGAAGTATGCTATCAATGTCAAACATGGACACTTTCTTCAAAAGACAGAAAGAAAATAGTCATGACAAGAATGAAATGTTTACGTACAACGCTAGGTGTTATGGGGAAGGATCCAATTAGGAGCAATGATATCAGGAAGAGTGTCAGCACAGAACCAATACTGAACTTTATAGTTAGACAACAAATCAAAAGGTTTGGCCATGTTACAAGATTGGCATCAGACAGGGCACAACACAGAGTAGTGTTATACAGATACAATGGTATCAGAACCAGAGGTTGACCGCTCAGAATGTGGACGGAAAAAATATCAGAGACACTGAAAAGTACTTCATACAAAGTGAACAGAAGGGCCCTTTCCAGAGATCTCTTCCTGCCCTGACGCTGCGAGGCATTCCAGGAGTAGAGAAAAGAAGAATGATAGAAAATAAAGCACAGTTATGATAAAAGCAACAGGATCTTACCAGAGAATTTTTTTTTTAGTGAATCTAATTATTAAACATCATGAAAATCAAGAGAATGTTCTTTTAACAATGATTTGTTACATATTTGTAACGTGCAGTGACGCTGGTTCTCATCTCCCAACTTTACCTTTACCTTTTTTTTAAATATTTGTAATGTTTTCATTAGCATGTATTTTCCCCTTCATTTCCTGTTTGTCTCTTTAGTGAACTCTTAGGGTTGTGGCATAACAACTTTTTGTTCATTTTTATTTATAGTGTTATTTTATGTGTCTGCTTGTTAAATTATGTCAGTTGCTTTCCTTAGATCCATGAGGAAATGGAGAAGAAAGATGCAGAACTTGAACATATGAAACTTCAGTGCCAAAAATTTGTCACTGAAAATAACAGCCTGAAACTCGAAATTGAGAGGCTGACAAATGAAACAGAGGATCTTCGTAAAATAAGTATGTACTCATAGCAGAATTACCAGCAGTTACTGTTAATTTAATAAAAATTAATTAAGTCTGTGTTTTAAATGATTTGTTATGTTATGACCGTCATTGTCATGTTTAAAATGGCACGTTATAGTATGATCATCTGTAGCGTGTTTAAATAATAGTATATTGTGACATTTCGTGTCATGTGTTAAATGGGATTTTGTGTTCTAATTGTCATGTTTTGAATGTTATATTATGACCCTCGCTGACATATTTTAAATGGTATATCACGACAGTGTATGTCTTGTTTAAATGGTAAGTTATGACCCTCTATGTCATGTTTTAAATGGTAAGTTATGACCCTCTATGTCATGTTTTAAATGGTAAGTTATGACCCTCTATGTCATGTTTTAAATGGTAAGTTATGACCCTCTATGTCATGTTTTAAATGTAGAAAACTAATTATGAACAAAAATAGATTTCTAGAATTTTAGAGCTATTTGACTTTGATGGGGATCCATAGTAAGTAGTGCAGTAGCTGAACTGGCCTACCAGTCCGAAAGTCCTGAACTTGAAGCCAAATCTGGGATTTTAGAATTGACTTAGTCTAAAATGTTTATCACATCACATCGAGTTTCAAATGATTTATAAAAATATGAATCTAGCACTGTATTCCCTATGTCTTATGTGCCAGTGACTGTATTTTTCCAAGAATAATGTGATACATTTTCCAAAATTTTTAAAGTTTTTAACTAGGGGTCATCTTATACACCAAATATTTATGTGCCAGGACACTCTGGTGTAAGAGAGAATGATGGAGCAGATTGGCTTGCTGGCAGGGCCATGGTAGGTACAGGAGAAGCGATGAACCGGGCTGACATTCTCAGTTCTGTCAAGGAGGCAAGATGAAAAGATGATTCAGGGGACTATGTTGAATCGGCAACACTCAAAAGACTACAAGAACTTCAAGTTAAAAGAGGTGTCACCAACCATGAACATGTACAGGTAGCCAAAGAAGAATAGTAAATCAACACAGAACTGGTGTTGTCAGTCGCCGGACGCTGAGGGATATACTGAAGATAGGATCCGAGTGCTTATGGACTTGTCCGATTTGCAGTCAGGATAATCTGTCGATTAACTAACTAACTTATTTACAGAATGTGTTTAAAATATTTATGTTCTTTATTTCGGGCTTAAAATAAAATAGGGGGGTATCTTGTATATGGGGGCAGAGAATGTAATAATTTGTTAAATAAAATATTTTGTGTGTGAAAAAACACAGACAAAGTAAAGTTTAATGTGACACATAAATGTACTCTTCAGATCAGGAACAACTAGAAAAGGCTAGAAACATTATGAGGAGGCTGAAGGAAGACAAGAGATTGGCTATTGAGCAAGCTGAAGCAAGAATCAGACAAGCAGAGCAGAGCATGGAAGAGGAGAAGGAGAAGATGCTGATTGATCTGAAGAGGGGCAAAGCTGAGGCTTTCTCTGTAATGCAGGTTTGTCATTTGTTTGGATAAAATAATGCAGTGGTTTAGGTTTGGTTTTGGGTGCCGTCTCCACAAAGAGTGTTAACGCACTATACAAAATCTGTGTTATATGCATGTGAGACATGGCCAATGGGCAGTGTTGAAAACATTTACTTGCAGCGGAGATGTGTTGTTTTTTAGAAGAATGCAAAGAATATCATGAAAGGATAGAAAAACAAATGAGGCAGTCCTCCCTGAGATGGATGAAAGTCATAAACCGAATAGACAAATTGGACATGGTCGTTATTTTTCGGACATGTCATGGAAAACGATGGACTAAAGAACTTGATGACGACTGGGGTGAGAAAAGGACACTGACCTGATCTGTGATTCTAGTGATCATGTGAGATGGCAAAACATGACTGCCTACGCTTGTGGACATGACACATGTTGATGTTAGTCTCCACAATGGAGGTTTTCTGCGATGGATATGTGCATCCAATACTGTCTTTTAAAATGTTCCACGGTGTGCCCCAAATATCTTTCATGGATTGTCTTTTGTAGCACTGTCTGAAACCCCCTGGGTGGGCTGCAGGATCACATTTTGGGGAGAAGAATAGACCCTCTGCCCCTCTAACTAGCATGTTCTACAAGGTGACTAATTTGGGTGTTTCCTTTGAAGTCTGAGTGCATCTGCCTGAGAGGCATGGAACCAGCAGTCTGCATACAAATAAACCAGATCTGTAAAACATATATGCACACAAAACTCAGGTTCTGAAACTAGACGAAAGGCCAGAAGTAGATGAACAGCCAGAACTTTCTGCCTGAGTTAGCAGCCAGTGAACGCTAACGCTTCCCTCTCCAGGAGTGCAGTCTGTAACAGGAGTGCTGTCTGTAAGATTAACAGACCAAGGATGAGAATCGAACACAGAAATCCCCAAAACCCTGTATAACACAGTTACATTAGGGCACCCTGCACTTATGAAATAACGCGCAGTCTGGTGTGGGTGGTCAGGTGGTCAGCTGAAGTTTTGGATCAGATGCAGCAGGATTCATCAGTGCCATTTGAATAGGCAAAACAGGTTTGGGAACACAAATGAAGAGAAAACAGCATTACAGTTTTTTACTTTTCAGGACATTTCCATTTATAAATTTTAGGCTGGGTTGCCCTGGTGGCCTAAGTCAGTTTTTAAAAGTCTGTCTCTGTGTGGATTCAAACCCACAACCAGCAGGCTAGTCTGCTAGCCACTGTGCTACCATGTCTCCCTCCCTCTTGTTTTTTAATTTGTATTTTAACTCTTTCGGTCCTAAGGAATACATCTTACGATCATAGGTTCCTGCCTAGAAGCCCAGTTAATGCAGGATGCACCGATTATATGTCTCTCTTTACCACTTTGGCCTTTTATGCTAAACCCCCGGGACTGAAAGACATAATAAAGATTACTGCTGACATGTATTTTTCCCTTCTGGTCTGCTAGCTGAAGGTTTGAGAACTGCTCTGAGATTAGAAAATCTCAAAATGAACGGCAGACCAACCAGCAAAATTCCAGACACCCCTTTTCAGCTTGTAAAATATAGTTACGGTACTCATGCCAAGTAAGTGGTCGTTGTGTAACGGCTAGATGCTCGCCTGTGGATTGGAAGGTAATGGGTTCAGGTGCTAGCGAAGCCTGACATTTAATATTTAAAAAATTATCTTGGTTCCCAGGTCGACCCAGCCTTAAATTGGTACCAGGTAAAGTCATGGGAAGTAAAGATGGCCGGTGAAGTGTTGATCACCCACAAGTGCCGATTGGTCTGTAAAATATAAGTCTAGCCCTATATGCCCAGTAAGCCTGAAGATGTGGACAAGGGTCATTTTACTCACAACAGCTGCCAGGACAGTACAGGAGAACTTATAGAACAAACTTTTCAAGAACAGGGACCCAAGAATTGTAATGTCTACTAGTTTCTACATTAGGCGGTTATTACCTGCAGAGAAGTACCTTTGTTGCATGTATTCGGGGATGAGATAACAAAGTGTGGCTCTTTACTTTGGGAATATTGGAATCGACTTACTTTGGGAATACTGGAATCTAACTTTTAACGCTTATCATACTTTTCAACAGTAGAAGCAGAAGTCTGCTTAACAAGTCTCATCAACATCATCATCAATCAGCAAGTTCTTTAAAGAATGTCACTTTTATCACGTACGCCTGAAAGTCTCTTTTTCTCCAGCCTGTTCTCTAGCCCTATGTGCTTTCATAGCCAGTGCATCTTAGGTGACTTGTATCCATCAGTTTTAACAAAATACACTGTTCTTGCAGCAAGAATCAGAGAAGAACTTAGCTGAACAAGTAGAAGCAGCTGTGCTGAAACGAGACCAGTTCTGGAGTCAGAAAATGGCAGCTCAAGAGGAGGCACATGGTGAAGTGTTGCGAGCAAAGGTACTACATTTTTTTATATTTTAAAATAACTAACTGGATCCACCTACAAACAGGCACACTGAACATAACACATATCAGTTCTCTATGATTAGCCTATGTGTTCTGGTTTCTTAAATGCATCATGCCATGACCAAAGAATATAAAAGTCTCCTTCTGATGTTGACAGTCAGTTCTCTTCCTGGCAAGATGTCTTTAGTAATCTTTTTGTATGTTTAGAGTGTTATCATTATTCATCTATAAAATCACATCTCCACCATGTCCACATAGTTTTTAACTAATTGGCCCACTGTTCATGATTTACTTCCGTATGTCACTATAGGGTTTATATAGCTGTTGAGAATTCTCTTTCTTACCTCATTTGACAAAGAAAGATTGTGATGATAGTTATATTTCTTAAATGCAATATTTTGAGGAATTTGGGCAGATTTTGAAAATGTTCCCACTTTATTTTGCATACTCAACCCCAAACACAGCTGTATAAAAAAAACATCACAAAAGGCAGTCTTCATTTTCTGGCCATATTCTGAGAAGAGGAAAAATGAAACATATTGTGGCAGCTTGAAAGAGACATATCAAAAGACAGTGAGAAAAGATCTTTCAGCTTTTTGTCAGTGCACAAACAGGAATCTGCACACATGTAAGCTTGGAGATGGCAAGATGTGGTCAGACATGATTGTCCATGCTCTAAGCAAGAGGGTCGATGATGAAGTGTTCATTATATCTAAAGATTTTCTAATGGTCAGTTTACACTGAGCGGTACTTCAGTGAGTCGTACTGTTGATGAAATTCATAGTTAGATTTTTCCCCTGCTTGAGTAATTTGGAGTTGATGCAAATTCAAACTCGTGACCTTTAGGCCGGCAGGCTAAGCATATAGGCTCTACATACACCACCGTGGCTCCTAATTAACTGGATGTATGTGTATTATATATTTGCCTTTTTTCAACAACCAGGACAGAGAAAAGGAGATGGCTCTGGTAGCAATGCAGGAAGAAGTGAGGCAGAAGCTCAGAGAGAAGGAGGATGAGGTCCGACTTGCCCTTGAAGAGAGAGAGTTGCAGAAGATGGCAGCAGTGACAGGTCTGGATGAGCAGAAGGACAGACTCTTGCTGCAGATAGAAGAGCTCAGTTCTGTAAGGTTCTTAATTGTTGATTGTTCCTTGTTTGTGCTGAGCATATATAACTACACTGTGCACACTTATAATGGCTCAGTCTTCCTCAGCGGGGGAAGTGCTTGGAAGTTCATAGCAAAAGAGAATGGACATTGCCTACTACATCAAAAGCTGACATGTGATATCACAATGTCTAGTTTGAGAATGGAGGTTGAGGCAGTCACTCCTCAGAAATAAAATGCGACGGTACTGGTTTGTGGACACTGTTGGCAGAAGATGTTATCTGAACCTGTCGGCTTTTCATGGCCCTATTTCGCCGATTACATCACATCTTTTGCAGATAATGGCGTAAATAACATTGCAGCTTGTGCAATGGAATGCTTCACGTATGTGGAAGGTGGCATTAGAGAATACAACTTTCCCTTGGACCACATACGGGCAGGTTTTGCTTACAGGTTTATGGCAGGAGACTGTGCCCAGGTGGAGCTCAGAGGTAGAGTGTAACCAACTCTTGACTCATATATCCTTGAGGTTATGATTGTGTCTGTAGGCCACTAGAGGAAGTTCAGAGAAAAACGTGCTAATGGTAAGGTCAACCTGTAGGATGGAGAGATGGCCTGAAAAGAATGTTTTTGACATGGAAGTTGTGAGGATGGTAGGTAAGTGAGAGGATAGTCTATTATGATGTTTCAGCTTGGATATGAGGGCCTCATTGCGACTGAAAGACTGATCGTTGAAAGGCAGCAGATCGTTTTCAGGGTAACCTCGAAACTGGAAGAAATCCAGCATTTCCATGGCCCTGTGGTTGAAGTTGTCATTGTTCTGACACAGTATGCAGAGGAGAAGCTGGAGAAAGGAATGGAGTCCTTGCAGGAAGAATGATGATAGGATAATGACCATTACCTCCATGTCATGGACACTTTGGCAATCCTCAGAATTGAAGTGCAGGGGTACTTGTCCGTGGGCACCATTCTGCACGTCCAAAAGATTAATGGTGTGGTGGGGGTTCACTGTAAGAGAGGGTGTGGCTCCTGCAAGAAGAGGTAGGGGTTGACCAGTAAGTACAGTGATAGACACAGGTATCAAGGATATCCTGAACGTGAACATTTTTAAGATAAGATACTTTGATCATGTCATGAGAAGGTGAAAACTGGAGTATGTTGTGACATTGGGAAAGTTGGAGGGGAAAAGAGGCAGAGGGAAACAGAAAAGATGCTGGACAGTTTGACATCATGGCATGGAAGATCCTGTGTGTCAGAATTGCTTGAAAGTACCTAATACAGAAGATTGTGGATAATACATGACTACCAACGTCACAAGGCATGGACTAAAAGAAGAAGAAGAAGAAGATGGTTAGTAGGGAACCAAGTGGCCCTCTGGCATCTTTGGAGCTCGCCTCTATATCTGTGGGCCTCTCCGCTATTGACTATGGCTGCATCTTGTATTGCAGCAGTGCAGGCTTCTACTCAAGGGTTAATTACATTTGTTTATTCATTCATTTATTGTCCTGTTCTGCCATTATATGTCATATTGGGCTTGCAGTCAGTTTCTCCATTTCATTCTTTCCTGTGAAGTCACTTTGATATCATGGATGGAATCCATTCCAGCACCTTTGACTTCTCTCATCAGCGATCCTCTTAGGATTTCTTTTGGACATCCTCCTTTCCTCAATCCCTCTGTTTCCTATTTCAGTGCCTGTTTAGTAATTCTTTGTTTGTCTCTTCTCAGAATGTCTCCACATTTGATTTTGCTCGTAAATAATTTTACTTAAACCATTTCCAGGCAAAAATAGAACTTGGCAATAGATTTTCAAAATTCCAAGAAGATTCTGAACGTCAGATATCGAATTTGAAAGAGAGGCTGAACCAAAAAGAGGCTGAACACAGTAAAAAGATTCAAGACCTGCAGTCTGACCATGAGGAAGCACTAAAGAGGGAGATGAGTGTTTTAGAGCAAAAAGCTGCAGGAGAAATTGAGTTGCTGAAACAAAGGCATGCAGAGGAAGTCCAGTGTTTGATGGACAAACACGAGCAAGAATTACAGGTTAGTGTTGGCAGATATGTCGGTTAATGCACGCTATGCTTGTTAAGTGGGAGTTGCTAACATGGTGGCTTTGTGATTGTTAATGACATTTTTCTTGTTAAAGGGAAATTACTAACACGATGGCTAGGTGATTGTTAATGACATTTTTCTTGTTAAAGGGAAATTACTAACATGATGGCTAGGTGATTGTTAATGACATTTTTCTTGTTAAAGGGAAATTACTAACACGGTGGCTAGATGATTGTTAATGACATTTTTCTTGTTAAAGGGAAATTACTAACACGGTGGCTAGATGATTGTTAATGACATTTTTCTTGTTAAAGGGAAATTACTAACACGGTAGCTAGGTGATTGTTAATGACATTTTTCTTGTTAAATGGAATTTGCTAACACATTGGCTAGGTGATTGTTAATGACATTTTACTTGTTAAATGGAATTTGCTAACATGGTGGCTAGGTGATTGTTAATGATATTTTACTTGTTACGTGGAAATTGCTAACACAGTAGCTAGATACTTGTTTGTTAATGCACATTATACTTGTTAAGTTGGAGTTGCTAAAACAGTAGATAGATGCACATTGTGATTGTTAAGTGGGAGTTGCTAACAATGTGGATGGATGCTTGCCTACTCATCTAAAGAAAATGTCATGGAAAGTAAATGAAGCTGATGTGATTTTAACCACATCATCCATCGAGTTGTATGTGTGTATGAACCTTTCCAGACACAATGAAATAAAAACTTTGTGTCCATGAAATTCTTTTTGTATTTATCGACCATGATAAAAACAAAAATACTAGATAGTTAATAAGCTTCAACACTTTTATAGCCTAAATAGTATTATTCAAATAGAAATGAATAAGGCAAGACATAGGTTGAATAAACCACAAGGTGGGTGAACTGTATGCTTGCTTGCTTTCTTTCCTTCCTCTATTTTTTTCTTCTTATGTTTCTTTTTTGTTTGTTTTGATTTTAGTGTGTACCTGAATAAGATGATGAGAATGTCAACAAACATTGTATAAACATTTTGTGACTTAGTTTCCCATTGATACACTTTTACTGGCATATATTACAGGAATCAAATGCAGATACAGAGAACTACTACAAAAGTCAGTTTGAGAGTGAGAAAGAGAAGCTGGAAAGTCTTCTGTCTGTGACTGCGGGTCAGCTCGAGGAAATTAGAAATTCCTATTCACAGGCTCAGGCAAAGCTGAGGGAGACAGAACAGCTGCTGCTCATGACTGAAGCTGGGAAGATAGAGCAAGTTAGTGACTTACAAATAAATTGTTTTTGAAAGTTCACATGAAGTTTGTGTTGAAGTTGACCTATTCAATTACTATGAAATCACAACACTCGGGAAATCCCATAAGCACCCCATCCCCATCTTTAGCAGCCAGCAAAAAGTTTAACTCCAATCATACCAGCAGCAGTCTGATTGTATGTCTTTCTTGCCTTTCCTCTGTTGTATTACCTATGCAGCTGATCAAAAATTTAACATTTTAGACCTCCTGTTTACTGTCTTTGAGTGTTTGTGGTTCAAATCTTTGTTATCACTTGACTTGTTTTCTCTTTTATATTGAAACAAATTTACATAGCTATGTGCAGTGCTATTGGCAAGTGGCTCACGTTCTGTAAAAAGGAGACTGAACTACTTCTATTTTGTGTGGATGTTCCTCTACTGCTTATGCCATAAAGCATTGCATAGAGGCATTAGATGTAGTTTCCTGGCTTTTATACTACTGTTTTTGCCATAAAGGCGTTGCAGAGAGGCATAAGATGTAGTTACTGGCGTTTATTCTACTGTTTTCGCCATAAAGCGTTGCAAAGAGGCATCAGATGTAGTTCCTGGCTTTTATCCTACTGTTTTTGCCATAAAGCGTTGCAAAGAGGCATTAGATGTAGTTTCCTTTCTTTTATCCTACTGTTTTTGCCATAAAGCGTTGCAGAGAGGCTTTAGATGTAGTTTCCTGGCTTTTATTCTACTGTTTTTGCCATAAAGCGTTGCAGAGAGGCATTAGATGTAGTTTTCTGGCTTTTATCCTACTCTTTTTGTCATAAAGCGTTGCAAAGAGGCATTTGATATAGTTTCCTGGCTTTTATTCTACTGTTTTTGCCATAAAGCGTTGCAGAGAGGCATTAGATATAGTTTTCTGGCTTTTATCCTACTCTTTTTGCCAAAAAGCGTTGCAAAAAGGCATTAGATGTAGTTTTCTGGCTTTTATCCTACTATTTTTGCCATAAAGCTTTGCAAAGAGGCATTAGATGTAGTTTCCTAGCATTTATCCTTCTCTTTTTGCCATAAAGTGTTGCAGAGAGGCATTAGATATTGTTTTCTGGCTTTTATCCTTCTCTTTTTGCCATAAAGTGTTGCAGAGAGGCTTTAGATGTAGTTTTTTGGCTTTTATTCTACTGTTTTTGCCATAAAGTGTTGCAGAGAGGCATTAGTTATAGTTTCCTGGCTTTTATCCTACTGTTTTTGCCATAAAGTGTTGCAGAGAGGCATTAGATGTAGTTTCCTGGCTTTTATCCTACTGTTTTCTTGTTTTTCTCACAGCATTTTCTATACATCTCATCTTACATGTTGTAAATTTGCTGTTATATTTTTCTAGGACTGTCCATGTCTGGCATTCATAGCACAAAGCTGGTACAACGAATAGCACATTTGTCAGCCTTTTTTTCTGTGTGCATGTTGATATTTTGATGCCTCAAAATTTGCGCTATTTGGTAATTTATGTTGTTGGCCTTCTGTTTTCTGTTTCTCTGAACTGTATGTAATAAAACCCGGCTTTATAAACCAGCTTTAAGTTTTTTATACTCATCTGAGTTAAAAAGGATTAAAGTTTATTGATTGTGCTATCCTATTTACGTTTAAAATGTGTCTTTTTCGTTAATGCATTGCAACATCAAAGTAAATGTGACAAACCTCAAGCAAGTTGATATGTTTAAGTATTTGGGTACTCTGATAACATCATTTGGAAATTGTATTAAAGAAGTTGAATGTCTAATAGCTCAAGCAAAGGCAGCATTTTACAAAATGAAGAAAATTTTATGCAATCTTCCTTTGTCAGTTGACATGAGAAAGAGAATTCTTAAAAGCTATATAAATCCTATATTGATTTATATAAGTGAAAACTTATTTGGAAGCTGTGGAGATGTAGTTTTATAGACGAATGATGGGAATACTCTGGACATATAAAAAGAGTAATGAAGATGTCTTGAAACTGGCTCACGAAAAGAACTGATTGCCCACATCAGAAAGAGCCAATATACATTCTGTGGTCATGTAATGAGAAGGAGAAAACAGGAGTACATCGTGACGGTAGGAAAGTTGGAGGAGAGGCAGAGGGAGACCGAGAGAATACATGCTTGACAGTTTTACATCATGGCATGGAGATCATCTGAATCAGAGTTAGTTGAAAGTACACGAGACAGAAGGTTGTGGATAGACATGACTACTAACTCCACACGTCATAGACTACAAGAAGTTAATCAATCATATGAAACAGCATATTGCAAGAATTTGTGTATAAGAAGTTCACACTGATTTATTATTATACTTTTATATTGATAAAATAGTATTCACACCAGTTCTAAAATTAAGAATTAGATGCAATTTAGAAGCAGACTGTTTTTAGAAAATTGTGTGAAAAAGAAAATAGGGGCTTTTGAATTGAAATTCTCCAGAAATATTCTTAGGTACCAGGTATCAATATGAAAAGATTTATTGGCTTTCTGAAATATCTGAACAGCAAGAAAAATTGGCTCGTCAACAGAAGCTGCTCTTGGAAGCTGAAATGATTTGGCCATATCAAAAATTTCTGTAGCTGTAGCTTGGAAAGAACATTGAGGAGGGACTGATACTGGGTAAGAAACGCAGGATTCTGCCATCACAAAGATTGGCACACAACATAAGAGTCACCTTGAGTAGGAAAGTGCATGAGACAGGAACAAACGAACAAATGAACTTTATTTTCAATGGGTCACAAATTAGGCACGCAGACCTGTCTTACATTCGGCCCTTCCAAACTCCCATCTTTCACACAACAGTTGTATTTCATCAATAAAGCATGTTATGTTCATGTAATAATATGCATGTTATGAATATCAAGTCTAAAACAAAAGCATGGGTGGTAAAATGCATGCGCACACTCGCACACAAACACACACACACCAACATACACATGCAAACCCATCACTCACTTACACACTGGGGACTGCGTTTTCTTCAGGAAGGCTGTGGTGGAAGGAAGTTCTATAAAGGACCTGCAACATAATGATGATCATCAAAATTCTGTAGCTGATAATTAAATTTGGCTTTTTTTTTTTTTTTCAAGTTGCAGTTCCTGAAAAAAGGACAGTCTTTCACGGAGACCGCTGACCAGGGAGTTCAACAGCTGCTTGATTTAGAAAACAGTGCAGCTCCTCAGGTTTTTGAGAAGGCAGATGTGCAGCTCCATCTGGTCTGTGAGAATCTGTCCAAAGAGCTAATATCTGTAAGGGAAGCACTTTCTGCTTCTGAGCTTGAACTCAGTACACTGAAGACAGAGAGAGCTAAGATACAAGAGGAGCAGCAACAAAGACCATCTCAGAGTGATCAGGAAAAAAAAGAGTCTTATTCTGTATTTGTTCAAGAGCTGAAGGAGAGAATTGCAGAGTTGGAAGAGGAAAATCGGGGGTTGAAGAGAAATGTGGAAAACAACAAAATTCAAGTAGAGGAGCTAGAAAAATGTATTCAAAACACTTTGAATGACAAGAAAGCTACAGAATCTAAATCACAAGAACTGGAGGCTCAAGTAGGGCAGTTGCATGAAGTGATAAGGACTTTAGAATCATGTCAGAATACTGTGGAGAAGGAAAAGGCCAGTTTAGAGAGTAAACTGACCTGTCTGGAGAATATTGTGGAAGATTTAAAGTCATCAAAAGCGGAGCTTAATGAGAAGCTGCATGGAAGGCATGAGGCACTACTGCAACAGTCTGCAGAGGAGAAACAGGTTCTAGAGTCAAGGGCTAGTGAGTTTGCTTCACAAGTAGATATTCTGAAGGAGGAGATAGATGCTCTGAAGAAAGCTCTGTTATCAAAGAATGATGAAAATGTAGCTTTGCGTTCTGTTGTCGATGATAATACTGGTTTTGTCAGTTCTTTAGAAAGCAAGATTGAGAAATTGACTACAGAACTTGAGATAAAGTCGCAGTCGAATAGCCAGAATGAAGCAGCTTTGGCTAAAAGTCAGGAGAAGTTCGAAAAACTGAAAAATGAAGCTAATGCTAAAATTAAAGGCCTCAAAGAAATGAAAGATGTTCTCACAGAACAACTAAATCAGAAGCAAAAGGAATGTGAGGAAATGCAACATTCCCTCAAGCTAGAACAAGAAACTCTCATGAAGAATTATGAAGAACAGTTGAACAAACAAAAATTAGAAATGCAGGAATTGGAACAAACATTTAAGGAACAGTTTATTCAGAAACAGGCAAAGTTCAAAGAGAGAATTAACAAGTTGAAAGAGCACCATGAAAATATTTTATTAGAAAAAGATAAAAACTTTGAAGACAGTTTAAAGGACGTCATGTCTCAGAAAGATGTTGGTTGTGAAGATTTAACTGATCAGTTGGAGAAGGTCAAAGAAGACCAGTTGAAATCTCTGGAAGAAAAACATCAAGCAGCTATCAATAATCTGATAGCTGAATGGGAAATCAAATACCAGACAGTAAGCAACAGTCAAAGCCAGGAGCTTAACACAGTCACATCACAGTACCAACAACAGATTAGTGATCTTCAACAACAGCTCCTGGAGAAGGACAGTGTAATACAGCAACTAACTTGTGCAACAGCTGAGTTAACTCAAGAGTTGAATAATTCCAGAGCTAAATTAGACAACTTACAAAAGGAGGTTGAAGAGTTAAAATTAGAAATGATGCAGCAATCAGAAAAGTATGGTTCAGAAATTGAATCTCTCAATTTAATGTTAACAGAAAGAAATACTCACATTCAGCAACTGACAGCACAACTGGAAGCAGATAAGTCAGTATCAGAGTATGAGGAGAGGGAACAACTTATGTCTCAGATTGAGTCTCTAAGAAAACGACTCAACGAAAAGGAAGCCAAGCTTGAAACAATGGCTGGTACTATATCTGCAGAACAAGAACATCTGCACAAACAGCTACTTCGGCAAACAGAATTATCAGAAGATTTGCAGGCTGAGAACAATGCTCTGTCAAAGCAGCTGAAAGATATTGTGGGAAAGCATGAAACTTTACTGCAAGAGAAAGTTGCTCTTCTCACTGGCATCAAGCAGCAAATGCATCTTCTCAAAGGGGAGCATGATACATCAAAAGACACTCATACAAGTTCTAGTGAGGAAACCCTTGTACAAGACACAGATACTCAGAGCTTAGAAGAATGTTTCAGACAGTTGAAAGTAGAGAAAGATACAAAGTTACATGAACTAGAATCTGAACTAGAAACCAAAGTAAAGCAAATCACTTCATTACAGGAAGAAATTACACAGATTCAAGTTACTAGTGAACAAAAGCTAGCTGAGTTCACCCAGAATCAGGCTAAAGAATTAGATGCATTGAGATTGGATTATGATTCTCAGATATCCCAGCTGTCATCAGTTAATTTAGAGCTGAAGAATGAAACAGACACGTTGAAATCACAGCTTAATGAAATAATTCACAGCTATGAAAACAGGTTGAAAGATGAACAGATGAAACTGGAAACTCAAATGGTGTCACACAATGAACAAGTACATGTTTTAAAACAACAGCTGCATGATGTTCAAGATAAATTGCAGTCCACATTACTTCAGAGCGTGCAAGAGGGAGAAGAGAAGCATCTGGCTGAGATTCAGTCACAGCAGACAGTTGTAGACAGAGTTAAACAAGAGGCAGAACAGAAGATGAAGGATCTCAGACAGAAATACATTGCCAAACTAAAGGAAGTACAGAATCAAGCAAGCAGCACCATAGGAGTCCTGGAGGACACTTTACAGATGGAAAGGGCAGCTAAGAATGACATGCATGATGAACTGACCAGGGCAAATACTCGGCTTCTGCAGCTGGAAGAAAAGACAGGGACTTCACGAAACACTATTGTAGATTTAGAGCACAAAGTTGTGGAGATGACAGCTCTGTTAATGTCAAAAGACAGTGAGATTTCAAAATTGAAGGCAGATATGGCAGAAAGTGAAAAAAATATGCAAGAAATTCTCGATGAGACAGAAACAAACTGCAAACAAATTAATGATAAGTTAACAGAAGCTGAAGCAAAGCTCAAAGAAGAAGAGTCAAATCAACAGCAAGTAAATTATCAACTTTTGGAGAAATTAACTTTGCTGCAGGAAATGGAGACATCCATCAAGGTTATGGAGAGCAGATGTTCAGAGTTAGAAACAGTGCATAGACGGGAGAAAGAGAAGTATGAGCATGAACTGCAAGAGAAAAGTAATGCATTCCTTGAGCTTCAAGATTTATTTCAGATAACACAGAATCAGTTACATGAAGAAGAGAGAAAGAATGCTGAGCTTGATGGTAACTTAAAGTCAACTTTATTAGCATTAGAACATGTTCAAACAGAGAAAGTTAACATTCAAGGAGAGTTGCAGCAGTTAACTGCCAAACAGATGGATTTACAATCAAAACTACTTGAGGTTGAAGTAACACTTGAAAAGTCCTTGACAAATCACTCCTTGTTGATGAAAGAGCTGGAGACTAGATTATCAGAAAGTGAATCTCAGAAGGAGCAAATTGAACATGAACATGAGATCAAGCTAAATCAGCTAAGACTAGCACACACCTCTGAACTGTCGGCCCTTTCTGAGTCTCTGGAGGCCCAGAGCAGTTCCAAGGTAACAGAGTATAAGAAAAAAGCAGAAGCTTACATTTCCCAGATAAAGCAACAGCTTCAAGATGAGAAGGCTGCTTTCATTGATAGACACCAGGAAGACATTACAAAACTACAAAAGACAATCAGCGTTCTCACAGAAGAAGTAAATGATATTAAACTTTCAAAAGAAAAACTCATTTCTGAGAATGAAAACATGGTCCGGAATATGAGATCCCAGTTTGAAGAGGAGATGAAGTTGAAGCAATCTGTGATAGAAGAATATGATCAAAAACATCAAGAACATATTCAGTCTGAATTGAATCTGAAGAGAGAGATAGATTCATTTCTTTCAGAAAAATGTTTGTTGTTAGAACGGATGTCTGTGATAGAGAGGGAGAACAGTGACTGGAAAGTGCATTATTCTACACAGAATGAGGAATTGATGGCAAAGAATAGTGAACTTCACAGGAAGTTAGAGTTACTGCAGTCTGATAGAGATGAAGAGCTGATAACTCTGAAAGCAGAACTGGCAGACCTGAAAGAAGAGCTAGAAAACACAGTGAACAAGCTACAAAAATCCAGTGAAGCTGTTCAGGAAGAACAGATATCAAATGTGGATGAGATTGTTAATCAAACTAATGAAGTTCTTATCAGGAAGGACCAACAGACAGAGACTCATTTTAGAGAAGCATTAGGTAAGCTTTTTATATTGTCACATTAATATGTTTAATAATTGATCTTTGGTTTTGCATTTGACAGTGGGGGAAATATATATTTATATATAGTGTATTTTTTTTTTTTTGCTCGTGAGTCCCAGCCAACTAGTTTAGCCCCAATCCACACTGCGCGTAAGCGGCGTGAGAGATACTCTTGGCGGTGGCGGTATAGTCCCCGGGAGTCCGCAATTGACACATGACTGAGACCCTGTTAGGGTATATTTTCTGCCTCGATACTTTGGGACTTTTATTCAGAAGATGACCGGATATTCTATAGTGAGGTGTGAAATGGTGAAGTAAAGGGAGATGTTATCGTTGAGAAGGATGAGAGTATCTTAACAGAGAAGAAATCAAATGGTACATGTTTTACTATATTGCTGGTTAAAACTAAGGATTTTTGGCTTAGAACTAATGAGATCAGAGAAGGCTAACGCTGTAAACAAATACCTGATGAAGTCAGATGTTCTGCCAAAAGGTCCAGATATTTCTGCTGTGCTGTAAACAGTCGCTATACAATTGTATCACTCTGGCGAACGATGAAGAAGAAGAATTAATGAGATGAGCTCAAGAAATTAGCCTTATGTGGGAAAAATTATTGATTAAAGAAGCAAACAAAAACAGAAAAAGTGTACATGGAAGCTTAAATAGTGGGACAGTAAATAATATTAGTAAAATAAACATTAAAATATCAAATGGCATGGAAGGTTCAAGGTCATGATTGCCAAAGTCACCAGGCATTTGGAAGCCACGTCAGGTTCTTCATCAGTAATTATTTCTGTAGCATTATTTTATTTACTGTAAAGTATCTGCCCTCTCCCTCTCCCCCCCCCCCCCCCCCCCCCACCACCACCACCTGACTTATTTTGTCTCTGTATTTCCTGATATCTTTCTTACGAAAATACACAAGCACATGTAACCCTAAATTGCTGATTAAATATATTTGTCATTGTTGAAACCTGTCTTCTTTTAAATTGTACAGACACATTTGCTACTCTGAATCAATCTAATATGAATATGGTTTGATTAGCTAGCTTTCTGTTTCTGAGAGAGCAAGGGAGGTCGGGGAAAAAGTAGTGGGAAAGGGGGGGGGGGGGTGAACGGTGAGATGAGAAATATTAATATGACATTATATTCTTTTTATAATTTTATTGTCTGCTCTGCTGTTGTAAATATTGGATATGTTTTTATCTACTTCATGTATGCATTATTTATTTCTGATGATTTTTTTTTTTTTTTTTTTTTTTTTTTTTTTTTTTTTTTTTTTTTTTTTTTTTTTAGTATCCAGAAGCCATGAGTTGTTAACCCTTAGGCTCGGTATTATGGATATCGCAACCTTTCGGCCTTGATTCCATTGTAAATACCGTAAATCTGGGAGAAAATGTGGCTTTCCTGCCTACCCCCGGGATTGAACCCGGACCACAAGGAGTACGTCACCCGGTCTCCGCGAAATCCGGTTTAGCCAATTCCGCTAGAGAGCCGGGCAATTTCTGATGATACTGTATTGTCAGTGTGTGTGTGTGTGTGGGGGGGGGGGGGTGGTGAGATAAGAAACATTAGTGTGACATTATATTCTTTATTTTAATTATATTGTCTTCTCTGCTGTTATAACTATTGGATCTGTTTAACCTACTCCCTAGTATGCATTATTTATTTCTGATATTACTGTAGTGTCTTTTTACAAGAACAGTTTCTGCAACTTGAATATATTGGGATATAAATTAGATTAAAGTGAAAACTTTCTGTATAGCACCAGTGAACTTTGAACTTAATCTTTACAGAGGAAAATGAGCACAGCAGGCAAGATTTAGTGCAGGAACACCAAAGAGCTCTGGATGAACTGAGGCAAGAGATACTAGAAAAAGACAAGTACATTGAACAGCTGCGTATGGATTATCAGTCTCAAATTCAGGTAACAAATATATAATTGGTTAAGTTAATGATTACAAGTTGATCATTGCTGTAGAATTGAGGAAATATTTACAAGGGTTGATCATTAGGTTCCGAAACAAACTTTTGTTTCTGATCTCCTTCAGAGAAGTGCCCTTCTGACTGTACACACATAATCCAGCATTTTTTTAACAAGAAACGAAATAACCTCTGGTAGGCACTTTCTGTAGTAGCTCTCACTTATCTCATATTGCTTCGACTTGAATCTACTCAGTCTTAGAACCTGTGAAATTGTAGGCTTTTGGCCCAATATTGAGGACTATGCATGGCAGAATGTTTAGCTTCAAAGTTATGTTTGCTTCTGACAACTCTTTTCTAAGGTAATTTCCACATATGGACGGAAGTATGTGGTTTTGCTGCTTACACTACTGAATTAAGTAGTTGATGCAGCACTGTATGCTGTGTTTTTCATTTGGAATACCTTTCATTTGTGCAGCGGTTAGTTAAGTCATGGTTTTCAGTATGGCTGGTACCTGGTTTATATGTGAGCTGGCTGAATACCTTATGTAATAATTTTACATGTGTATGGTCAACTTTTCATGACCGACTACTTCCATCAACGACAAACTGCATTTCTGGTCTTTCTTTGGTGCCTTTAGCAACTGCCATATGCATTTACTGTGTGTGCATATTTCTGGATTGTGCCAGGGCTAACTGTTTTTTCACAATTTTTCAAATTTGACAGTGAGGGACATTTTATTTGATTTTCACTGGAACAGAAACGGAGCTTGTATAAGGTGACCCAGTTGCAGTGAAGTGGAAACCTTGACTACGACTACGACAATGAGAAAGTCACAGTTTTGGCTTTATCAAGAAGTTGGCTCACAGATCAAGTATTTTGCCATCACCGTCTAATTTATAAATAAATCTTCGGCTCACATTTTCTGGCATGCACAAAATGAAATTTCAACATCCTTTGCAACCTGTCAGATATTTGTTAGCATGTATAATTTCTTACATTTAATGCTTTCTGGTCTGTGGGAGGTAGATGGTCTGTTTTGATGCATATTATTTTTGGAGTTTTGGCTGTCACTTTGAAAATGGGAACAACACTCACATATCTTTGATTACCTAAGACAAGTCTTTGTAAAATCTGATTGCAGCATTTTAAAGTCTTATAACCAGTGTTTTCAAGACAAAAGCAGAAATCAATAGACATATAAGCTGCTCAATATTTACATAAATTTTGAAAATCTGCCAAGCATTTCAAAGTCACACAGTTATAGGCTTCCTCTCTGCACATGCGCAGAGATAAGCAATTTTTATTTTATATGTGCATCTTTAAATGACTGTTAATGCACTGTATTATTATTACTTTGTTATATATTATTCCCTAGGAAAACTTCAGTCCTGGTAGCACATGATCAGCCTTTGCGCTATTAGCATCTCATTATTTTGACTGCTTACTTTGTGTTCAGTTGTCAACTTATTTTAAAATAATATACTATCATAGATGTACATTCAGTGCTTTACAGGAACAGTCAGCGTACTTGCTTTATCTTCTTCCTTTGTTATCTCCCTGTTACCAGGTTGTAGCCCAGTGTCAAGGTTTTCTGTATCTGTCTTGCACTTCTCTGGTGGCTTGGGTGATGGATTTGTTCATGTCTTTGCAGGTTTCAGCTACACCATGTATCCATTTCTTGAATCTTTCCCTCAGCTTCTGCAATGTGCTGCTGTAAAAGGTCTCATGTGCAGTTTGGTCTGGCTGCATTCTCACTAGAAATGGCCAAACCATTTCATTCTGTGTCTGTCAATTTAATCCTAGACATGATCATATTCCAGTCTTCTCTCTAATGCTTACCCTTTGCCAATAGCTGAGAAAATTGAAGCTGTTATGAATGTTGCCTTAATGCAGTGAAGACAATACCTGTCTATACTGGGTAAATTTAGGAACTGGCATAAGTGGTTGATCATAGCTATAGAATTGAGGTAAATGTATACAAGGGTTGATCATTAGGTCTGAAACAAACTTTTGTTTCTGATCTCCTTAAGAGAAGTGCCCTTCTGATTGTACAAATTAATCCAAAAGAACCTCTGGTAGGCACTTTCTGTAGTAGATCTCACTTATCCCATAATGCTTCGACTTGAATCTACTCAGTCTTAGAACCTGTGACTTTTCATAGCTTTTTTTTTTTAAACATTGCGGGAATGAGAAATCACAGGCTTTTGGCCCAATATGGCAGACTATGCATGGCAGAATGTTTAGCTTCGAAGTTATTACTCTTTGGTGCATTCCATTGTAATATAAAATAATCAGTTAGGTATAAAAATTGAAAAATTAGCTAGCTTTCTGTTTGTGAGGGCAAAAGAGAAGAGAAGTTGGGGGGGGGGGGGGAGGAGGGGGGAGTGGAATGGCGAAAAGAAGAGAAACATGTATTAGGCATTAGATTCTTTATATTCAGTAAATTTTCTACTCTGCTGTTGTAAACCAGTTAATTAACAAGTGAGTTTGAAATGTCAGTCCTTTCAGAGTTCACAAGAGAAGAAGATCTTAGAGCTTCAGTCTGAACTGGCATCAACCAAAGTTAACCACAAACAAGAAATGACAGCTCTTGAAATGAGACTGAGAGTTGAGCATCAGGATAACCAATCAAAAGACAGTGCTCAGTATCAAGAATACAGCGGTTGGACGGATGCTTCTGACAGTGAACAGAAAGTGAGTGTGTAATTTATTATTTCTTTTTTTGCCTTTTCTCCCCCAATGGATCATAGGCCCTCAGCCAGCTCACACACAGCCATCTTGCCATTTCATTCAGCACACCACCATGTCCTCTGCATCTTTTTAATTTCATCATCTCTAGCTTCCTTGTCCCATGGTTCTGTGTGTGTGTGTACGTGCGTGCATAAGCACCCGCTTGTGTGTGTGTAAATGGTTGGTTGATTTTTATGGCTTCTGTTTTTTATGGGATGAAGTAGATACCCCCAAGCCCAAGTCTACTTTTAGTTGCCTATAACAACATGCCAGGTAGGATGCACTATCTTTGCTTTCTACAAGAGCCACAGTAACCAACCAGCACATGTAATTTCAGTACAGCAGAAAATTGCATGACAACAGGTAAAACATGTATTATAGTATATTAGCTCATTTGCTGCCTTGCTTTTGGCTTTTATTACTTCTTCTGTGTTCACCCTAGGCTGTAAGATCTGTGCATTTTGGCTCAACGCACTAGTTTTCAGCACTCCCTTAATTAGTCACCTTTTATGACATGCTTGTTCGTGGGACAATGGGTCTCTTCTTCTTCCCCCTTAAAACGGGGTCCTGGAATCCACATGGGGACGTTCTTATCACTGAATGAATAATAAGCATCAGCAGCATCATCATTATCCAGTATTGTTTCTTCATTAAAAGTTGACAGTAATTGATTTACATCTTCCTCATTGTTCGTCCCAGTGACATCAATGGTATTGTCTGGTGTATA
This sequence comes from Candidula unifasciata, assembly GCA_905116865.2. Lineage (NCBI taxonomy): Eukaryota > Metazoa > Mollusca > Gastropoda > Stylommatophora > Geomitridae > Candidula > Candidula unifasciata. The sequence continues at coordinate 227,384 of CAJHNH020000683.1, forward strand.
GAAATGATGTATAGTTAATGTTTATGGAAATTCTTCTTAAACATCTGAGAACAGAGTTAGTTCCCCTGCCTTGATTTCACCTTGAAAAGTCCAGTACAGAATTCAGTTAAAATAGAGGATAGGCACATCCACTGTTTTTAGTTGTAGCGAATTTTCAAGGACCCTTTTCACACCACTGGTGCATTAGGCATATGGTGCTAGGTCCTTATTTTTTTAATTGCTCAGTATCACGTTGAAGAGATGTTTTAGAAAGTTATTTATGAAAATGAGTTAAGTTGATGAATTACTTACTGAACTAATATCATGTTTTTTATTTAATTACTTTTATCATATTCATAGAACTAATTTATGCTTCAACTACTTCACTTGCAAAAATACTGAACAGGACACGTTTGAACATGAGAGAGAGGATTCCACTCTGCAACAGCAAGTAATTCTTCTCACTCGAGAGATTGAACAGATGAAACAGGAGCACAGGTTGGTTTTCATTAGTCATTAGAAAACATTTGAATCTAAATCGAGGCAGATTTTTTAAATAATTGACTTGGGCTCCAGCTGAGTCCAACCTACAAGGGTTGCAAAAACATTTTGAGGGAAGTAAAAGTAGCTGGTCTGATTGTGTGCAGTTGATCTGTAGCACTGTATGCCTGAAGTGCAGTGATGTGAGAAAGATCATTATTTTATTTTTTCTTATTTTAGAGGACACAGTTATTGTTAAGATGTTACTTTTTTTTTAAATCACTTAGAAATTATGAGTGCTTATATGAGTTAATTTAAATAATGTCTGAATGTAATGTTTAGAGTTCCACAGTGTGTTAAAGTCTGCAGTGAAATGCCTAAAACCTGTGAAAGTAGCATCAGCATTCTTAAACTAATCCCAGGTAATTCAGATGTGCACAACGACTAGATAACTAATTTTTGAAGTGGAACATGTTAGCAACTTATTTTATAGGCAGGGAGTTGTGATAAAACCTGTTGAAGAGAAGGAAATTGTTGTGAACATTCACAAGCATCTGTGTGATGTGTATAGGAGTTTCACAGTTGACATGAGTGAAGGCAGTCACTGGGTTATGAGAATCAGAGACCAGAAAGTTGAGATACGGAGCTGCTTGATTGGCCGCACTGTGGATGTCTTACTACAACCGCCAACACAGAAATGTTAAAATGCACCAAGAACATTATTCTTTCTGATAAACAAATCACTACTCAACATTTGGCCTTACAGCCATCAGTCGGCAATGGTAGTGCAAATGCAGTTATGGGTTCTGCAAAGTCTCACAAATTACCACTGATTGCAAAGGAAAGCAGTTTCTTCTGAATTTTTGTAGCATTTCATTCAGGAGACAGAAATTTTGGCAAAGATCATTAGAGGTGATAGAACCTGGGCATATCATTTTGAACCTGAGATAAAAAAGACAGTGGAGTGGCATCCTCTGCAGTCCCCATGAAGTCAGAAATTCAAAACAACTCCTTCTAGAAGGGTCATGATCACAAATCTTTGAGGCATGTGAGGTGTGATTCTTATGAATGTTATGCCATGAAGAGAGAGAATAAATTCACAAGTTTACTTTCAGACATTGACAAATCTCAGTCAGTGCTTTTGCAGAGTTCAGCGACACACGAATCCAGCAGAACCTGCTTGTCCTTCTACACTAAGTTTGCCCTAAATAAACAAGTCTTGCCAAACAGGAAGCAGTCACCAAATTGGGTTGGACTGTACCACCCCATCCACCCTAGTCTCAGTTTGGCACTTTCTGATTTTCATCTTTTTGATCCACTTAAAGATGTACTCTGTGGGACAAGGTTTGAAGATGAAGGAGTGATTCATGCAGTGAAGAAATGGCTACATGATCAAGACAAAATCTCTTACAAGCTAGGAACACCTATGCCTGTTTCGATCTGGTGTAAAGCCAAACAAATCGATTGGGATTATGTTGAATAGTACCAATGATTACATGTCATATCCTGTATCTTCTTGTTCTTCTTCTCCTCCTCTTCCTACTTGTATCTCATCGAAGTGTCGGTGGGGAGATATAACATTAATTTATTAGCTCTGTCAAGAGCACTATTAAGACTGATGTTCATTTCTGTAAGGCTGTTCTTAAAGCTATCACTATATATTTTCCAAGGTCTTCCACTTGCTCTATACCCGTTGTAACGTTTTAGCATGGCTCACTGTGGCAGATAGTACCAGGGCATTCTTGTTAGGTGTCCAAACCACTTCATTTGTTGTTCTTTTTGACCTGTAAGACTGGCTTTATTCCTAGCATTCGTCTGATTTCATGATTACGTATTCTGTCTTTCCTTGAAACTCCTGCAGCTCTTCTAAGGCATTTAATCTCTGTTGTCACAATTTTACGTTCATTTGAGTATGTAAGTGTCCATATTTGGCACTGATAGCATAGTCTTGGCAAAAAAATAGTTCCTATAAGATTCACTTTAGTACTCCGGGGTATCTGTGTGTTAAAAGGGGAGATAGTTGCCCCATTACTTGATTACCTTTGGCACATCTCAAATTAATTTCTCTGTCCAGTTTTCCCGCCGGTGGTGAAAATTGCTCCCAATACTTAAATTCCTCTGTTTTTTTTTTCTTAAAGTGTTTTTTAAATTTAATTTCTAAATTGTCTTTCTGTCTTACTATCACCATTGTCTCTGTCTTCGTAGTGTTTATTTTCATATTATATTCCTCCCCTTTGTTACTAATTTGAATTAGGTGGTAAATCCTGTGTATTGTATATAAATTTCATGATTTGTTTTTTCTTTGTAGTAAAGAGCTCCTGAGAAAAAAGATGTGCATATTTTTTTTGACATCCCTCATAATGACCTCCAGGCTTACAAGCAAACTTGCTAAATATGCGCTTTAATTGTGTGATACTCTTGTAAGATTCCAGCTGCAGGTAATTTGGCAATGGTATTGAGTGTCGATCATAAAGAAAGCACTAGCACCTTGCTGAACATGAAACTGCCTTGAAAACCAGACAGCATCAAAAGAAAAGGCTGGGGTTTGTTCTGCAACATCCTGTAAAGGTTATGCAACTAACTTTTATTGTCATTTTCTCAGGTTCCTCATTGTACATTTTCTAATGCATCTATACCATCAGTTATCATACTCTTTTTCACATATTGTTGCAAAGAGTTGTGTTTTGCTGTTTAAATGTTAGTGCCTATGCTAATTAGACCTTCATTCTTATTTTAGACTTGAGCTTGCAGCCCTTAGCAGTCATGAAGTGGGACACAACTCATCGCAGCAACAACTAGTTTCTGTACCTGCTCAGCTCAATTTGGATGCACTTGATCCCAATTTTTCAGCCGATATGCAAAACTTGGAACTTGTCAATATGGACTTAAAGGTAGATTATTCAGACTTCTATTTTGTTGCTGTACATTTCAGTTGTCTGCTTTTGGAGGTTTCAATGCACATAAAAATCTTGTATAATCACTTATAGAAATGTGTTCTCTAGGGAACTGGTTGGTTGATGAATCCTTTGGAAAACTGACTTTTAACTCATAAATATGGTTGATTTAGAGTCATTATCTCTTACTTCAAATGAAAGGGACATCGGCTATCCTCCGAATAACGGGCACAAAATATGGCGGCCAAAAACAGGGCTTCAAAGATGCAGGAGATGTGAAAGCTGCTGCTCGTGAGTCCTAGCCATCTAGTTTAGCCCCAATCCACGCGGCGTGGGGGATACTCTCGACGGTGGCAGTAGTCGCCAGAAGTTCGCAAATTAAGTCGCCGGAAGTGCACAATTGACACATGACTGAGGCTCTGTTAGGGTGTTTTTGTGGCCGCTATAATATGTGCTTGTTATTTGGAGGATAGCCAGGACATCCCCATAGAAAATGTTTAGCAGAGCTCTCCTTTTCTTTAAGTTTGTTGCCCTGTCCCTCTGTGACTCATTCACATAAATGCTGTTTAACCCGTCTTTTTCCAATGGCTTGTCGTCATGAAGCCGTGTTAAATGCAGTTGGTTTTATTTGCACCTGCTCAGTTTTTAGGAGGTGCGGATATGAATATATTTACTCAGAATGAGGTGGGGGGGGGGGGGGGAGGTTGCTTGTGAACTAAATGGCTTTTACTAATTGACATTTGACATAATTTCCATGTAGTTTCAAGCCTAGAAGTCACGGGTCATGGTATGAGTCTTCCGATACATATTGTTTAGGCTCCAGGGGATGTTTTTCATTCAGTGCTCAGCTCCATTCATGTTCAATAATTACTCCCTTTATATATTTTGTTGGAAAAAAAAAACATTTTTTTTTTAAATGTAGACAAAATAAAATTAATTTTTTTCTTTTTACATATACTAGTCCAATTTTTTTTTTCTAAAGAATTTTTGGGAGAGTTTCTAAAGGATCATACCATTTTCTGTGTTGAAAAGTTAAAGTTAAGAAACAGTAGTGTGTGTGTGTGTGTGTGTGTGTGTGAATGTTAGGCCAGTGCTGTTTCTTCACATCTAAAGAATTAGAATGTCATGTTTCAGCTCATTACTTTTGGAGTGGCTGAGATTTAGCCACATTCATACCAGACTAATGCCGAAGACAGGACTGTGGAAGTGGACTACTGACACATTCAATGTGTACCAATAATTTAATACAGACTACACAGATTATCTGTCCTGTTGGTTTAATGATCTGAGCCTTCAGTAAAATAGCTTTTTGCTTATTCATTTGAAATTTCAGGCACAAGTTTCACAATTGTATGGAGAGTTGAGTCTTTACAAAATCAAGGAAAAGGATTTATTAAGAAAGGTAATACAATTGATTGCTGTCATTTCATAAGAATGTAGCAGATGTAGACTTTAAAATGTTACTTATTATGATCAAATTTAAAACAGCTTTATTTGTAAGATGATGCCAAATCTGTCAGTATTTCTAATAAGTGCCAGTCAAAAATTAAAGTAATTCTGAAATGGTATGATTGTTTGTTATAGTTCAGACTGCTGGTCTTTGTGGTTCAGACTTCATGAATCTAAACTTCAATAGAGTAGTTTACATTAAATATATGTTGATGTTTCATTAGTTGAAATTTATTGTCATATTAGGAGTGAAGTAATTACTTAGTAATTGTTTTGTCAGCATGTGACCTTATCTATTGATGTAACTTTATAGTGAGAAAATATACTACTTGCTTCCATTGTAGGGTTCCTTAGACTTTCATTTCACATTTTGAATTTCTAAAAACTGATTTTTTTTGCATCTCCAGACCTTTGCTGACAATTCACATGACTGTCTTTGAAATTTTATGTTCCTTATTGTATGAGACATTCATGGAATTCACAGGATTTCTTTTTTTTTTTTTTTTTTTTAAAGATAAGTCAGACAATAAAATTATATTTCAAAAAGGGAAGAAACCTGTTTATGCCCGTTGTGCATCGAGTATATGACGGGAGACTAATATTTATGTAGACCAACTGACGCTTGATGGGGGAATGTGGTCAGCATCCTGCTGGTTACTTTTACTTCCCAGGACTTTACCTGGTACCAATTTTAGGCTGTTTTTGTTAAATTATGACTTGATGCAGATTCAGACTCAAGACCTTCAGGACGGCAGGTGAACATCGAGCTGTTGCCCCATCACAGGTCCTAGAAATTATATTATTGTTATAATAAATAATAATATTGTTATTATTTACATATGAATATAACTGCATTTAAGTGTACTTTTTATGCTTTTTTGGCAAGACATTGTGAAAAGAGTTGTGTGATGATAGAAGTAGTCGTTGTTTATGGAAATAAGACCCAATGACAATTGTATGCCATGTCTATAAATACAAGCCAATACAATTTTTATTTTGTATTATTTCCTACCCTTATTACTGTTTATTTTGAAATATCTTTTAAACAATTTATCTGCTTAATCATTAGTAATTTTGTTTGCTTAATCCAGCTCTTGTAATTTAATGAGTTAACACAATTTTTGGATTCCATTTTGTCAATCATTCAGATGGAAAATCTGGAACATGGAAGAAAGAGCACGAGTGATGATGATGACCCTCCCCTTTCCTTGGACGGGTCTTTTTTGAACCACACAGACTCAGCTGTTTTTAGAGAACCCACAGAGTTTGAGGTGAATATAAGCATGTTAGCTTCAGTTTGCCATAATTATAACTTGGAAAAGCATAACTGTTTCTTGAGTGTATTTACAAGGACTAATCTTTATTAGGTCAGTTGTCTACCTTATCAGAATTATTCTTGAAGCTGCCAGTCCTTATCTGCATAATATTTATCTTTTTGGAAAGATGCAAATAAGATAACAGTGGTCCAGTAGCAGTTACTACCATTGGGGAGCGAAGTGTTCGACTTTCACACATTCTATGCCAGGGTTATTCAGCTAAGTTTTTTCAGAGAAATTAGGGATCATTACAGGCCAGAGGTCCGGGCCCCAGCATAGAAAGATAATTAATACCATACAGTTGGCAATGCTCCACTGGGCACTTGTTAGATCTCACCGGGCTGGATTCAACCTGCAGGCCACCAGTTGAATAGTTCTTTTCTAGGCATGACATACACTGTAGTGTGGCCAGTGCCTTTGCTCATTACCTTTCTTTCCCAGAAACTCTAAAATTTAGTTTTACGAGTTGGGGGCCGTGCTGGTCAGAAGATCTCCTGATCCTTTCTTTGCTGGAAATGGAACCTGGACCACTGTTTCTATGCACAAATACAAGTTTGATCGTGTGGGCAACTGCTGATCTGTTGGTGACTTCTGCTACCATCAATGATGAACTGCATTTCTAACACTGTTTGTGTTGGATGGCTACCATATGCTTTAATGCGTGTGTATGCTAGATATGCTGAGACAGCAGTCTGTCAATCTTTCCATAAGGGGCAGTGATAAACATTCTGTGTGTTTTTCGTTGGCACAGGAGCGTAGCAAAGATGGGGTGACCCGTTTGCTATGAATCTGAAACTAAGACTACCAGACTGCCAGACAAGTTTGCAGTGAGAAAGATTGTTAAAGTACAGATAGTGCCTTTACCATTGTCTACATGCTATCCGTGGCTTAGGCGTTGCAAGTCCGACTCGTAATTCCAACTTACCATGATCGAAACGCACTGCTGTTTGCATGGAGTTTTATCATCGTATAGTGCGTCGCAGGTCGACCCAGCCTAAAATGGGTACCAGGATGGCTGTCCTGGAGAAGTAAAGGCCGCCGGCATAGTGTTGACCGCATTACCCACCTAATGCCGATTGGTCTGTAAAAATATGGGATGCTCTTCCCATATACCCGATGCACCTAAGGCGTGAAAGGGATCTTTACTTTTATTTGTGAACAGGCATGATCATTTTGTTTAAAATATGAAAAGTAAACATTTTTGCCTAGAGAAGCCGCAAACCTGGCACTTCTGGTAGGCTCCAGTTCCCTGTTAATGCTGCTTTCGCAGCCTGTCTTTAGTGGCATGTTTACAAGAAGTCTAGTTAACCCCGTTTGTTGTTTTTTGCGCCAGTTCAGCATTTGCGGGTTGAGTGGTGGGGGGGGGGGGGGGGGGGGGGTCCTCTGGCAGCCACATGGCTTTTTAAAAGTCATTACAGCATCACAGTTTTCCATAGGCCTCAATGTTACAGGTCATGGGGTCATGGCATGAATCTTCTTCTTCTTCTTCTTCACTTCCTCTTTTACCGCTGTGGGTGTCGAGGGAGATATAAGGTTCTGTTTCTAGCTCTTCAGGTCGCCTCGACCATAGGCACATCGTGCTGCTGTAGAGTTTCTCTGATGTTATCCTTCCATATTGTTCTTGGTCTACCTCGTGCTCTACGTCCTTATTCTATTTCCATGTATGCTTTGTATGGTATGGTGTCACAAGGCATTCTCTCTAAGTGGGCAAACCATTTCACTTGCTGTCTTCGTATGTAATCCAGAATTCGTTCTGTGTTGACTTTTTCTCTTATGATCTCATTCCTGATCTTATCTCTTATGGTCACTCCTACAGCCCTTCTCAGACATCTCATTTCCATGGTTACTAATTTTCTTTTATGGTTTGTTGTGAGTGACCATGTCTGGCACTGGTAGCACAGAGTTGGAATAAATATGCTTTGAATTAGATGTCACTTTGTGCTGATTGGGATTGTCTTATGCTGGATTGTCTAACTGTCCCAATACTTGGTTTGCTTTACTGCATCTAATGTAAATTTCTTTATCCAATTTCCCATCTTCGGAATCACTGAGTTTAAATGTTAAGGCCTTGAGAATGTAATCACTCTGTTAATGTTTGTTACTTACATATATATATATATATATATATTTATATCTATATATATATATATATATATATATATATATATATATATATATATATATATATATATATATATATATATATATATATATGTTTTTTTTTAAGTAACAGATGTAAAACATGTATCAGTCTTCTTCTGCGATCCTTCTGTCAGAAAACTTATATCATGAGGCGGAACCTTTATGAAATCTATCATGCTGTCTATACCTCCTTGTGTACCATACAGTTTTGTCTTCATTGTGGTTGGAACAGGTTGTATCTCTGTTGGCAGCATACCGTTGACAGTGTTGGAGCACATGCTCAGCATTTTCTGGTGCCACATCTCCATGTTTCCTGCAACAAAGAGTTTGACCATATGTTGACAAAGTCTGTTGTTACCTGTCCTTAGACTAAATATAATGCATGTAATAGTGACCTGTGTAAAAATGTAATTTTACTCATTTTTTTCTGGGACTTTACAATGAACCTGACATATCTTTTAAAGTTACTGGGGCGAAAGGGTTAATGTTGACAAAATTTAATTGACCCAGGTTATAACATATTGCCTCGCCTCTTTCCGTATAACAGCTAGCTGCCTGCTGAGAAAGTCAGACAAAGCTTTGCTTCTGTAGCTCCAGTGACAATCCTAAGGAATCTCCATTAAAATATGAGATCTTATGGTAAAAGAAGTCTAATTTCTAGGGGCTGTGTGCACAGTACTGTGGATGGAGAGGAGAAACAAATGAAATGTTCCTTTAAGAAACAGATGAGGACACATATCGATTAGTAATCATGTAGGTAGATTAGTAATCAGGTCAGACTGCATGAACTTCGTTTAGAAAAATTGCAACAGGTAAGCTACGCTCTGAATGGGTAGAAAGCATTCAGAATCGCACTTAGCATCCATTAACTGGGTGTACAGGCATGGGCGTAAAAGGAAACGAATAAGGGGATCAACTGGAAAGTATTGCACCGGTGCAAATGGGAAGAAGCATGGGCAGGACTGATAATGCTGGCTAGGTACAAATCTCTGTTGATGATACTATTGCTTAACCTGGGAGTAAATCTTGGTGAAACTTGTCTGTGCCAATTTTGAGGCCAAAATATAACCAGCTTCTCATGGGAACGATCGGTAGAAGTACGATGAAGTTGCTGCATTGGAGGACTGAGCAGATATGGGAATGCCCAGTGTGCAGTGATGTAGACTGTGTTAAGAGATTTAACAAGTTTAGGAAAATTAGGTTTTGACAGTCACAGTTTATTTGGGCATGTTATTTGGAGAATTCTTCTTCTTCTTTGTTCACCGGCTGTAAGCTCCGGCAGAAAGTCCTGGTTGTTCGTCCATTTAGACTATGGCTTTGTGCCAGAACCTGAGTTTTGCATGCACATCTGTTTTATTGGCTTTTTTGTGTGCAGTTGGTTGTTACTTGCCACTCGGGCAGATGCACTCTGATTTCAAAGTAACATCAGGAGAATGAAACTTGAACACTTAGTGGCAACTGCAAGCTTGATTACAATAGACAAAGGAAGGCAAAAAGATGAATAGATATAAGCATATTATATTACCTCTCACATGTCTGCAGTCATATAGTGTATTACATTTCTTTGTTGTGTCCACCCACGGTCATACCAGTAGAATACAAGTTTTGTCGCATGTGCTAGCTCAGTGGTTGCCACGGGTCATTGTTGAGAGTTGCAGTAAATGTCCTAATGCCTAATGTTTTGCCCTGGCTAATGTGCGGATCTGTCATTTCAGTGTGTTTTCCTTGGTCTTCCTCAAGCTCTGTAGCACACTTTTCTACAGTTCCAAAGTATTAGTGACAGACATGGGATGCAGATGTGCTGAACTACATAGAGTGATGCACTAGGACTAAAGCTCATACAGGTTGAGATCTGTCAGTGTGTCTAGAAACAGTATCCAAACTGGAAGCCTGTCCAACATCGATACGATTGACGTTTCTTTTGAATTTGGATTGCGTCTGCCTGAGAGGCAAAGAAACAGCAGTGTGCACAGAAAAGAGCCAGATTTGTAAAATGGATATTCATGCAAAACTCAAATCCTGTATCAAGACCAAAGTCTAGAAGCTGTTGAAAAACCAGGACTGAGTTTATGAGTTTACAGCCAGTGAACACGAAGAAGAAGAGGAATAAGAAGAAGAAGTAACAAACTTTATTGCTCTGTTTCAGTACCTGAAAAATATATTGTATGAGTACATGATGGGTCGAGAGACAAAGGTAACATACATTTCTGGCTATTATTTGTTGCAGTTTCTACAGTAAATTTACTATCATTTCTCGTATAGTAAACTGTACTTTTTCTTACCTTTTGATTATTTTACAACTGTGTAATTTTTATTTTATGTTGGGCATTTGATATTTTATCTTTGTGTTTTTGTCTGGTTCTCTCTCTGTCGCCCTCTCCAACTTGCTATCTCTCTCTCTCTCTGTCGCTCTATCCCTGTCTCTCTCTTTCTCTCTCTCTCTCTCTCTCTCTGTCTGTCTCTCTCTTTCTCTTGTTTCTCACCAGTACCAGTACCATGGGCTGCAGTTACCATGTCTTCTTATTAAACAATATAATACTGCCATATGGAAAGAAGAAAAGGTGGACAAATGTATGCATACTTACATACAAATTCATATTTACACATATACACACACAGATGCCCATCACACAAGAGAAGGAAAGAGAATGAGAAAGAAAAAAGAAGAAGAGAAGAAAGTAAGAAAGAAGCAGAACAATTTAATGTTAAGCACTTTGAAATAGTTTATTTAAAACTATGTAAAAATACTCCAGGTAAGGGTCAGAGGCTGAAAAGGGGAAAATTGTGGATGGCTCAAGCAGAGGACTCAACAAGACAAGTATGCATGCTGGAGAACATTGGGCGAGGAGAGGAGTGGGTCAGAGTACCAGTGGGAAAATCTGACCTGTGTAGGGTTATGATCACATTAGGCAGGGAGTGCAGAGAGTGGCCAGTGTTTGCTGCTGAGGTGGACATCCAACAGTTGATTCACTACAATTTATGCCTGGAGGTTTGTAGCGAAAGCCAGTGGAAAATCTTAAATGCAAAACAGTCTAGCATACGACACCACAATATCTAGCATGTGATTGGAGGTGGAAGCGGTAACTGCAGCTCTCCGGTAGCTAGAGAACAAGATGCATATAACAGACTCTGAAAGCATGCTGAGAAAGATAAAGACAGGGATGCTTCACGCAGAGTGGCAGGCTACACTAGGAAGGTCACGGGTAGTGAGGATACTTTGGATCTTTTCTCCAGGCTATGGCGACAAGTGGGTAATGAACAGGCAGATTGGCTGGATCTGCACCACTGGGTGGTGAATTGATACATGACAAGGCAGATGTGGTCAAGGCCCTTTGGAAACAAATCAACGGAATCAGTAAAGAAAGAAGATTATTTTGTCCTGGAGAGAATGGGGCACCTGGTTGTAACAAGAGGGTCTGGCTGGCTCACTACACTCAGAGGAAAGGCAGGATGGAATATTACCTAATTGTGACTGGTACCATCAGTATTGAAACTTTGTGCTGGCTGCTGAGGATGAGGACGGAGCATGCATGGGAATACCCGAGAGCTGTGATGTCATTCTTGACTCATCTCAACTCAGCTCATTTAAAAAAGACTTGCTTTGAGGCACATTAGGTGAGGTTTGTTAGTGATAGATTATGCATGCATTTTAATATCGTCTTCTTCATCCTGCTCACTTCTTCTCTTTGTTTTATAACTGTTGATACCATTGTTTGTTCAAACATTTGTCTTATTTTAATATATATTTGTGACAACTTATTTGACCCTATAAGTAAGTAAAGTAAAGTAAAGGACCATTTTCCACGCCTTTAGGCGTATAGGGCATATAGGACTAGACCCATATTTTTATAGACCTATTGGCACAAGATGGGTGATGTGGTCAGCATCACGCCGGCCGCCTTTACTTTCTCGGGACTGCACCCGGTACCCACTCAAAGCTGGGTCGACCTGGGAGCCATGGACCCTATAGTTTCGTGAATATTTTTCAAGCTCCAACTTGAATGTTAGCCTTCCTGTGTGGGGCCCAGTTTGTTTTCGAGGGAGTGGCAGATAGCCCGCTGCACCCCCCGCCCCCCCCCCCTTTCCAACAACAAGCATGTTGTAAAAGTTGACTAATTAGGGGTGGGTCTTTCCTTCTAAGTCAGAGTGCATCTGCCTGAGAGGCAAAGAAACAGCAGTCTGCATACAAATAAGCCAAAACTGTAAAGCAGATGTGCATGCAAAACTCTAGTGAAGACTTTAAAATCCAGATGTGGATGAACAACCAGTACTTTCCGCTGGAGTTTACAGCCAGTGAACACATAGAAGGAGAAGAATGTTAGCTATGTACTTGATGAGACTGAAGCAAACCTGTTGATGCCTTTCTTATTGAGAGCTATTCTGTTATGTATTTTTATATGATTATATTTTGTTGTTGTTGCTATTTTACTAGACTCTGGCTAAAGTGATAGCCACTGTTGTGAGATTTTCTGATGAACAGATGAGGAATGTGCTGTCAAAAGCCGACACTGTGGTTAGTATCTGGACAGTATTTAGAAATAGTTTTTATTTTGATTTATAATTAACTCTAATATAAAGGGCCTTTTTTACGCCAGTGGTGTATTGGCCATATGGTGCTAGACTACGATGGTTATAGACTGCTCAGCACCCGCTAGGTGATGTGGTTAAGACTGGTCAGCACCTGCTAGGTGATGTGGTTAAGACTGGTCAGCACCCGCTAGATGATGTGGTTAAGACTGGTCAGCACCCGCTAGATGATGTGGTTAAGACTGGTCAGCACCCACTAGATGATGTGGTTAAGACTGGTCAGCACCCGCTAGGTGATGTGGTTAAGACTGGTCAGCACCCGCTAGATGATGTGGTTAAGACTGGTCAGCACCTGCTAGATGATGTGGTTAAGACTGGTCAGCACCCACTAGATGATGTTGTTAAGACTGGTCAGCACCTGCTAGATGATGTGGTTAAGACTGGTCAGCACCTATTAGGTGATGTGGTTAAGACTGGTCAGCATCCGCTAGGTTATGTGGTTAAGACTGGTCAGCACCTGCTAGATAATGTGGTTAAGACTGGTCAGCATCCGCTAGGTGATGTGGTTAAGACTGGTCAGCACCTGCTAGGTGATGTGGTTAAGACTGGTCAGCATCCGCTAGGTGATGTGGTTAAGACTGGTCAGCATCCGCTAGGTGATGTGGTTAAGACTGGTCAGAACCTGCTAGGTGATGTGGTTAAGACTGGTCAGAACCTGCTAGGTGATGTGGTTAAGACTGGTCAGAACCTGCTAGGTGATGTGGTTAAGACTGGTCAGAACCTGCTAGGTGATGTGGTTAAGACAGGTCAGCACCCGCTAGGTGATGTGGTTAAGACTGGTCAGCACCCGTTAGGTGATGTGGTTAAGACTGGTCAGCGCCCGCTAGGTGATGTGGTTAAGACTGGTCAGCACCTGCTAGGTGATGTGGTTAAGACTGGTCAGCACCTGCTAGGTGATGTGGTTAAGACTGGTCAGCACCCGCTAGGTGATGTGGTTAAGACTGGTCAGCACCGGCTAGGTGATGTGGTTAAGACTGGTCAGCACCCGCTAGGTGATGTGGTTAAGACTGGTCAGCATCCGCTAGGTGATGTGGTTAAGACTGGTCAGCACCCGCTAGGTGATGTGGTTAAGACTGGTCAGCACCCGCTAGGTGATGTGGTTATGACTGGTCAGCACCCACTAGATGATGTGGTTAAGACTGGTCAGAACCCGTTAGGTGATGGGGTTAAGTCATTGCCTAGCACCCAGTGTATGCTGGGACAGATAGAAAAATGAAAGCAAAATGGACACAGTATGGATTTTATCCCTGAACCTTCGGGTAGAAGGTAAGTGTCTAGCCACCACATAGCTCCCTAATCCTTTCAGAACCTGGCTGTTTTTTTTGTTTTTTTTTTGTTTTTTTTTTTTTTTTTTTTTTTTTGGTTATAAAACTTATTTAAGCTTAAACATTTTTTTTTTTAAACTTTAAAATAAATTTTGGCAGTCACTTGTGATGGACTTCATGGTTACATGCCTGAGGCTTGTCCAGTCAGTCAGGTTCTGTAACTAGGCCTTTCTTTTCCTCTTTCTCTATACTGAGCCCTGCAGTATTTTTTTTTACAGGCCGTTAGGTCTTATTACATGTCCAAACCATTGAATTTTTCACCTTTTCACTGTAGTTAAAAGAGGTTCATAGTTGCCAGTGTGGCTTGTTATTTGGCATGTATTACTTAAATTTGCTAAACACTTTCAACACTAGAGGAAAGTTAAATTAGTAATCTATCAACTTATGATGATTTCTTGGTACTGAAAGAATTAATACTGTTAGTCTTTTGCAGCTAAATAATAAACATATGCTATGCTTTTTTTTTTTTTCAAGCTTACTAAATTGTGGTTGAAAAGTTTATATGTTTCTAATATGTAACAATTTTGTATCCATCTATATTCAAGCGCTGGAAGAGAGTAATTATCATTTTTTTTTAACTTAAGGGAAATATGTTGCTTCAGTTGAATTTGGTTGGAGTTTACCGATTAAAAGAAACAAAATTACTTTCCTCTTGTCTCTTTTATTTTTCTGCATTTATTTATTCTGCTTTCTTTTGTTAATATCACTCCAAGAATGAAGACATTAAGAGAATGTGCATTTTTTGCATGTTTCCCCTTTTCTGTTTCTTTTTCCTAGCATTTACTGGCTGTAAACTCCAGAGGAATGTTCTGGTTGTTTGTCCACTTCTAGATGTTGGTCTTACTTGAGTTCTGCATGAACATCTGTTTTAAAGATCTGGCTTACTTGTATGGAGACTGTTGGTTTCATGCCTCTCAGGCAGATCCGCTCATACTTTGAAGAGAACACCCCTGATAAGTCTGCTTTTATGACATGCTGGTCGGAAGAGCAGCGGGTCCATTCTTTTGTGTCCCAAAATGGGGCTTTAGAACCCACACGGGGAGTTCTCATTTGAAAGTATGGATTTTATAAGTGGAATCAAAAGAAGATGGCGATAAAGAAGAGCAGTAGGTCCATTCTTTTGTCTCCCAGAATGGGGCCTCAGAACTTACACAGGGAATTCTCATTTGAAAGTAGGGATTTTATCAGTGGAATCAAAAGAAGATGGCAATATATTGGACACATTCTGAGAAGAAACAGATAGTGAATTATGAAAAAAGATGAACTGAGAAAGTGAGGATGTCCAAGAGAAACCCTGCAAAGAACATTGATGAGACCCTGCACAGAACATTGATGAGACCCTGCAAAGATCATTGATGAGATCCTGCACAGAACATTGATGAGACCCTGCACAGAACATTGATGAGACCCTGCAAAGAACATTGATGAGACCCTGCAAAGAACATTGATGAGACCCTGCAAAGAACATTGATGAGACCCTGCAAAGAACATTGATGAGAGAGACCAAAGCTGCTGAACTGGATTCTATGCATGATGTTAACAAGATTGCTCAGGATAGAATGGAATGGTGAAATAGAGTGTGAGTGCCATGTGTGTGCAAACGGAATACCAGGATTATTATTATGATGAAATCATTAAGTCAGTATCATATGTCACTGCAAGTCTTTTTTATCACCTTTATTGGACTGTTTTTTTTTTTTTTTTTTTTGTATATTCTTCATTTCAGTCAACTCTAAGCTGTGTTATTTTCCTTGTTGTATTTCATCATTTGTATGTTTCCAATAAACCTTTTTTTTTTTTTTATACATTTTATTTTATTGGATTGCTTGGGTAAAACTGTCCTCTCAATCCTTATCTGTTTTTGTTAACTTATGTGTCTAAGGTAGTGAGCAAATCTTTATTAGAAACATTGCTAATTACAGTTTCAGCTTCCCAGCAAACAGGTGACACCATTATTGCTCCCTTTCTGTGCCAGCAAAAAACCACACAAAATTCTTGTGAACACATGTGAAAAAATTGAACAAACAGTCCTGACAAAGCTTTACACATTAAATTCACAAGGCAGCCGTCAAAGGTAACAACGAAATGCTTATCACTGACACATGTGAAAAAGTTGAGCAAACAGTCCTAACAAAGCTGCACACATTAAATTTATAAGGCAGCTGTCAGAGGTAACAACACCAACAACCCGGCACTGGAATTGCTGTTAAGTGTCGATGAAAGCAGCAGTCACAACAAACCAGCAGTTACACACAAATTCCTCATAGTATATTAGATATATTTTTTGTAATTCAGTCAATGACACTTTGTTTACTCAACGATTTGCCAGTCAGTCTTCTTCTTCTTTTGTCAAAATCTGCTTGTGCCGCTAGGCGTCGCAGTCTATCAGATGATCGGCAACCGAGCCAGGGCGCGCTCAGTCGCTTCATATGCCGTGATGTTATGAAGTCTCAAGTTGTCCGTGACTCCTTCAATCCATCTTCTTCTTGGTCTTCCCCTGCCTCTTGGTGTTTCGATTTTCATGTTGTATGCTCTTGATGCTGGCATCGTTGGTTCCATTCTCATTAGGTGACCAAACCATTTAATTCTTTGCTTCTCAATAAATTTAACGATGGGTATGGTTCCAATAGTTCTTGTAATCACATCGTTTCTCACTCGATCTTGCCAGTCAGTGAGCTGTTTATAATAATCATTTGCACATTTTAGAAGATTTTCTGTACTTATTGTTTATCTTGTTTTTGCTGTTAAATTGGTTATCTGCCCACAAGTTATTTGAACTGTGGATTCATATTTCATTTTTGAATTTCTTTGAGCATGGTATTTATTGTTTTTATTCTATGGTTTTGGGTTTTTTCAAGTATTGAGCATTAAATCATCATTGAAGTTGCTTTTCTTTTTTCAGGGCAACATTGGTTGTTAATTAGCTGTTTATTGTATGTGAGGGAATGCACCTTGATGTGTATGCCTTTCTCACTTGATCTTTCTGACGGAATTCCCATCTGTTTCTCTGTTCTCGTCTGTTCTTGTGTGTAAGGGAATCTTATTGTTTTAATTTAAATTTCATAAGTGTTTCTTTGAAAGTAACTTTAACTTGAAAAATATAAAGGTTCTGGTCAGAACTCTCTCTCTTGAGTTGTAATATAATCTCAGAAATTAGGGGTTG
>CAJHNH020000683.1:244735-307235 GCA_905116865.2 Candidula unifasciata
AAAGTTCATGAATCAATCATCTGTTTCTCAATACCTTTCTTTGTTTTTGGAATTTCAGTTGACTAAGTACATGTCGTTTTTTCATCAAGATGGCGGCTGTTGCCATGGCAACCATGTTTTTTTAAACTTGACGTGTACAAATGTATCAACATACATCCCTACAAATGACCATTATAAAATAATTGGTCTAACATTGTAAATAAAAAAAAAAATTTTTTTCATGTAGTGACCCCGCAAAAAATAAAAACTGAACCATGTTCAACCTGCTGCTAGCTGACCGAAGCTGCCAACAGTCTGCGGCTATATTTGTGGCCTTTTTTATTTGCGCCACTTTAGTGGCTAAAAGTTCTGGTATTTGCGCCGTCTCTGAGCCTGGTGCTTCTTTCCTCCAAGTCAGACCGCTCATTCCCTATGCTGTTGCTCCATCCTTGGTTTCAGCTCCTTTTGATTTAGCCAGGCGTATATAGTAGGAGTGCGAGCGTCTCAACATGACGTCTTTTGGACCACCATTTATACTAATAAAATGTTGAGTATTCTACTTTGCTAACAAAGTACTCAAAACAGTTTTAGAGGTTGGAAAGATCCGAAATGTGAACTTATTCCGCATGTGACCATAGTGGTCTTATAGTTGTTTTCCTGCAGTAAGAACGGGTTAATCTTGTTAGAAGGGATACTGAATAGTCAACCAGGCCTCAAGGAAGCATGTGATCAACCATCACACCGACCGTCTTTGCTCACGCGGAGTTTACAACGTTCACACACAATAAATGAACGATTTCAGTCAATACTGTCTTCAGCTTCCTCTGAGTTTGCATTGTTTGGAGATACATCAACTTTTCCCCCACCCACAATGGTACAATGGCTGCTTGGTGCCCCAATATATGTGCGTGATTCACCACTGACAGTCGAATGTAGACTGACTCCTTATGATGTGAGATATCAGTTCTTTTAGAGAGAGATCATTGCTTTCAATGTATCTGCATCATAAATTCATGGAGTTCTTAACAATTTAACTTCGTTAATAGGAGAAGTTTGAATTTTGAACTTTGAACAAAGGGTTAACCTCTTTGCACACGTCTAGTAACCCCTAACTGCTCCGTTCTTCTAAGTCAAGTCTGAGTCCAAAGAATTTCAGCACAGTGCACATGCTCTTTAGCACCGGCAAGGATCCTAAAATACTTTGGGTAGATTTTTAACTTGCAGTTTTGCCCAGGCGTTGGCAATTGAGTTGGGAGTGAGCGATTCTGAGCTGCAAAGAACTTTCGTTGCGCCTGCATTAGTCTTCAGGTAGTTTTAACTTTCCTTGTTTTGTTTTGCCTTACACATTTGGCAAAGTAATAACAGTAAGGAATTGCTTGTAATTTAGAAAATTATGTGATGACTAAAAAAGTGAACGGTGTTTCTGACAGAAGGCACATAATGTATGTGCCTGCCAAAACTTGTATATCAAGTAGCGAAGGGTATTAAGGTGCAAACGAGATTGATGTGAAATGTGTTCAAAATATTCAGGACGGAATAATGCTTTAATATATTATTAACTTATGTTATTCATTTTACATGCATTCATAATTTATCAGAAAAAAAAGGTAATTGCTTAGCAATCTAAAACAACGTATCATCATAAAAAAATAAGGAACAAAAATAGTTACAAACATGCGTTTAATTTCATTACGCAATGGAGGATATATTACACAGGTATATATTAATTTGCAATGATGTGCCTTAGATTAAAAGAAAACGTTTTGTTTCCCCTGACGTTATTTGGAGAAAAAAAAATATAAGTTTAGAAACAAATATTTTCGCATAGAGTACCTATTCTATGACCGCCCCCACCACAGTTATTTAATGTTATCATTCCTTGTATTTCTCTGTGTGCCTCTTGTCCATTTGATTTACTGCCTAAGTCGCACTTCACCTCCCCCATCAGCATCTACACACTAAAGCATGCCGGGAAAAAATATAATGATTTTGAAGGCTAATTATCAAGTGACGCTTCAGAAAGCGGTATGACACATTGACATCAATGACATAGCGCTGTACGTATAAGGTTTCCGGATAATACCGAGTCTTGGACACTAACCCGTTTGCAAGATCTGGAATAATGATAGGTAAAGCTCGTCAATGCTGCCTTTACAGGAGATATGAGGTTTTTAAACCAGCTGCGCTTGGGAGCTGCCAGTAGCTGTAAAAATATGCTGTCTGAGGACTGGGGTCTTGTATGTTCAGCAATGTCGATTGTAATAACATAACATAATTAAACATTACAAAAACATTAGACATTATTAGACTGAAGCTGTATCACTGAGATAATTACCATTTTAGGACACTATAGAACTTCAAGTTAGTAAACGAAAAACACATTGTAAAAAAATTATACCATTATGCTTCTTTTTTTTCCCCCTCTACTCTGGGAATACGTCGCGGCGTAAGAGCAGGAAGAGATCTCTGGAACAGGCCCTTCTGTTCTCTTTGTATGAAGTACTTTTCCATTATTATATCATTAAAGAAAGGGAAGAGAATGCTTGCGTGTTACAGAAACTAGTTTAACACACGACTGTGAATTAGAGAACTAGACAAATTGCAGTGGATCAAAAAGCAAAAAAAAAAAAAAAAAGTATGGCTTTGGATAAAACAAACAATAAAAAAAAAATATGATAATAAATACTGCTAGAGGGCATTACACTGGTACCCACACGGGAATAAAATAAAGGCAAACCAAAACACTTGGAGAAAGGAACAAAAAGGGAAAGTTTAACAGATGTGAAGGAAATGGAGTGAGGATGGGATGACTGGGCATCATATCATACAGTTTAATAGCATATGCTCCACTTCGTGGTTATAAGAGGAGTAGGAGAGGGAGGAGGGAGGAAAAAAGAGAGAGAGAGAGAGAGAAAAATGACAGTGTGCTTTTAAATATGTGTGTCTGAGTGAAGTTATGTTATTTGCTCATAATACCAATACGCTCTTCCGTGACGACATATGCGCTGTGTGAGAGAAACGATGAGCGATAAACACCATTCGGATTAGAACCTCTGGATGCCAGTCACGGAAACCCCGTTCAGCCGTAAGATTATATTAGGGCCCCAGCGAGGGTAGGGCTGATATATCAAAAAATGTTATCACATGTTACAACTTAAGATTCTATATTAGTGCTGAGCTGGTATCACAAATTAAATATTAACAATTGATAAAGAAGGAAAAAAAAAGAAGAAGAAGAAAAAGAAGAAGTAGAAAAAGAAGAAGAAGAAGTAGAAGAAGCAGAAGAAGCAGAAGAAGAAGAAGAAGAAGAAGAAGAAGAAGAAGAAGAAGAAGAAGAAGAAGAAGAAGAAGAAGAAGAAGAAGAAGAAGAAGAAGAAGAAGAAGAAGAAGAAGAAGAAGAAGAAGAAGAAGAGAAGAAGAAGAAGAAGAAAAAGAAGAAAAGAAGAAGAAGGAAGAAGAAGAAGAAAAAGAGAAGAAGAAGAAGAAGAAGAAGAAAAGAAGAAGAAGAAGAAGAAGAAGAAGAAGAAGAAGAAGAAGAAGAAGAAGAAGAAGAAGAAGAAGAAGAAGAAGAAGGGAAAAGTAAAAATAAAACCATATCTCTGTAGCTTCCAAGTGATCAAGAGGTAGATATAATAAAGGCGGGGTAAGAGAGGATAATATCAAAGAAAGGATGGACAGAAAAGGGGAGCCGAGAGTGGGTACAATGTGTGAAAACAGGCAAAGCATGTCTTTTTGTATTAAGAAAAATAAGAGGGTAAAAACTTGAGCGAGAACAGAGGATATTCTTTTAGACAAAGGGAAATCATCGCAATTTAAAATACCTCCGTCATATATAATTCGTTGTTGATTTTAAAAATGTATTTAATAACGTCGTCGTAAATTTTGAGGATTATACACCATTTTATATTAGAAAGGCATTTCTTGCATTTATTTAATGAGAATACGAATGCATATACAATTGATGTCAACCATTTCATAACATATTATAGCTTGATTATATTCTGACCATGCGCCGTCCGAGGCTCAGGTGTTGACGCGTAATTAAAGTTGACTGCGATCGAAACATACTGCTGAATGCGTGGATTTTTATCAAGGTATTGGGCTTCGTAGCTGGAATAACATATAAATGGGTACCAGGATGAAAAGAAGGCCAGCCTAATGCTGACCACATTACCCGCCTAGTTCCGGTTGGTCTATAACAATATAGGTGCTCTTCCTATTTGCCCAAAGCACTGAAGATGTAAAAAGAGATCTATACTATTTTTCCTGTTTTTTATTTTTTTTTAATTTAAAATGATGATGCCCGCTTTTTGCTTTGGGAAGAGAGTGAAGAGTCTGGTGCTACATTTGTCTGTATTGATGCTGACACACCATATATTCGCCCATACCTCAAGTATATATGTAGCCCGCTGTAGTGTTCTGTGGCTATTGTTGCATGTTCTTGGTGCACCACAGTATCACATCGTTGGCATACATTGCCATTTTGATTCCATTTTGTATCTCAGCAACCAGGTCGTTGATGAATAAGAAAAAAAAGTGTGGGCGACAGGATACCACCTTAAGGGACACCATGTCGCAGTAGAACTCTGTTACTTTTGAAATTATCTACCTGTACCTGGGCTCTTCTGTTATGTAGATATGCTTTAACCCAACTGTACATTCTTCCATTTACTTTATAGTTTGTCAATTTCTTCAAAAAGCCCCCTCCCCCTTTTCCAAACCTTGTCAAAAGCGTCCCTTAAATCTATCCATGCCGCGAGTACCAGTTTCTTATCTTGAAAAGCATCCTCTATTTCTTGGAAGCGGAATGTTGTATGGTCTTCCGTAGAGTAGAACTTTCTAAAGTCCACCTGAGGCTGGTGATACGAACTATTGTTTTGCAGAGACAGCTTGTGGGGCTGATCGGTCTGTAGTGGGAGGCATTAGAACTATCTTTCCCAGGCTTTATGATGGGTATCACAATAACTTATCTCTAGATCTGTGGAATATTTCCTGTTGCCCAGCAAACATTAAATATATGTAAAAGCTTTGTTTTGGCCACTGTTCCTAAGTTTTTGATCGCTTCGTTAAGTATACCATCTGCTCCTGATGACTTCTGCATATTCAGCTTTGAAATGGCCAACTCCAGTTTATTAGGTGTCATTGGCACCCCTGACGATTCTGATGTTATTTCTTTCTGACTTCTGAATTGTATCTTTTCTTGAATTTCTTGTGTTTTTTTTCGGAACTGATTTCAATGTGGTTTTCTAAAGCAAAAGTTTCTGCAAAAGAGGTTGGCTGTTTCCTTTCCTGTGACCACGTTTCTATCTTTCTGCAGCGTGATCTTTTCCACCCTGTATCTTCATCAATAATTTGTGTTACGAGCTTCCATGACTTTCTTGTGTCTTTGTCAAAGTTCAGCGACCTTGATTTCTACTGCCAGCTTTCTCTTCTAACATGCAGCTTTGTCCTTACAAATTTTGCTTTTGCATGCTGGTAGTTATTGTGATGCTCTTAGTTTGGTCTGGTCTCTGCTTTCTTTCTAGATGTTTCCACTTCGTTATGTACATTTTCTAGTTCACTATTCCAGTATGGCTTATAATGCTTACGGGAACTTCTTGGTATTGATTCTTCTGTTGCCAGTAGTACGCATTTGGGTCCTTGTCTGTTAGTTCCCCCTAACAAAACAGCCTAATATTTTAGGTAGTGATAGGATGGGATGGGGAATTCCCGGTACATTACGTAGCGCAATGTGTTGTTTTGTATGGGAGTTCCCGCAGAGTGAATTGTTTTGTTTTGTGTCATCATCATCATTATCATCAACCACTTCTGCCGTTAAGTTGCGTTCCAGTGCATTTGTGTTTTTTAGTCATAATCATCAACCACTTCTGACGTGAAAGTGGCGTGACGTGAAGAGACGGGGGGGGGGGGGGGGGAGGAATAATTTGCATTCCAGTGCAAGGAATATTTCTCGATCCAGTGCATCTGTGTTTTGTAATCATCATCATCATCAACTACTTCTGCCGTGAAGTGGCGTGGAAAGGTATAATTTGCAATCCAGGGCATTTGTTTTGTGTTTTGTAATCATCATTATCAGGAAATACTTCTGCAGTGAAGCGGCACGGAAAGGAATAATTTGCGATCTAGTGCATTTATGTTTTGTAATCATCATTATCATCAACCACTTCTGACGTGAAGCGGTTCGGGGAGGAGTAATTTGAGTTCCAGTGCATTTGTGTTTTGTAATCATCATCATCATCAACTACTTCTGCCGTGAGCGGCGTGGAGAGGAATAATTCTTGATCCTGTGCATTTAGGTTTTGTCATCATCAGTATCATCAACTACTTCTGCCGTGAAGCGGCGTGGAGAGGAATAATTCTCGATCCAGTGCATTTAGGTTTTGTCATCATCAGTATCATCTACTACTTGTGCCCTGAAGCTGCGTGAGGAGGAATAATTTGCTATCCAGTGCATTTGTGTTTGGTCATCATCAATATCATCAATTACTTTTACCGTGAAGCGGTGTGAGGAGGAATAATTTACGATCCAGTGCATTTTTTTGTCATCATCAATATCATCAATTACTTTTGCCGTGAAGCTGCATGGGAAGGAATAATTTGCGATTCTGTGATCCAGTGCATTTGTGTTTTGTAATCATCATCAACTACTTCTACCGTGAAGCGGCGTGGGAAGGAATAATTGGTGATCCAGTGCATTTGTGTTTTTTAATCATCATCATCAACTACTTTGCCGTAAAGCGGCGTGGGAAGGAATAAATTGCGATCCAGCGCATCTGTGTTTTGTAATCATCATCATCATCAACTACTTCTGCCGTGAAGCGGCGTGGAAAGGAATAATTTGCCATCCAGGGCATTTGTGTTTTGTCATCATCAATATCATCAACTACTTCTGCCGTAAAGCGGTGTGGGGAGGAATAATTTGCGATCCAGTGCATTTTTTTTGGTCATCATCAATATCATCAAATTACTTTTGCCGTGAAGCTGCGTGGGGAGGAATAATTTGCGATCCTGTGATCCAGTGCATTTGTGTTTTGTAATCATCATCATCAACTACTTTTGCCGTAAAGCGGCGTGGGAAGGAATAATTTGCGATCCAGTGCATTTGTGATTTGTAATCAGCATCATCAACCACTTCTGACAATGAAGCGGCGTGGGGAGGAATTAATTTGCGATCCAGTGCATTTGTGTTTTGTAATCATCATCATCCAGCACTTCTGAACATGAAGCGGCGTGGGGAGGAATAATTTGCGATCCAGTGCATTTATGTTTTGTTATCATCATCATCATCAACCACTTTTCCCGTCTATACTTCCATCGCTCCTTTATATTATCCCTTTTTACCAGTTTTACGCGTAGGCTGGACTGATTAATTTGTATAACAAGCATCCTTACTGTCTCTTTTTGATAGCTGACAATAATAGAGAAGCATCTTATCACCAGAGCCTTGTTTTTACCAGATTTTTTTTATATTAACACAGAGATCCGCGGCGTCCGTGACTAAGGCATTGCGAGTCTGACTTGTAATCCAACGTACCGAGATCGAAACCTGCGCGGGCTGCGTGGATTCTTATCGTGGTATGGGACGTCGCTGGTGGACCCAGCCTCAAAAGGGAACCAGGATGGGCTGTCCTGTGAAAGTAAAGACGGCAGGGGTAATGCTGACCACATTACCCACCGAGTGCCGATTGGTCTGTAAAAATATGGGTGCTGTTCCCATATGCCTGATGCGCCTAAGGGCGTGTAAATTGATCTTTACTTACTTTACTTTACTTACACATAGATCCATCCATCTATCTACAATTCCATTCATCCACTAAGATAGCCAACTTTTATCCCATCCATTTATCTACCCACCCATCTATCTCACCACCCACTCGCCCACTCACCTCACAATCCATCCATGCTATTTTTCCATCACTTCCTTACATTCTGGTTTTTTTAAAGTTCCTTGCTCGGTTCGATTGATATAACAATCACTACTGTCTCTATTTCATAGCTGACAGTAACAGAGAAGCATCGTGTTATGAGACCCTTGTTTTTACCTGATTTCATTTACTGGCACACTGTCTGTCTTTCTGTCTATCTCTCTCTGTGTCTCTGTCTGTCTGTCTGTCTGTCTGTCTGTCTGTCTGTCTGTCTGTCTGTCTGTCTGTCTGTCTGTCTGTCTGTCTGTCTGTCTGTCTGTCTGTCTGTCTGTCTGTCTGTCTGTCTGTCTGTCTGTCTGTCTGTCGGTCTGTCTGCCTATCAATCAATAAATCAATGAATCAATGAATCAATGAATCTATCTATCTATCTATCTATCTATCTATCTATCTATC
Source organism: Candidula unifasciata (assembly GCA_905116865.2). Classification (NCBI taxonomy): domain Eukaryota; kingdom Metazoa; phylum Mollusca; class Gastropoda; order Stylommatophora; family Geomitridae; genus Candidula; species Candidula unifasciata. Next base: position 253,033 of record CAJHNH020000683.1, read on the forward strand.
TATCTATCTATCTATCTATCTATCTATCTATCTATCTATCTATCTATCTATCTATCTATCTATCTATCTATCTATCTATATATCTATCTATCTATCTATCTATCTATCTATCTATCTATCTATCTATCTATCTATCTATCTATCTATCTATCTATCTATCTATCTATCTATCTATCTATCTATCTATCTATCTATCTATCTATCTATCTATCTATCTATCTATCTATCTATCTATCTATCTATCTATCTGTCTGTCTGTCTGTCTGTCTGTCTGTCTGTCTGTCTGTCTGTCTGTCTGTCTGTCTGTCTGTCTGTCTGTCTGTCTGTCTGTCTGTCTGTCTGTCTGTCTGTCTGTCTGTCTATCTGTCTGTCTGTCTGTCTGTCTGCTGGCCTGCCTGTCCGTCTGATTGTATTTGTTCGCTAGCAAAGGCACCACTTTTATTCCATGCGGATGTACTAGTGTCATCCTCACAACCCAACCCTGGTTACGCTATTTGCCAACCCCTCCCTCCCACTTTAGACACTCAGTGCACGCTGTTGTCTCTGTTGGCGTCTATTCCGCCCATTTCCCAGGTATACCGAACCTGTTTTTCGCTTCCCGTCCGCGCGTTGACGATGTATAGCCTAAGATCTGTCCTATTCATCCTCTTAAACGAAGTTTATCACTAGGGACACAAATGAGTATCATTTATTTTGTACATTAGAGTCCTATGTAGTCACTTCCGAGTTAAAGCATATTTATGTATATGTACTGTGTTGTTCCATATGTGCCAATGAAGGCTAATCGCACAACGTCCTTTGTTTGTTTATGGTGATCAATTGTGTAAGGCTAACATAAACTATCTGTTCTTTCTTACCCCCCTTTTCTCTTACCTATTATTTCCTACAATTTTGAAAACACTTTTCTTTGAAAGAAAATATTTAGAAATGGGTCAAAAATATATATAAATTTCTGGATTTTCTCTGAAAAGATCTAGAACAAACATTCAAATGGAAACAGTCACAAATTAAACAGCTATTGGTATGACTTTATAGAATCAACATCTCATCTTCACTGGTGTCTGTCTCACAAGATCCACAGGAAAAACTTAGCTTGGATGATGAAGTTCAAGCTTCAGTTCCAAAATGACTGGTATGTTTCAGCTGTTTCAATTTCTCACACAAAACACAAGACAACCTAGCGTAAACTGGATCGCAAATTATTTCACCCCACGCCACTTCACAGCAGAAGTGGTTGATGATGATGATGACGACGATGATGATGACAAAGCACAAATGCACTGGATCGCAAATTATTCCTCCCAAAGCCTCTCAACGGCAGAAGTTGATGATGATGATGACAAAACACAAATGCACTGGATCTGAAATTATTTCTCCCTACGCCGCCTAACGGCAGAAGTAGTTGATAATAATAATGATGATGACAAAGCACAAATGCCCTGGATGGTAAATTATTCCCCCCCCCCCCCCCCCACGCCGCTCAATGGCAGATGTAGATGATGATAAATAATGATGATTACAAAACACTAATGCCCTGGATGGCAAATTATTCCTCCGCCCGCCGCTATACAACAAAAGTAGTTGATGATGTTGATGATGATGACAAAGCACACATGTAGTGGATCGCAAATTATTCCTTCCCACGCCTCTTAACGGCAGAAGTAGCTGATGATAATGATGATGATGACAAAGCATAAATGCACTGGATCTCAAATTATTCCTCCCTACAACGCTATACGGTAAAAGTTGTTGATGATAATGATAAAAATGACAAAACACAAATGCACTGGATCTGAAATTATTTCTCCCCACGCCACTTAACGGCAGAAGTCTGCATTTCCAGTTTGTAGTTTTAGAATCCGATAATTTACTCCATCCATATATACTTCAGTCTACCAGGCAGTGTTCCTTACTAGAGTCAGTATACCACCCTTTTTCCTGCCTTTCAAATAGGAAGCACTGATAACCTCTGATTTTTAAGACTGTCTTCAGTGTGGTGGGTTTCTTGTAAACAGCATATATATAGCCTTTCCTCAATTAGAATATTTTCTAACTGTATCTTCTTATTTGTAATCCCCTCCGCATTCCAGTGCATTAATTTGAATACTTTCTTAGCTAGGCCAGATGCTCTATTCTCACAAGACATTTGAGAAGGACGTCCGGTAATTAGGGTTGGGCCTTTTTGAGGCAGAGAGCCCAGCACTGCTCCTGCCTGAGAGTCCATCACAGGGCGAGCACCATATCGTTTTGCTGATTTAAACGTATTTCCATGGCGTGTGTGTGTAGCATCCTGATTGTTGTGGTGCGTCTCCTGGCTGGTTGCCTCTGACTTCAGCACCCTGTTTTGCTAGGGTAGACTGTGGTCATACTTGAGGAGAGTAGGCTCATCCCTTCGTCTTTCCTCGTTTGTTGATAACTCCAGTTTCCCGCCGAGGGTTGAGACCCCAACCTTTTACTGGATTGCTGGAAAGAACATGGTCAAGGTGAGGTAGGCTGGAGCAAATGAGGCTTATAGACATTAGGAGTCTTGTACTGCGCATCATTGCTCCATTAAGACCCCAAGACTGTTCTGTAAAGGACCTTCTGAGGGATGAGGATGGTTTAATATTTTCAATGGAAAAAAAATATAGTTATGGAGAACTAAATATAGGTACAACGGATGTATAGAAGTCCAAGATAGACAATCAGCCGAGTAGTGAAACATTGATGGTCAGCAGCAGAGATGGGCTTTTATAGATAAATGATAATATAATGCTGCAGACAGTAAAATAAAAGTTATGAGAACAAAATTATCCTCAGAGAAGAATTGATGGCAAGAGGGAAATTAATATTATTTTGTTACATCGTGATGAGAAGAAAGCCGGAGTACACAGTGACAACAGGAAAATTGGAGGATAACATGGGCAGAAGGAGACCAGGGTTGGACATCACTGCATCACTGTTAGCAATGATTGACTGAAAACTAGACAAAAGGCTGTACAATCCATGCCTATAAGGGACATGCATTTTAAGAGAGAGAGAGCAATGTGTGTTGTGTCGCGGAGTGAACAGCCAACCCTACACTATGGCTTAGTCGAGACGTTGACATTCCTAGCGGGTACGTCACATTTCAAATTTAAACCCGTCCGGGGGATGGGGGGGGGGTGTATATAGTCCCTCATATTTATATATACCTCTGAATATTATTCAGAAATTCCTGTAAGCCTTTGTACTCCTTGGGCACGAATACAGGACTTCTTTTCTAGAGACGCCAAGCGGAATCTGGGGTGGGCATTCTTTGCCAGACCTCTGAGGTGTCGAGAGACATTTTATTTCTCTCATTAAACTTTAGCGCATTAAAAATACCAGTTTTATCTTTGAAGGATTCCTAAGCTTGGGATGAAACCCCCTTAGAGAAAACGAGTCACAGTCCAGCAAACAGTCACCAACCCATATCATCCATATCACCAAACCTACCCAAAATCTTACCTACTGTTGCTAGAACTTTAACATGGCAGGAGCTTGTGTGTAAGTTCCAGTGGCTGAGAGAGAGTATTGCAGGCCACCTGTGTCATCAATCCAAGTAATCCTTCTTCAGGAGCTTCGTTGGGCTCCAGCGCAATTCCTTTGTCCTCATATGTGAGACCATCAGTGTTTACCGGATCAACCAGAGAAAAAGCGATCTATTGAGTCAGCCGGTTCAAATCCCCATGGACTGAGGGAGCAGTGACCTACCAAATTGGATAAGTAACATCTGAGATGACATACCACATGCTCTATTTACATGGCTACCTATGATGCACTGTGATGATTCATGTACTCTCTGAACTGTGTCTGGCTGTTTCAACATCATCGTTTTGATGTTGAGTCCTGAACTCCATTCACTGGAAACCATCTTGATTGTCGTGATATATATATATATATATATATATATATATATATATATATATATATATATATATATATATATATATTGCAATTATTACATCCATTCAGAAATTGTTATGGCTGACTTGGGTGTCCCTGTTTCACCATTCTAGCTGTCTAGCTTTCATGTTTGTGTGAACAATGAGTGTAATCTGTGTTAACATTGCTATGATAGCATACTATCATAGCCTGGGGGCTATTTTTTTTAAAGTAGTGGGGGCGTCCAGCCAAGTGTACCTAGGAATAGTAGATATTCTGTAGTGGCAGAGCTAGAGTTTCCCTACTCCTGAAATAAGTTGAACGTGTATTGGCCACGGGATCTCACTAAGACTAATACGAGCCGACGCCTCAAGCTTATTATTTCAGAGTGCTGTTGGTTCTTATGGAGCAATCCTTTAATCAGGCACGTGACAGGAGCGGTATGTGACATGGGGTTTAAAAAAAAAAACATAGCTGGCATAGTTTGTGGTGTCTCCAAAAAATCATCAGACTGAACTCCTCCTGCCATTATCAATATATCCCCAAAAAGAAAATACTCCACAACAAAGATCTAGAGCCACAACCAGTGACACAAAGAAGGGAAAAACAGTGATTAAGTCTTTTTCATTTAAAGAAGGCTTAGTATAGTTTGAACCGGACCTGTCGTAGCAAGCTATACAGAAAAAACGTCTAAGAGAAAACCAGCTCCAGAACGTAGTGTATCAACGTTTTAATGTGGACTATATGGTGGAGACTGCCACTCCCACACTGGACTTTACACTCATAGCAGACGCTGTTCCCACAACCAGAGACACAACTCTGTGGTTCCCAGGGACTAATGGTTGCCTACTAAACTAAAGTATTTGAATGTTGACTGTCACATTTCAACAGCCCTGAACCTATCGCCGGTTACATGCAGCTGCAGACACACCACTAGCTTAGGGTTTTCTGTTTTGCATACTCTAAATGTCATACATGCTTATGCAATCTGGGTTGGATTATAGCATTGTTTAATAATGAAAACATTACTCTTTGTATGGTAGGTAAAGGTGAGTATCACCGAAATTAAGCAACGTCGGGAGTGGCTAGTACTTAGACGGGTTTACACTTTGAAACCCCACGGTTTTGAACAGCAAACACATTTCCCAACCACCACCAGGGAAGCGAACAAGTTGCGCCCACCCACCCCCCTACTTTTTGTTTTTAGTAGACACTGCATATGTCCTCGCAGCTATCGATTGTATGGGCTGCTAAACGAAGAAGTAAGATAGTTGAAATGCAAAACAAAGTACGTGTGAGGATGTAAACATAACAACAAAAAGAACAAAGTGAAATTAATATTGCTCTCAAGTGAACTACAATGTGTTTGCTTGCAAGAGAGCAGACCATTTAGTAAGCAATGGCAAAGCAATGAACGTAAAATTTGCCCTAAAAAAACACAACCGCCAAAACAAGCTGGTCTAGGTTCTGCAACGTCCTACAAAGGATATGCGACTAGCATCTATTCTTTATACATACACAGACACACACACACAGACACACATATATATATATATATATATATATATATATTATATAAGATCTATTCATTTCTTAGCTTAGCTGTAAACCGCAACATAACATGACAGCCTATTAAGAACAAATGCATAAGGAAAAAAAATACAATTTCCCACATTATTATTTTCAACACAGAAGGAGAGGAAATTGGGTGATCGCATGGTCGTGGTTGGGACGACAGTGCCTATATATAATATATAATTTTGCTAAATAAGGCTGGCTGTGTGAGCCTAAGTTTTCACGCTCTATCTACCCGCTGAGAACACAGCTGTTGCTAGGGCGACGGCATCTTTACATAAAATGCTAAAATCAATACTCGCGTTGCGTCATGACTCAGCGCAATCATATTTTTCTCAGAACTTTCCAGAGATTTCCATCTCATTATAAAAACTGTATCTAATACCATAGTTTTTCTTCTGTGTTCGTCTTCAGAAGGCCGGTTGGTAAGTCGTGTTGGGGTTTACCTCAATGCTCTGATATCTGCAAAGTAGGACCCAACACATTCGATTTCCGCAAATTCCCACTTTTTACGACCTGCTTGTTGATTCTTGTGGGGGAGGCAGGGGTGGAGGTGTTGGGGAAGAGGGGGGGAGGGAGCTGCAGCTCAGTATAAAAATGTTCACTGAAACCTACGTAGGAAAAATTCATGATGGAGAGTGAAAGCAGCAATGTTTTACATCCCCCCTACCCCTTTTTTACCCTTTGGCACTGAAAACACGTCAGATATTTCACCATCTACTCTGACTGCTGCTTGTTGCACATGGTAAAGAGATTTCTCTGTGGGTACCAAATAATTTGAAAAGTCCATGTGTTTTGGTGGGAGCTACCGAGGTCTAGCAGGTAGACGCTCATCTCGGAAGGTCCTGGGTTTGATTCATGACGTGAATAGAATGGAAGGACGGGGAGATAAGGTAGACCAAAAACTAGATTCAAACATAACTACAGAGAAACTCTACAACACTGCAATGTGTCAGTGGTCGAGCCGGGCAGAAAATCTAGAAGCAGAACCTCATACTTTCTTTGAAATCTAAAACTTTAACAGAGAAAGTAAAGAAAAAGAGAGGTACACATTATATAAAACAAACATAGGCGTGGTGTAGGAGTGACGAGATGCACCTAGACTAATGATTCGGAACAACAAGCTGTTGCCCAGAAGAATTAGGTTTGAATCTTCAGTAAGGTTAAATTTTACATCTCGAGGATCTTAAAAAAAAAAAAAAATCAACCTGCACAGTCCTAGTAGACTACACTCACCACGCAGTCCTACATCTTCGGGCTCATAGACAAGTCCCTGCTTACACCACCAATCAGAACCGGCGTTTAGTAGTAGCAGTGACATTTTATTCAGTCATAAACTAAGGTGAGGTCCAATCTCAGTCGAGCAAGAGTGCAGTTATGCTAATGAAATGTATTGCACAGCAAAATCAATGTTGCAATGCATGGAGAAAACTACGCAAATATTTACGAAAACTTGGCCTACTAACACCCCGCACACATAAACAGGCACACACACACACAGACACACACATATATACACGGACACACACATACAGACACACACTGACACACACAGACACACAATGATACACACAGACACACACTGACACACACACATATATATATATATATATACATACACACACATACATACACACACACACACACAAACACACACTCACAATGACACACGCAGGCAAACACACATAGACACACATACACAGACATACACACACTCACACAGACACACACACACACCACACACACACAGCTCGACCACGAATAACCTGGTGTAAGCCAGCCGATGCCGCCAACAGTCTCTGATCATATTTGTGGTTTATTTCGGGCCTAAAGTTCTGGTATTTGCCCCGTCTCTAGGCTTAGTCTCTAGGCTTAGTTTATAGGCTTAGTCTCTAGGCTTAGTCTCTAGGCTTAGTCGTTAGGTTTAGTTCTGCTTCCCTTCTAGTCAAACCTCTCAATCCCTTCCTGTATCCGAGTGTGTTTCTCATCCCCTTCTGTTTCCTATGGTTCCCTCATGGTTCCTAGTTTCTCAACATAACGTCTTTTAGACCAACATTTATAATTTTAGAATATTGGATATTTTACTTTACCAAAAACAAAACAAAAAATGAAAACGACTTGTTACGTTAATCTGAAGTATGTGTTATCTATTATTATTTATATATGGCCCACTGCAATGGTTTTCAACCATTTCCAGGTTGAACATACCTCCCCCCCCCCCCCCCATCCTCCTTTAGTTGCTAGCAAGCCCCCCCCCCCTCACACCCTCTCTTTCCAATATAATAAAACTATATTTAAAACAATGGGGAGGAATGTGTTGATAATCTGTAACTAAATGGACGTGTTATAATAATATATTTCGAACAGTAAATGTACAAACAGCCCATGAACACAAAAACGAAATAAAATAAAAATGTTATTATGACGGATAAATACTAGTGTATATCCTAGTAATACAGATTGTTACATGTATAACTGTTAGTATAATGGACTATTACAAGTACACATATTAGTATAACAGATTTTTGCAAGTACATATTATTGTATAATAGATTATCACAAGAACACATTTAAGGGTTCTTTATTATTATCCTACCCGAGATCATGTTACAGAACAGTTCAACCGGGTTTCCCGGCTTTCTGATGCTTTTAACGACTCCAAATTATATAAAACTGGCCTAACCCCCAACCCACCTATATACCACAACAGAGTGCAGCTTTGGTCCCAGGACTGCATACAGCCTATTTAACACTCCTTTAAATATAGGAATAACTCCACAGGGGAGCATGTACAGCAGGGATCTACCAGTCATCAGTAGAAGTTATCCTCGTCGAGAAACGTTTCGGCCCACGATCTCCTAGACGTTTTCAGAGGTGGGCCCACCTGAGTTCATGAAGCTCAGGGCTGGTACCCATGCTGCACGAAATTACCGGCACGGGGGGTGTTTTCTTTCGGATAGGTACAAGACGACTTGGTGGTTTTGCAGAAGGTACTGTGAGATAAGTTATTCCACCCGTCGTCGCGGTTAGCCTAATTAGAACAGTCAGCATACCTGGACGACCGAGCGACAAGCTTACGATTGGTTTACCGGACACATGTTGGACTTTTATTAGCAGGTGGCAGAGGATCACTGGCAGACAATTCGGACACGACTTAGACTTTCGAAGGGATGCTAAAACCCTTTTTTCACTAGAAACCCGGACCAGCTCACCGAGGCCCGTCCCCCTACGGTTGTTTCGATTTTGCGTCCCAAAGCCAGCTCGAGGCCCTCTCGGCTACCTCGCCCAGCCGTTTGAGTGTTCGTTTTCGTGTCATTGCCGCGCAATCCTAGTTTTTTTAAACACGTTGTAGAGTGAAGTGGAGACGAGGCCTCGAAAGGCTGGGCGCCCCACTTCGACGGCAAAGACACGTACTCGTGTACGCCTCGTTTCTCCTCAGACCGGCTGCTAAATCACTGTATTTTCTCGAGCTTAATATACAGGTGATTTGTCTAATCATCCATACGCGACTCATACGGGACGGTCAGCTCAAACATCAGGATGAGATGCCGTTTCTAAGGTGACCACCTCCGCAGAGTGGAGAACTATGTCAGGTCGCAGGCCGGTCTTCCGGATTAACTCAGGGTACCTTTCATGGCCTGGCAGATCAACCGCCAGTAACCTGTCCCTCGCAGAGTCTAGCACGGATGGATCGAATGGGTCTCGGTTGACCTTACCTTTTTGAATCTGCCCAGCCTTAAGGAAACGAATGGGGACGATGGTAGAACTGGCTCTAGCGTTAGCCCTCATTCTAGCCTGGTCACCAACGGTTGCTTACTCTTTTAGCACCTTGTTGTTTCGCCAGGTATATCGGCCTTGGCCTAGGGCTTTCCTGCACGCGGACAGGACGTATTTTAGCGTCTGCTTCGCTTTACACAGCGGGCAAGTCGGATCGTTGGTCGCAGACCACTTAACCATATTAAGACCGGACGGTAATACATCGTACGCCGAACGAACGATAAAGCTCAGTCGCAACGGGGTCATTCGCCAGATCTCACCCCATGTGAGTATTCTTGGCAATGCGCTCTCCAGGCTGACCCAATGGCCCTGCTGCGACTGCTGGGCTGCTTTCTGGACCCAAACCTCGTTTTCGTTGTCCCTCACCTGTTGTATTACCATGTAATATTATATTGTCTAGTGAACTGTTGATTTTTCCTGTTTGGGGTAGGATGACAATAAAGCACTCAGTGTAACGGGTTATTACAAGTACACCTGCTAGTATTACGGATTATTACAAGTACATCTTTTAGTATCCCAGTAATACACGAAAATTAGTAGGTAAATATAGTCAGCCAACTGGATCAATCAAAAATAGTCAAAGAAAGGTACTTACTAACACTAAAATTACAGATTGGATTATTTTTGCACAGGTTCCCCCAGATACAGTCTTTAGAAATTTAGTATCCCAGTGAAAAAAATATCACGAAAATTAGTAGGCAATAAATATAGTCAGGGCCAACTGGATCAATTCAAAAAGTAAAAGTCTGGAAGACGAAGAAATAACAGCAAGACTGAAGAGAAGGTACTTACTGACACAGGAGTGTGAAAAATATAGAGGAAAATCTGGAAAAATAATTTGGATTTATAGACTATGAAACAGCATTTGACAGCATTGATAGGGAATCTCTCTGGAAATTGACGGGGCACTATGGAATCCCACTGAAAATTATTAACTTAGTAAAGGCAACATGTAAAGACATGAAATGTCGAGTTCTTCATGAGAGAAAGCTAACAGATACATTTGAAATAAAACCATGTGTGCGACAGGGATGTCTTTTGTCGCCTCTCATATTTTTACTGGCTATAGACTGGATATCGAGTCAATAATGAAACTATCAGGCAAATTGTGGGAACGACACCTTGTTCTAGATTCATCGAGAAACAGCAGATCAATTGGTTTGGCCATCTCGTTAGAATGCAACATGATCAAATACCATCACAAGCACCCCATCTCAGAAGATCAGCTACAAGAACAAGAGGACGTCCGCGGAAAAAAAATTATCGACAACATTAAAGACACTATACGCCTTCACGGCCTGACAATAGCCAGTGACAGCCAACGTGCACTGGATCGCAAATTATTATTTTTTTTTTGTTGGGATGACGATGATGATGATAGACTAGATTATAAAAACAGTAACTGCTAACACCAAGAATGGATTTCAATGGAACCCTGCAAAACTGCTTAATGATCTGGACTTCACCGATGATATTTCTTTTCTGTCCCATTCACGGAATCAGATGCAAGATACATTAAATATACTTGATGCGAGATCACAGCAGCTTGGTCTGAAAATCCAAAAAGACAAAGATAATGAGAACAAATCAGGCAAACAGTAATGTGGTTTCTTTTAATGGTCACCCCACACCATGACATGGAGTCGTACACCTATTCGGGCAGTAATGTAGATAAAGATGGATGAACTGATAGGGATTTTAAAATAGGAATGCAAAAGGCAAGAGGAGCTTTCATAGCACTAAGGAATTTGTAGAGGTTAAAATAAATTAAAAGAAATACTAAACTAAAAATTATTACTATGTTTGTAAAATCACTACTTTTGTATGGGGCGGAAACATGGAGAACAACTAAGGCAATTCTAATAAATTAACAGACATGCATTAACTGGTGCCTGCGCAGAATAGATGGAATTAAATGGTATGATAGAATAACTAATGTAGAGCTTTGGGAGAGAACTAAACAGGCTCCAGTAGACTAAGAGGTGAGGAAAAGTCCCTGGCGTTGGTTAGGACACATACTGAGAAACAGGAGAACAACATAACTAGAATGTGTTTGCATTGGAACCCACACGGGCATAGGAATAAAGGAAGGCAAAAAACACACGGGGAGAAGAGCTGGAGAATGAACTTAGAAAGATATGGAGGCTTCATGTAATAGCGATGGATAGAACGACATGTCGTGAGTTGAGTTAAGGGCCTATGCTTTATTCGGCGATAGCGAGGCAGAAGAAAGAAGAAGATTAATTAATTATATGAATCATCCTTTCTAATTTGAGTTGAGAGCTAGAGTTTCTATGATCTGTACAATGAAAAAAAACCAACTGAAAACTTGAAATGAGTCTCAGCAGATACAAACACAAATGGTCGTATTTCACGAAAAAAGGAAATGAAGGGGTGGGTCAAATACAGAGGTTCTGGAAATACTGCTAATTAAAATGATAATTGCTGAAATTTGCTGAACACATTAAAAGGTTAAATTTGCTTTTAAAATCGATACTGGGGGGAAAATATAGAGGGCAAGAGAGTATGACGTAGAGAACGATTCAAGTGGGGTTACAACATGAAGCGTTGGGCGAACAGCAGTCTGAGTGAGTTAAAACCAGGACAAGAGATAGAGAGTACCAAAGACACATTCATTGTGGAGACTGCGCATGATTGATGATGATATACGTTGATGTATATATACTATGTAATACTAAATGACGTATTTGAACTGTGTGCTTGTGTGTGTCACGGGGCCTCTCTAGTTACATTTCAAACTCACTGCATTCTAGCAACAGATCGATACAAACCATTCAATTCTTAGTGCAGCTGCACGTTTGAAGAACCTTTCCTCTTAAACAGTTTTTACTCACTCAACCGTAACTAGCCCAAAGTTTTCAGGCTAGCAAGAGTCTGGTTGTTTCAGGCGCAAGTGACGCATTGTCCCATATACAGGTGGGAGTTTACAGTTGCGACATCAAGGTGAACATCCAGAATTTGCTTTTTGCAAGAATATTTAATCTTGGCACGATTAGATTTACATTTCTTTCGTTTTCAGAGGCAAGTGTCTGACATCTAGGCTAGCACACAAGAGTCTGTGCTATATCCGTATTCGAATTTCGAGGTAAGTATGGTTGCTGTAAATGTATAATGTTAGGTTTTCGTGGTAAGTAAGGTAAACGTCTGCGTGTCTCATTGTATCCCAACCACCTTGTGTAATCTATAAAACTGCGATAAAGCTTCGTGACTATGAAAGTACATGAGGCGGGAAAGCTGGCGAGAGAGATTTAGTTTCTTTCATTCATACAGTGATGATTGCGACCTTCTGCAAAGGACCCGCTACATTAGGATGAGAGATAAAGATCTATGTTTCTACCAAACGATCTAATGTGGCTTTCATGAAATTCCAAGAATTTGTTATGCTTTGTCTTCAGCGACCCACATTGCTTTTCCTATTCTGCATGTAATTATCCTTCCAAATGCTTCGCCTTCTTAGACACATCATTGTGATACGACTTATGATGTTAAATGGTTGATGCTGACCACATTCTCAGGCTCTACGACTTCTTTGGGATTGCCATAACCATAGCATTACGTAAGTCAGTAGGCATGTCCCCATTACCATATAATGTATTTATTAGCCTGAGGACCTTGTCTATTCAGCATTATTTTAATGCATTGATCATGTCACGCACGATAGTGTCGGGAATTGGAGTCTTTCCAAATTTCATAGGGATAAGGGCAATCTGAAGTTCTGTCCAGAAATACTAGTTCTTCCTTGTAGATGGAATATCAAAGTGTTTCTCAGTAAATCTCTGTAAAGATCGATAATCTGGAGAGAAAGGTCGAGCGCAAGAGTGCTAGAGGTAGACAACGATGCATATGGGATGACAACAGCAAGAGACAGACAAGCATGAGCCTGAAAGAAAGTAGAAACAACACAAGAGACAGCGCCTACTAGAGATCGACTGCAGCCAACTGTCACTCTGGAGACGGCAACTGATTGACTAATTTACGTATTCTGAGCATGAATCTACAAAGTTAGCCCTCGTCTATAGAAGTCTAATTCTTTTGTTTTCAGGCAGCCGATTTGAAGTGGACGGTTGTATGTGTGTGTCTGTGAATGTGTGTGTTTGTGTTTTTGGGTGTGTATGGAGGTATATGCATAATTGTGTACTTGTGAAGTCATACATGCATTTATGTATGTATGCATACATGTATGTATTATGTTTGTATGCATACATGTAAGTAGGTATGTATATGTTTATGCACGTATTATGTATATAATATGTATGTTTCTTGTGTGTATGTATGCAATTTAGTGTGTATTTATATATACTTAGATGTGTTATGTATGTTATATTCCCTTACCAAATCTATTTAATATATATGCAGTAAAAATAATGAGAAATATTAAAAATGACCAGACTTGTGTCAGTTTTGATCAGCTCATAATTGGTGGCAACCACATTCAGAAACTTGCCTATGCAGATGACACAGTCTTTCATTCGAACAATGAAAACAGAAAGAACATTTATTCATGTCTGACCAAAAACACAGTGAGGAGTTGGACTGTTTCTTCTGTTCAAGAAAAGCAAGAATAATGACCACAAACAAATACTGCCTGTCACTTTAAAATACCAGAAAATGATAAAGCAATTAAAAATGTCACAAACAATAACATACATCATTGAAGACTGTTCAAAAGAGATCGAAAGAAGGATTGCCTTTCCAGTACACAGATGAAACAGCATTATAAGTAGGGCTGTACGAATATTCGCTTCGTATTCGCTTCGGGGCCGTATAGTGGACCTTATAACTATTCGGTATTCGGCCGAATAGTTGCGGTCGGGCCGAATACGAATAGACGTTACCTTACATCCGTTTCTGGACTGGTGGAAAATAAACGTATCAAGATGTCCCACCTTGGTTCATACTGTCAAGCGTTATGCTTGTGCTCTACCTACGAGCGTACTAAGTGAACGTCTATTTAGTACAGCTGGAAATACCTTCAGTGAGACAGGAAGCTGACAAAATGAAACGATTTTTTTTAAAGCTAATGCCGCTTTCTGGATTAACTAAACTGTCAGTGACAATTTACAAGTTTAGTTACTTGTTATAAAACTAAGAATACTTTCACTCCTAGGTATTAGTTTCTGGCAAATGACCCCGCTGCGACTGAGCTTCATCGTTCGTTCTCTATGATGTATTACGGGCCTAACATGGTGAATGGTCTGCGACTACCGTCATCTGTGCAGAGCGTGTAACACATGGTGCATGCAGAAGTGGTCTGCAAGGAGATACACGCCACACGCTATTCATGCCCGCTGTGGCCCAGGCTGAGGGCGAACACAAACTAGTCCTAGTCGCTCCATACGCTTCCGCATGCAGCTGAGCAGATTCAAAAAGGCAAATCAACAACCATACGCTCCACATGCTAGAGGGGCGAGGGACTGGTTACTGACGGTTGACCTGCCTGGTCATGAAAGGTACCCTGAGTTAATCCGGAAGACCGGCCTGCGACCTGACATAATTCTCCACTCTGCGGAGAGAAACGGAGGCTCATCCTGATTGAGCTGACCGTCCCGTATGAGTCGCAAATAGACGAAAGCCATATGTACAAGCTCGATAAGTACAGTAACATAGCAGCTGGTCTGAGGAGAGACGAAGCGTACACAGTAAGAGTCTTCGCCGTCTAAGTAGGTGCAAGAGGTATCGTTTCCACTTCACTCTACAATGTGATTAAACAACTAGTCTTTCGCGGTAATGAACGCAAACGGACACTTAAACAGCTGGGCGAGGTTGCTGAAAGGGCCTCGAGCTGGTTCTGTCCTCAACGAAACAACGTAGGGGACGGGCCTCGGTGAGCTGGTCGGGGTGTCTAGCGGAAAAGAATTGCTCATCCCTTAAAGGCTATCGTGTCCGAATTGTCTGCCAGTGTCCCTCTGCCACCTGCTAACAAAGTACAACATGTGTTCGGTAAACCAATCGTAAGCTTGCCGCTCGGTCGTCCAAGTATGCAGACTGTTTTAATTATGCTACCGCGACGACTTCTTATCTCACAGTACCTTCTGCAAAATCACCAATTCGTCTTGTCCGTGTCCGAATAACATCCGGTAATTCGTGCAGCACGAAAACCAACCCTGAGCTTCATGAACCTAGGTGGACCCACTCTCTGAAAATGTATAGGAGCTCGTGGGCCGAAACATTTGTCGACGAGAGGTTACTACTACTGATGATTGGTAGACCCCTGCTGTACATACTCTGCTGTGGAGTTTATTCTTACCACAGACGGACTGACTGAAGGATGCAAAACATGAAATGTTTGTAAATGTTTACTATTCTGTACTACATTTTGTGAAGTAAAATTTCAGCGTACATTTCACATTTTGGATGTTTTTTTTTTTTTTTTTTAAGATCTATTATAAACACGAAAGTGGAAGAATTGGCATCAGTTTGAATAGTGGGAAGACAAAAGTATTGGTGGTATCAAAGAATATAATTATTCCTAAATGTGTAATACAAGTCAATGGTTTTACTTTGGGACAAGTACAGAATTTTAAGTATTTGGGCTCATGGATAACATCAGATGGAAGATGCATTACTGAAAAAAGAAACTAAATAGGACAGGAAAAAACTGCATTTAAAAAAATGAAGAACATCTTACGCAATATATCTTTGTCTTTGAAGGTTAGAAAAAGAATTCTTGCTTGCAGCATACATGGAGTTTTAACATATGGCTGTGAATCCTGGACAATCGGTAGGCAGCCAAACAATTTCTTGAGGCCCAAAAGATGTGGTTTTTTAGAAACAATGCTTAGAATACCTTGTAAAGCCAAAAAAAAAAAAAAAAAAGCAACCAAGATGTTTTGATGGAGGCGGGAGCCCGAAGGCAACTACTCACAGACATCAGAAGGAGACAGTCATTATTTTTCGGCCATGTTATAAGATGAGGGAGAATGGAACATTTGGTGACCACTGGAAAGATATGTGGAAGGAGGGATAGAGGAGGACAACAAGAGAAGATTCTTGACAGTTTTATTGCATGGCATGGAGGTTACTGACTGACTGACTTTCTACCCCACCAGGACATCACGCAAACGATAAACACCCGATGACACTAAGTGCCACCATGTGGGCGTGGATCACCGTGGAGAGGTGCCAGAAACCGCGTTTAGCCTTTAGGCCATATTTATGGTCAGGCTATATTGCGGACCCTGGCAAGAGCCAGAGTAGGGCTTCAAATGATGAAAAATTGCTTCCTAAAAAAGAGTGAAAATTACCGCTTTTGAAACAAACATGGCATGGGGGTGTCAGCACACGAACTAATACATGCTGCAGGAGATCGCAGATTGTGGCGAGGCAAAATCGCCTATGCCAGTCGACAAAGCACCCTATGATGATGATTCACTATTCGTATTCGTATTCGGGGGAATAGTTGGTCCAGCTATTCGTATTGGCCGAATAGTGAAAATCACCATTCGGTACAGCCCTAATTATAAGTGGATAATCAACAGCAAGGAAATAAAAGTTAAAATTTCGAGAGCTTGCATCTTCCCTGTAGTGGCATACAAAAGTGAGTAGCAGACTATCTCCCAATCCTTAAGAAGCGAGTAGGAGCTTTTGTACAATGTGCGAACGTAGTAAGTAAAAATGCATAAGGGAATTCGTAGAAGCGCTAGAGCTGACAGTACAAACCAGAAAATCATTTTATCGATGACGAAAGTGGTCGGTCACCATAGGGTGGGCACAGACATACACACACAATTAATAGATGAGGTATTTCGTCAGTCCACGCGTAACTAGCAACCCGATATATTTAGGAGTGAAAGTGCACGGGGCGAGAGAGATGGCGAGAGGCAGAGTTTCTTTCAGGCTGTTATCGATGAGACCCTCTGCAAAGGACCACTCACTACATAGTGATGCAGATGTTGATGTATATGTAAAGACATATAAAATATATATATATATATATATATATATATATATATATATATATATATATACATATATGTAGGTGCATAAACGCTTGTGTGGTTTTGTGTGTGTATGTGTGTGTGTGTGTGTGTGTGTGTGTGTGTGTTGTACTGTGAATATGTAATATTTCGCAGTAGTTGAACTGCAGACACACCTTGTGGTGCATATCTCCAGATTCATTTCATATTTGTCTAACAGAGATGGGGTTATCCAGCCATGGATATTTCCTGTGCGGTGCTGCTTGTGTTGTTTTGGTGGACTTGTGCTTCTCTGGCAGCCGCTCAAGGAGCTAACACAACAGGTAGGATTTGGTTGTAGCCGTGGAAAGAGAGTGGAGTTGTTCGGACGGATCAGTGGATCTGGCCGCCACCTGTAAACTCAGACGAAAGGCAAGCGAGACATATAAGCGTCTAATGGGACACTCATAATTGGAATTTGTCTTTGTCAGCTGAAGATAATAATGGGGCGAGTTTAGGAATGTCCCGAGTACCGTGATATCGTTTCTTGACTGAGCTCAACTTATTAGAACGTTCTAGTCTAGACAAATCCCACAACTGTTATTTTACAGACACAGGCTAATCAGAGAAACTGTGCATGTTTGTGTTTCATAAAACTTTCCTCGTAGTTTTCCGGGCTCTAGTTTGAGAAAAAAAAATGTACCCATTGACACCCCTTCACAAGCATGTCGTAAAATACGACTAATTAACGGCATGATAAAAAAAATGTGTTGCTTATATCACAGCCCTTGTCAATGGCCATTTTAAAATTGAACATAGGCAAAGGAGACTGATGAAGACATTAAAATGTAATGTAGGGCACATATTGTACCCAACAGACTCGGCAGACATAGGTTAAAGAAATCCAAGATTGGGGATTCAGAACTTTGTCCACGAGGACACGCATCACAGAGTACTACACGGAACATATGCTATTTACATACAATCTGCATGCACTAGAAAGATACCCCGTTTAGCCGGCTGGAATTCTAGTATACATTAAGTTGGGTGGAATATTGAAAGTCACGCCTTGCATCCTAGACTCCACACAAGCCTGTGAACTTTGCATATAAAACTACTGGCTGGCTAAAACGAAGTGGCACTTATAAATGCGAAGGAAATACATAGAGATCGGAGGACTGGCTAGATAACGTAACAATAGTCTTCCCCAACTGGGAATCGAAGCTGTGACCTCAACTAATGACGCCACTACGCTACAAGAACACATTTATTTCAAAGCATAACCATGTCGGCGTAATGCTGACCACATTACCCACAGTGCTGATGGTCTGTAAAAATATGGGACGCTCTGCCCATATGCCCGATGCACCGAAAGGCGTGAAGAGGGATCTTTAATTTTACTTTACTTATGACCATGTCAATTGGGTTCGCTCCCTGGCGGAGACGGACTTTTCTTCAAAAATGACCTTGGCTCCCAGGTTGACCCAGCCTTGAGTGGGTACCGGGTGCAATCCCGGGAAGTAGAGGCGGCCGGCGTGATGCTGACCACATCACCCATCTTGTGCCGTTGGTATATAAAAATATAGGTCTAGCCCTATATGCCCTATACGCCTAAAGGCGTGGAAAGGGTCCTTTACTTTACTTTTACTTACTTATGACCATGTCAATGCACCTCTAAAAAGGACTCAAAACACTTTAGTAGATAAAAACCATTTCCTTATTAAATAGCTGTTGTTTTATTTGTACAAAGCGCATGGATACAAATTGTCATCCGGTAACTTCATGCAGCAGGGAAACCAACCCTGAGCTTCATAAACTCAGGTGGGCCCAATATCTGAAAACGTCTAGGAGCTCGTGGGCCGACACGTTTGTCGACGAGAGATTACTTCTACTGATGACTGGTAGATCCCTGCTGTACTTGCTCCCCTGTGTAGTTTATTCTTATTGCTTCTGTTTAGCGTGTCAAAGTGGTCGTGCTAGATTATTTTAGAAACACGGTGGAACTCCAATATTTGTTCACACTAATATTCATCTCTTTTAGAATTCGTCCCTTGTTTGTTCGTTGACATTTCTGTGTGATATTAGCCTAAAAGTCAATGTCTGTCACTTCTCTGACGTGGAGTTTTACTGAAGGTCAACTCGTTCATACGTGACGATTCACTATCATCAGAGTTGTCCGTCCCATAGCCGAACTGGCCTCTGACACCGGCGAATCATTAGACAATGAAAAAAAAAAAGTAAAGGCCGGTTGCGAGTGCTGAAACTGAGGCATATCTGTCCACTTGGGAAAAAATGCAGGGCTTTTTGGAGATGTGACACCAAATAACGCTTAGTTAATTAACGTATCAGTTCATTTGATGTCGATAGATTAGATAGTTTCAGAAAAGGTACAAATAAAACAAAACAATGACTAGTTTCCTTTAAAAAAAAAAGGTTTTTGAATGGTCTTTCAGAAATGATACAGTAATAAATGAGTGGTGATTGAAACATATTATGATACAGCACGGAATGTTTTCCACAATCAGCTTAACTTTTGTCTGAGTTCTGGACGGAAAGGCAATGTCATCCGAGAGACCAAACACTGTGAGGCTTTCAGTTTCGTGGTAAATGATAGTTCGACTAAATACACTGCATACCCTGGATGTACCAACTGGAGCAGGGAGACAGGAAAAACAAGCGGGAGCCAACCGTCTTTACATAAGCGAAAACAGAATTGGAGTTGTTAGCCTGAAAACACTTGCAGACATATTCAAGAGCAGATCGGAAAACTGATGGTCATCTGGATGTACCCAAACACAAAAAAAGTTGATCTATTAAAAAAGAAAATTGCATACGGCGTATGAATTTTGTTATTGCTTCTTACTCTGCATTCTCCGTCTTTGTATCTGTGGACAGTTTTACACACTGTTTCAATATCTTGACTGGTTCCCCAACCATTTATAGTTTTGTGTTACTCTGCCTTTATTCGTTGATCAGTTAAACTGGCGACCTGTGCCTGTTTCATTCTTTAGGTCAAGCTCTGTGGCTAGACTACACCAAATACCCAGGAAAAACTACTGCGAATCGTTTTGTTCATTTCTCTGCCATATCCTTCCCCTACTACGAATGTAAAACTATTTCAATGAACGTAAGTATGTTATGCTCTTTTTGTTTTATATGATACTATTGTATAAGTAAATTCTTCCATTACTACGAATGGAAAGCTATGTCACTAATTTTGTTAAAAAACTATTTCGTACACTAATTTTTTTTTCCCACACGATTCTTTATCTACTTTGCACAATAATATTCTTTTCAATACCGTTAAGTTACTTGATTTTGACACTACACTCCCCCATCATAACTGTAGCTCACCGTTGGCGCAAACTGTCAGTCATGAAAACCTTAACTGTGCAGGTCAATGAACGCAACAGTCTGAACCACCTGTGATTTTAGCAGTGAAAGAATTTCACATGAATCCCACAGCTCACAGTGTCGCACCAAATACTCAACTTACTAGCTGACTGACGGAAACTTTATACTGCAGGTCAAGAAAGAGATAATTTGCCTCGGCAAAATCTAGCGGGAAACAAAATACTTTTCATTAAAAGTTTCAAAGATCAGCCGGATGTCGACCATTTTGGCCGAATGTCCACATAACTATGCGTTGAAAGACTAATTCAACGAGGGTTGGGTGTAGGTTCTAGAAGATATGTGGAAAAGGAAAGATGGGGAAGGTGGCAAAAGCGGACTAATAATCATGTACAACTGATACAAACTGCATATAGAGTCTTGGCTGGCTACTGAGAAAGGACATTGATCACGTTTAGGAATGTCCCAAATGCAGTAATGTCAGTTCTACATTGAATAAGTAATTAATCATTTAATGCATCTACGTAACACCTTCATGGTTATGATTTCAGATACACAGCAGCGGCTATGTGTCCTTCGGGCCTGACTACGATGCTGCCGAGCCTCCACCACCAGCACAGTGGCCATATCTGCCCAAGCTCTTGGGGGTTTACTGGTCGAAGCTGACTCCATTCACGTTCAAGACAAATTCATTTATGTTTGTATACACTGTAGGTTTCAAATCTACCAGCTAACCCCTCATGTTCTTCTTTCTTCTTGGCCGTATGGTGTTGGCAGTCTTGTCTGACCCAAGACGTCTGTCTCATTTATGCTTTCGTTTGGTTGTAAGACAAGGAAACTTCGATGCCTTGATGTCAAACTGCGACATCTCTGATCTCGGTGGCTCTCTCTCTCTCTCTCTCTCTCTCTCTCTCTCTCTCTCTCTCTCTCTCTCTCTATCTCTCTCTCTATCTCTCTCTGTGTCTCTCTGTCTCTCTCTGTCTATCTGTCTATATTGCTCTCTCTGTATGTCTTACACTGTCTCTCTCTGTCTCTCTCTCTATCTCTCTGTCTCTCTCTCTCTCTGTTCTGTCTCTCTCTCTGTCTCTCTGTCTCTCTCTGTCCCTCAGTCTATATCGCTATCTCTCTCTATGTCTGTCTTACACTCTCTCTGTGTGTCTCTATCGCAATCTTTGTCTCTCTGTCTCTCTCTCCACCTTTCTTTGCCCTTTTTACCCTCCAACGTGCCCATTGCCACCATGTACTGTAGTTTTCCAATGAAAGACGAGGCGAAGAAAAAGACGCTGGCGTGAATAGGACACACTTTGAGAAAATATGAGAATGTATTTGCACTGGAACCCACAGGGAAATAGAAAAAAAGGAAGACCAAAAAAAAAAAAAAAAGATATAATGAGTGGGGCTAGAGAGTCAAGTTAAAATAATGGGAAGGGCATGGGCAGTCCTGTGAATAATAGAAAGACTTGGCGTGAGTTCTTTGAGTGTCTATGCTTAACTAGGGGTTAGAAAGGTAGAAGAAGAAGATGAAACAGATGAAGAAGAAGAAGAAGAATGAACGAACGAACAAACTTGTGGTAAACTGCGTGCACACACTAGCGCATGCTCACACACACACACACACACACACACACACACACACACACACTTACTTAAACACGAATATATACACATCCACATAATTTCACATACATGCATACACACACCCCTGTTTACCCACATACATACAATTCTACTCACGCAAACACGCACATTCCACACACATGTATGCAGATATACACATGAAAAACACAGACACACCCACAGCAACAAACACAGACAAACACACATGCACACACACAAACACACACACATATACACGCACACAGACACATAAACACACACATAATCACAGAAACACTCACACACACACACACGCTGATGCTCACGCCGATGCATACACACAGAGACACACAACCACAGACACACACACACACGCAGACGTCTACGCAGACATACATACACACACGAGAAGAAGAAGAAGAAAAAAAGAAGAGGAAGAAGAAGAAGAAAAAGAAGAAGAAGAAGAAGAAGAAGAAGAAGAAGAAGAAGAAGAAGAAGAAGAAGAAGAAGAAGAAGAAAGAAGAAGAAGAAGAAGAAGAAGAAGAAGAAGAAGAAGAAGAAGAAGAAGAAGAAGAAGAAGAGCAGAATAAGGAGGAGTAGAAGAAGCTGAAGAATATGTGAATAGAGAAATTAAGTTTACAATTCAGCGTGCGTGCCTCTCCGTCTGGTTTTTGGGGCGGGGGCGTGGAGGGGTGGTTTGGAAAGGGCAACATACCTACTTCCCCTAAAAGCATGTTGTAACAAGTCAGGAATTAGTTTTGTTCGATTCATTCTAAATGCGTCTGCTTAAATCAACATTCTTCACACCGATAAGTCAGATCTGTAAAAAGGGGTTCATTGTTTGCGATGTTCTATATAATTATATGGCTAACCTCTTCGTTTGTAAGGTGGTCTTTGTATTATATGCCGAATTATTTTCTGAAACATCGCATTTTCGATGCTTGTATCTTCCTTTCGAGTTCAGCTGTTAAAGGTCCATATGTCGCAGCCATTTGTAAATGTACTAACAGCTAGTGCCATGATCAAGAAAATCTTTGTTTAGAATGAAATGTTTTGGTATCTTCATAATGTTTGCTGTTTGGCAAGGACTAAAGTTGTCTGGGCAGTCCTAGTCCTAATGTCTGGTCTGTACCCGTAAATTGAAATGGATCCTAAATATTTGAAATGATTTATTTGTTCCATTGTGTGACCTTTAACGGACATTGTGAAGTTATGCAAGCTAGATTATTTATTAGTCGTTCCTTTTTTTTCTTGTTCTGTGTTTTTTTTTCCATGCCATACTTGGTAGATGTTTAAATATATAGAATGCCATGCATTGCAAATTAAAAAAAAAAATGATGTGAATTTTATGTTACCGTCGCAGACTCAGGCCCGCCCGTTTTTACCATTAGGGCACTTTTGACCTCTCTCAAAACTGTTCATCCTATGGTTTCTCTTGCCTTTCATATTTGTCCGACATCTACTTATGTCCCATTGCCGTGCCTGTTTTGTAAATTATATGCCAATTTCTACTCATGAAGTGCCCATTAGGTCATGTTGTTCTTTGTTTCCTAACTGAAGGTATCATATAACTGACCAGATATTTCTCTAATTTCATTACTTGTCTTAAAACTCATCCCATTTAATTTTATTTATTTACAAAGAAAATTGCAAGGTATAGGGATGCAATGTTTTGTCTGTGCTCATATTTTGACTTCATTATTCTACACACGTTCATCTTTTTTTTTGTTTGTTTTGTTTTGTTCAGGATGACAGCAGATTGTATAATGTGACATACGAGAACTCGCTGATTCGATACGTGAAAAACGTAATCTCTGACCCAGACTTTGAACCGTTGTCTATCGTTGCAGCAACATGGGAAAATATCAGACCATCAACAAATGACAACGATGTAATTATCTTATTGTATCTGAACGTATTCATTTTTTCCCTCATATTTTTTATTTTAATGTAGTGCCTTTTTTCCCCAAGAAATTTTTAGCTGACAATTATTAGTATTCCTTTCTGTTGAAGTCTGTAAATACACAATTTATATGATGGATGGTGCTAACGACAGAATGTATTACATACATAAAAATAAAAATAAAAATAAAAAACATAAAATCTATTGATGGGGAATTAAAAAAAAAAAAAAGTTTAAAGGTAAAAAATATAATAGACAACACAAATCTAAAGCTATAGTTACCATGCCAGAAATCGAACCTGTCTCTCGTATAACCTGAAATCGACAACTATGGAATACGGACATAATTTATCTCAAACATGTAAGTAAAGGCAGGATTTCTCAGTACGAGGTTCTATTGAAAATCCTCGCTACTGCGCCAAAGTCACTTTTGTGCTACCTGCAATATGAAATCACTGAGACTTCCAGTGGCTGATTTCACTGCATTAGAAGATACATATTCTGTATGCCAGGAACATAATGATAGTCAACATTATTTACTCTACTATAAGAAATATGAACTCTAACCAACGCCCCTTAATGCATGTATGATGCTCTGCATCCCCTGGTGGGTTCTTGGGGCCCTGCTATAGGGAAAACAAGAATAGACAAACTGCCTACCCAAAAGCATGTAGTAAGAGTTGACTAATTGGAAGCTTCCTTCAGAGTCGAAGTGTATCTGCCTGAGAGGCAAGGAACCAACAGTCTGCGTACAAATTATTCAGATCTGTCAAACGGATGCACACACAACACTCAAGTTCTGGAACAGGACTGCAGTAAAAAAGTGGACGAACAACCAGAATTTTCAGCCAGAACTTACAGCTGGTGAATGCAAAGAAGAAGATGCTTTTCAATAGGCAAATGACAGTTGGAAACGTACTTGGGGAAGGTTATTTTAGAGAATTACATGAACTGATCAAACAGTACATCACAACAAGCACAGGGATTCGCACATGCGATGTCAACTCTTTACGGACGTTTAAGTCTATTTCCTAAAGACGTATCGCTTGTATACTGGATCATGATAGAGACACTCTAATTTTGTTCCGTTATTAGGGAAAAAGAATTTTTATGAACACCTTTTTTGAACAATTAGGATTAACAACAGGAAGTCCTTTCGTTTACGACGACCATCGTGGTCGGTGCAATATTTTCTGATTTAATAAAGACAGAATAATGGTATCCATAATCACTTCAAATATCACAAAGATAGACTACATGTTATATTTACTATAACTTGTTTGAAAGTATATTTAAAATATATTGAAGGTGCAATCTATTCTCCAAGCACCTAATAAAGTAAACGCACAGGCTATGCAATTTAGAATAACCAAACATAAATTGTAGATGTAATTGTAGACATACTAATAATTACAATCTATTATTATTTATATTTATTATTATTTGATATTATTTAATATTATTAGTTACTAAATAAATATTCAACACAGCTGTATTTAATTAGATGTATTTACTTGTTCTTTTATTTAACTTATTGATATTTTTCAGCCTCTTTATGCATACGCCTTCTTACTTATTTTGTTTCGTTTTATAGCTCTTTATGTTATGTGCTATATTGAATACTATGTTGATAAAGACATTGGTCACAACGGTTGGCTGTGTTTGTATGCGCTTGTCCATTCCCTCTGTTCTAGTCACATTCTGTGTTATATTTAACATTTATTTAAAGGTAACCTTTAGATGCAGCTTTATTAGTATTCTCATGTCCCCTGTTTTTTATTCTTTGGTAATGGAAGCTTTCTATGCAAGTCAGTCATAAATACACATTTGTCTGTGTTCTCTGATCGCTTCACACAAAAAATTGTTTAATTGCTTACAATTTAACAACATAGGAGAAGGGGACAGAAGCGGGCTTTTGTTTTCTAAGCGTCTCTAAATCCCCCTCCCCACCCCCCGCCCAGACGCTTCATTTTAACACGCCCATTTTTTTATTTATCGTCTATTCGACGAAAATGCAACATTTGTAATTGCTTGTTCGTTGTGTAATCACAGACAGCAACATTCCAGGTGTTACTAGCCACAGACAGCCAGGTGACCTTCGCCATCAGGGGATACAAGTCCGTGTGGAAAAGTCCAGCGCTAGCTAATGTGACCTACTACGCCGCCACTTACTCTCTGGGTTATGGTGACAGACCAAAGATTGTCCTCCCAGGTTGGTTATTAAGTCTGTGTGACAAGATTGCAGGGACCTCACTCTGACGGCCATAAAACACACGCACATCCACCGCAAGAGCTAGACATCTGAATCTGAGACAAAGGATATTTTACAAGCATCTAGTGCCCTCTAACACGCTGTCAAACATCTGGAAGTGAAAGACATTCAGTAAAAACACAGAACTTAAGATCGGAAACTCTTGGTGGATCCCAGTGCTAACTTATAGATGCGAGAGTTGCAAAGCAACGGTAGCTCTAGATAAAAAGAACAAGAAATATACAATTCTAAGAAAAATTGTCTTATAAGAATACTAAACCTCCGCTGGAGGGATTTCAGGTCTTATACACACACAAAACGTGCGCCCAGAACTCTTCTTGGCTTCCTTTGCGGTATTTCTGTTTTAAACTGCTGACTTCGATGATCTGAAGCAGATTTTGACAAATTCTGTATTTTTGCCCCAGCAGCCCTGGCATACGCTCGCAGCACGCCAGTCACTTAATGTATAAATGTGCAACTCTTATGACGCAAACGCACTTATGTTTGAGAAAAAAAAAAATCGTGACTAATGGAATCTCCATATCTGTGACATAAAACGAGGATGGTCACAGCAATGTAAAGATTAACCTGCGCTAAAAGTCATTGACACTGGTTAAGCACCAGCAAAGAATCAAAATTATAATTTTAGGAGCCTGAATCTTCCCTATTTCGCCAAACTTATGTGAGTCGTGTGAAGGAAAATCGGGATTTTTGAGCTGAAATGCTATTGCAACGTTATCTAAATACAATGGACAAAGAAGACGAGCAAAATAAGGACATTTTTAATGATATGGACATCAATGAAGTTAGGGGAATAAACGGTATCTTGACTGGGAAGCTGAAATATTTTGGTCATGTCAAGTGCCATGGCGGACTGGAAAAAATACATAGTACCAGGAAGGAGAGGCAGGGACCGACCAACACTAAGATAGATACATTATATAAGTAACTCCTTGAATATGGAAGTACGCGAAGCGGGAGATTATTGATTGATTCTTTCAGGCAGACCGTTAGGAAAGTCGCTTTTTTTCTACAAACGACCTGCTTCATGATGATGATGATGATGATAATATAGGAAACTCTAAATTGTGTACACTGGCTGTGTATTGTGTAATATCTACTGGGGTTTCTTAACCCCATATTGGAGGTGGGGGTGGGCGGAGGGGAGGTGCAATGATAGACCCACTGCCATCGAGAACAGCCGGTTGTAAACATGTCACTATTTATGGGAGTGCTGATTGCCGTGTTAAGTCAAACGATACAGACATCGGTGTCGGATTGTAAACCACAACTGTAGCCCCAGCTGCGACATGTTTATTAAGCGCATCATCATCATCAAGATCATCAACACGTGTCCTGCAGACTGACGCAAGCGTTTATGCATCTCTTTACTGATCTCGGTCCCTTGTCCTTCGGATTGGGTCGACTGATGATATCCCTCAATGCCACCGTTGCAATCTGTCCGTCCTGTTCGCTCTCGGTCTGCCTATCCCTATTCTACTGTTGATCTTTCCAGTTGTCACAATATTCTCTAATGCATCGCACCTCATCATACAACCCCTCCTCCCACCCCCACCCACACAAAAAATTGCTTGTCCTTTTCCTAATAGCTGTATGTATTTATCTGGTAATGGTGGTACGTCTAGTCTTCCCGTGACTCACATAATGGGGCACTGGAGCCCACAGAAGAACTGTGGGACGTATTAGCACTGCTGCTAAGACACTTGCCTGAAATACTTGGTCTTTGACGCTTGTTCTTCGACACCGGGTCATTGACTCTTGGTAATTGACTCTTGGTCATTGACTCTTGGTAATTGAATATTGGACATTGCCTCTTGGTAGTTGACTCTTGGTCATTGCCTCTTGGTAACTGGCTCTTGGTTATTAACTCTTGGTAATTCACTCTTGTAATTGACTCTTGGTAATCAACTCTTTATTATTGACTCTTAATCATTGACACTTGGTCATTAACACTTGGTCATTGACACTTGGTCATTGACACTTGGTCATTGACACTTGATCATTGACACTTGGTCATTGGCTCTTTCTCATTTACACCTAATCATTGACTCTCGGTAATTGACACTTGGTCATTGATTCTTGGTCATTGACACTTGGTCATTGGCTCTTTCTCATTTACACCTAATCATTGACACTTGGTCATTGACCCTTGGTCATTGGCTCTTTCTCATTTACACCTAATCATTGACTCTCGGTAATTGACACTTGGTCATTGATTCTTGGTCATTGACACTTGGTCATTGACACTTGGTCATTGACACTTGGTCATTGACACTTGGTCATTGACACTTGGTCATTGACACTTGGTCATTGACACTTGGCCATTGACACATGGTCATTGACACTTGGTCATTGACACTTGGTCATTGACACTTGGTCATTGACACTTGGTCATTGGCTCTTTCTCATTTACACCTAATCATTGACACTTGGTCATTGACACTTGGTCATTAACACTTGGTCATTGACACTTGGTCATTGACTCTTGCTCATTGACACTTGATCATTGACACTTGGTCATTGGCTCTTTCTCATTTACACCTAATCATTGACACTTGGTCATTGACACTTGGTCATTGACTCTTGGTCATTGACACTTGGTCATTGACTCTTTCTCATTTACTCCTTGTCATTGCCTCCTGATAATTGAAATGTCATCATTGACTCTTGGTTATTGACACATGGTCACTGATTCTTGATCATTAAAATGTGGTCGTTAACACTTTGTAATTGGCTTTTGGTCATTGGCTCTTGGTCATTTACTGTTTGTCATTGAGATGTGGTTATTGTTCCTTGATGATTACATTGTGGTAATTGACACTAAATAATTGAATTGCGGTCATCGACATTTGATCATTGAAAGGCGGTCATTAAAATTGTATGCTAGTCACTTGGTTATTGATCATTTGCATTTGCCCTTATCCCGTTGCTGATCGGAACCCATGCTTTCGAATCGACACATATATTTGTCAAGTAACAAGTAAAGAACTTGCTCCCACGATGTCAGTCGTATTGGCAATATAATGCTAGAATATTTTAATAGACCGAAAAGCACACTGTGTAGGATGCGGTCAACATGAGCCAGATCGCATTTACTTCCCAGAGCGTCATTTAATAAGCCTCTAAAGTTAAGTCAACTAAGAACCAAGATTATTTTTTTTAAAGGCTATACCTTTCAGGTGTGAATCCACGACTTTCAGACGGGCATGCAGGCAAGATGTTGTTTCCAATGGTTTTCAACATCAACATTTGGCACGTGATAATATAATCTCGGGATCTGCAGTGGCTAGATACTCAGCTGCGGATTTAAAGGTCCTGGGTTCGGGTCATGACGGAGCCCGATCTTCATGTTAAAAAAATGGCTTTGGCTCCCATAGGTCTACCCAGCTTCGAATCGTTACCAAGTGTTGTCCTGTGAAATAAATGCGGCAGCGTGATGCTGAACAAATCGCCGACCAAGTGCAGATGTGTCTATAAAACAGGTATAGCCCTATACTTTATTTAACACTATCATCAAGAGTTTCATCACTTTTTTAAATGGATCCATATTTCTATAGGTAGTCAGGCTGGGCCGGAAGTAATACGGCTGGGCACCAAGAAACCAAACAAAGATGCCTACAACTGTGTGAAGAAAACTCAGATGATCGTCTCTCGCCTGAATGCATCACTGTATTCTCTTCCTCCATGTCCTTGTTACGAGGTTCAGGTGAGAATATATACCTATATATAATTAATAAAATGCAATAGACTGTATTTTTACAATGGCAGGCAGAAGAGCTGAATGTAAATGGCATTTGGTTCCTTATATTTCATCTTCTAGTTTTTGCAAACGAGGTGAAGCATTTTTGTGTAATTTGCATATTTGCTAGATGCTTTCTATACGTTTGTATGTGAGAGTGTGTGTTTGTGTGTGTATTTTAATTTCACATTGCCCCCTGTCCACACAGGCCCCTTCTGCGTCTCTGCGACTGCCATATTAAAGTATTGCCATCACTCAGTCTCCCAGAGTCGTATACAAGATAGCTTTTTACGGCAATGAAACGGGAATCTGAACAGACAAGCTCGAAAAGAAGATACGAACATTGGAAATGAGACCTTTCACAAACAAATACTGACATATGATACAGATGATATGCCACGAATGGCAAGGTTCGTCGTTTAATTACAAAGATGGCGTTCTGTCAACAAATGACACCTGTCTTATTAAACTCAAAGTGTCAAAACGGACACATAGTAAATATAGCGGGTTATGTAGTAGAGATGTGACGGAATCTCAACACGAGTAGTTAAAGTTGCTACAGCAGAGGGACCAGAGGTTCTGAATAAGAGGTCAGGACCAAGTAAGATCTGGGATACAGAACATGACTGTGTTCGATACAGGCTTTATAGATCCTGCTACCAGTTACCTGCTACAAAATTGCATTTGTGGCTCATCAGAATGTGAGATAGAGGCCGATCAGATGAGTCAATAGCAGGCTGGTTGAACCCAACAATCACGTAGTAATATGTGCACGAAGGAGCACACGTTTCTGATATTTTATTCGTTCTTTGAATGTTTTTCCTCTGTCTAATAGTTTCATTATCGAGGTGTTCATACATCCGGGCCAATTGGGATGGATCTTCTTTTGTTTTTAAATTATAATCGATGCAGCCGTCCTGAACTTGTTATTTTTGTGTGTTATTTCTTGTGTGTTCCCTCTCTCTCTGAGGTGTTCATTTGGGATAATACTAATAAGGAGAGGATCTTCTTTGTGTTTCTTCGTCCAATAGTTGATTCGGATCGATAGTGTTCCTGGGCAAATGCGAGGATCTTCTTTGTGTTTCCCCAGTCGTGTTATCAATGTGTAAATTGTCCAATGTGTAATCTAGATTACCTTTTATGGTTACTTCTCGCTCATTTGTTCATTTCACGATAGGTTGTTTCATAGTGGGTGAACCGGAATGTGCCGTTCCTCTAAGTGTATTATTGCAGTATGTTTTATATAGAGGTTGTTCATGTGAACGGGTAACGGAAATGTACTCGTCCTTAGTGTTTTTTTTGCAGTCGTTTTAATACACTGTGAGTGTTCTATGGTAAGTTACTTAGAGAATTGGTCGTCACTTGTTGTTTTTGCAGCACTCCGTTTTTATAGAGGTGTTCATGGGTAAAGGAATGGTCGTCCTTGTGTTTTTGCAGTCGTTTTATCGAGGTTCTCATGGGGGATGGAATGATCTTCTTTGTGGTCTTTCCCTATATTGCCTTCGTATAAACTTTCCTGATGGGCGTGCATTTTCTGCATAAGCCTGTTATCTTTCCTTACAGTTGTTAATTTCTCTGCATTTAGGTCCTCATGTTAGCGTCGATGGTACCCAAAAAGAAAGAAAAACACTAGCTTGTTGTCAGATGGCCAACCGATTTCATGTAGCTAACTTGTGTATTTAGTCATGCCTCATGGTAAGCACATGGTGTAAAGGTACACAGATCACTTACTTAAACATCTAAAATGGTCAATATGTAATAAAAAGGAATAAATTTTAAAAGTGATGCGCGTTGTCAGCCTTGATCCTTTGGTTCCGTGCCCGCCCTGTATTTAAAAGTGCTATTTGGTTATACTTAGCCCATTAATATACTAAAGTCTATGTAACAGTCTGGAAAATAATATATTTTAGACATGGTGTTAAGATCAAAACCTCCATTTTTTTTTGTTTTTTTTCAAAATATAGTCGTTGAGCACTTGATATAGTTACATACAGTACATCTTTAAGTAAGTTGCGTTGCAGACCAACCCCATTGATCTTTGTGAGTGTGTAATTTTTTTCACGTAGGAAGAGACTTCAGGCATTTGTCATTGCTTTACTGAACAGTGAAATACTCGTGTATAGCTCTGTCGAAACCACCGTAGACCGATGTTTTATCTAGTCTGATGGGCCCACACCGTTAGAGTCAAACCCCGGCCTTCTTGCAAATTACGACAGCGCGTTACGCAAGCGTGGGGCTCCCAAATCCACAGAGCCGC
Organism: Candidula unifasciata; assembly: GCA_905116865.2. Lineage (NCBI taxonomy): Eukaryota > Metazoa > Mollusca > Gastropoda > Stylommatophora > Geomitridae > Candidula > Candidula unifasciata. Next base: position 285,304 of record CAJHNH020000683.1, read on the forward strand.
ATAGATACTCATTGTTTATTAGTGATTACTTAAAGGCCCCCCAACCCCGCCCCCCCAAGATGTACTTGCTGTCAGGTGCCAATCTAAGTCATTATGGCCCATTATCTATTACCAACCATCATCGCTGCTCCCACTGTATGGTTGCAGTACAGCCAGACTCGTTTACATGACATGACATGAATACCACATGACTTATTGGTCCTCTGTAATCCCTGTAGGCTTCTAAGAGCTCTCACCGACAAGGTGGCAGTACTGTTTTCAGCTGTGCCTGGCTACAATACGATAAGTATGGTTTCCTATATATAACTCAATATATATTTAGAATATATATATACTTATATATATATGTATATATATATATCATATAATGTTGGTTTTGTCGTATATATATATATCTATAGTGTGGGTGGTGTGTATCAGTTATATATATACTATACACAACACACATATAACTATACTATATGTTGGTGTGCTGTGTATCTATAACGTATATATATACTGTGTGTGTGTGTATATATAGTATATGTCTGTGTGTGTGGTGTGAATATGTGTGTGTGTGGTGTCTGTCATATCATATATCTACATATATATATATTATAATATCATATATATTATATATATATAATCTGCGTGATACAACTGAATCGTCACACATTGTGAAGATTAGGCCAGCCAGAGATATTAATGGAGATCCATCTGATATCTGCAGACAGTAAACTCTCAAAGCGGTTTCATGATATTGCTATAAGGAAGGAAAGTTCTTGACTATTCTGGTGCTCACACTTACATTGTGAGTAGGTACAATTTCAGGATACATTTGTTACATTTTAATGTGTGTCCCCCCCTTCCCCACCCCCTAGTACATATTTTATAATTATACACCTATTCGTATTTCGGCCGAAAAGTTAGTCTGTAGGCTGCTATTCGTTTTCCGCCGAATGATAGTGAAATCACTATTTCAGTACAAGTCCTCCTTAGTACATATATTACAATATCTATAATATATATATTATATTATATATTAATATATATATATATAGTAATACTATATTAGATATATATATATATATATATACTATATACTATTGTATATAAAATATATATCTAAATATGTATACCCACATATACATATGTGTACTACTCACACCTATACACAGACAACATATGTAGTAATGAGCTTATACTATATACTATTAATATCATATAGATGTAGAGTATTTTATATATATCCGTTACTAAACTATATGTGCTGTGTGTATATCTATATAGTCCACATGTCCTGTCTGGTCTATTATGTATATATATCTATAGTCCATATAGTAATATATATTAATTATAGTATAATATATAATATATATATATATATATTGCCTCATTTCAGTATTGTTCGAGCAGTGATGCATAACGCTTTTTAAAAAGAAAAAAAAAATTTGTTAGAACAAAGTATATTCGTGTGCAGTGAAATTGTGCATAGGCGCCCTTCGAGTGTACCAAATTATGAAAGGACAAAATTGTATGAATGGTATTACAATCTATTGAACAACGGGTAACCTTCGTCCACGGGTTCAAATCATAAAAATGAGTGAACACAATCAATCATGTGAAATAACTTCGGGCACTCCAAATTTATCGATCTTATATATATATAGTTACTTAGGCGTTTCTAAAATTTTCAGTAAAGATACAGCCACATTTCCTCATTATCAGCTTCGTCTTCGTCGTCGCTGTAAGTTGTTGTCATCGTTTTGTGACGCTATACGTCAAATCGGACTTAAGTTTTTCTTCAATTAAGTTCTAACGTCTGCAGTTCTTTCAACATCGTGGATAGAATCCAGTCTGAAACATTTGACGTCTCTCAGCAGCCTTTATCGGGTTTTAGAGCTACTCGCCTCAGAAATACGTTTGTTTCCTATTTAAGTTACAGTTTTATGACTCTCAGTTTTTTGCTCCTTGGGATGTGATTAATATATCGTCATTTTAAATCTGTCCAAACCTACATTTGTCCATATTTTCTTGTTTAGATATGTTTTTTTTTTATTTCTGTCAATTTAAGGTTCATCAGTTAAACTTCGTTTCATGTCTTGCTTAGCTCTGTGTCGTTGCGCTGCAAATGTTAAAAATGTATTTAAAATAAAAAAATAAAAATAGTATATTTAGATCGTTAACAGCCACTGATGCCTTGCCAAAGTCTCTTATAATTTCTTTGAATTTTCATTGCAACGAAAAATGCAACCTGAATAAGTAGAATTGTATGTCAACTTCATTCTTCTTTTTCTGTACTCCTGGGATGTCTCTAGCGTCAAGTTAGGAGAAAATCTTTACAGAACAGACCATTCTTCTCGTTGTGTATTTAGAACTTTTGAGTGTCTCCTCATTTTTTCTATCGTCTGCGTGATCGACCTCTGGAATAGTTACCGGTGTATCTGTATAACATTGCTCTCTGAGGTGCCCTGTCTAAGGCTAATCCTGTTACATGACCAAACCGTTGATCTGTTGTATACCTATACAGTTCAGTACTGGTTATCATGGCTCCTAAGTCGACCTTTCATTGTTCTACCTGGCATAATGCCAACACATTTAATTTCCGTCGTAACTTTTTTTCTAATGACTTTTTTGAAGACATTGTCCATGTTTGATACTGACTACACACCGGTGGTATAAATATTGTTGGGGAAAAAATGCTATTTTAATGTTCATTTTCGCATGCTTGCATTTCATAATTAGTGCTACTTGCCATATATTCTTCATTCCATTGTTCTTCCGCATTCTGTCTGTAAAGTCGCTCGCCTGCTTTAACTAGTGTTTAATCGGTTCTGACGTTGGTAGCTCTACCTTGTCTGGTAAATGTCGTCACATCCGTTTGCGTTCATCTTCCTGGCATAGCTGTTGCATGCTGAGTGGAGTCTGTTTATACGTTTGTGTAGCTGTGTGGCTGCTGATGCAATGATTGTCTGTAACTGTATCAGGCAATACATTGTCTAACGGGAAACATCTATCGATCCAACAGGTACGGCCATTTGTTAAACTACACGAAAGAGGCACTTGTACCAGTGCCAGCTGAAGCGAATGATCGCAGCCTGCAGGAAATCCATGGGATTTGTTGCGCTGAAGGATCTGCACTGTGTACGTGGTTCCAAAGCAAGATTTACCTGACGAAGTGTCTCAACTACACTCCAGCTTTCAACAGTAGGTGGTTGTATGTTAGCATCTACACCTATATAAAGTAAAGTAAAGTAAAGATCCCTTTTCACGCCTTAAGGCACAACATGAATATGTGACGACCAATTGGCACTATGTGGTTAAAATAGTCAGCATTACGCCGGCCGTCTTTACTCTCCTAGGACAACCTTCTGGTACCCATTTTAGGCTAGGTCGACCTGTGACGCCGAGCCCATGATGAAAATCCACGCAGCCAGCAGTGGGTTTCGATCGCGATATGTTGAAATTACAATCGGTCTAAACCACGGACGCTGCATCTGCACTGTTATTCGTATCATTGAACTGTTCGTTGTCGTTATGAATGTTGTAATCCGCATTGGCCTGTCTCAAAACGTCTTACAAGGCTCCACATTACGCTTTCTTACATGTGTAACCTTAAAACAATTCGTAACTCTGGTGAATATTGGCTGCTTCTCTGTTTTTAACTTAAAACTAAACAACCGTCCCATGAAGGTATACCATTTTTCGTTATTTTAAAACCCCACTACTGCTTTTTCCGGGGACACTATTATAACCTAATGTATGGGTTAAACAAGGTTTCTGCGACCTGTCCCCGGGTGATCCTAATCAGAATGGTGGTACTTTTATGTCATCGCATGTTTATTACTCGGTGAGATATCCTAGTCGGGTTGAACGTCAATCAATTAATCAATACATGTTATAAACACACCATGCGGGTTCCAATGCCCGATTTGGGTGAATAACGAATATATATTCGACCCCGTATCCAGCCGCTGACATCAAATTTTCCATGTGTACAACTGTTACATACTATCATTTCCATTTTATCTTATTCAATCTTATGTTGCGATTCCGGATTTTTATAATAAGATAATCCAACTTTAGACACATATTTTTTTCCTTAGCGTTTATCAGCTGTAAACTAAAGCGGAAACTTTTGGGTTGTGCGTTTTCATTTGTATTACATACCTTCTTAGATTTACTTTAGCCAGCTGTGTGTCCTCTTCGCGCGAGAAGTCTCGTCCTTCGATTTAGATGGTTAAGGCACTTGAAATCAGTCACCTCGGCGCAGTCAGCTGGCAGTAGCAGATTGAGGCCTCAGTGCAAGCAACGTGGTTGCGACTAGGACATAAGAGGTCATGAAACCAAGGAGCTCGGAAAAAAATCTGATAGCTACAACTTTCTTTGCAGGTGTTCGGCAAAGCTGAGAGCAGTTCACTTGTATGCGTACCTGTGTTACCTTATTGCCGAATTAAAGCTTTATTTTGAAGCTATAGCGGTAAGAGAAGTAAATAACACTTTTCCACGTCTTTATGAGTATTAGGCATATAGATCTAGACATATATTTTAAAGTCCAATCGGCACTTAGTGTTGATGAAGGCAGCATAACGCCTGCCGTCTTTACTTCCCAGAACTGCACCTTGTACCCACTAGGTAAACCCGAAAGCCAAGATCATTTTAGAAACAAACTTCGGCGCCGTCAGGACTCGAACCCACGACCATCAGATCCGCAATCAAGTGTCTAGCCGCTACACTACGGTGATAGCCGGAACTATAAGCATGGTAACCATACATATGTCCATACTGCCTGTCACAGATGCTTGTAAGACAAACCTTAAACAATTTATTATAGATCGCTAAGAAAATCATAAAATCAACTTATCAAATTCCCCGTCAGAGTTCAGGAACCAATTTTATCCAAAAAAGATAATAGACCAACCCCTACCTGACAAGAATGTGATTCGAAAGATTCCGTCGCCCAAATACTGCTGAGTGCTGTGGGATTACCGTAGGATGTTTCTCTTTTCCAGCGGTTCTCTGTTGGCTGCACTAAAAGTGCGAGTGGCCCGTTACGATTTAGAAGGGCTTGCTCTTGTGTGGGTACAATACCGAGTTTCATGCTTTGAGCAATCTGCAGCAATGTATACAGTTTCTAACTCTGTGTCAGTTTACATTCTCTCAATATACCAAGCCATTTCAATCTAGTAGATCTCATGATGCCAGTGTTCAGTGGTAATTTAAACACATTATGAATTTCGTTGTTGCTTCTCTCTCCTCATACTCCGCTGTTTGCCCCTTTGTTGGTTGGGAACTGGCAATGGTGTAGATATATCATGACTTGGTTACAAGAAAGGATAATGAGTCGATTAATATTGAATATTTCTCTATATTTGACTTTTGCAGAATCCGAACTACCACGCTTTACCAGCACTGACAAAGATGTTGTGTATTACCGCACCACATATATAAACGTGGGAATATCTGTGGAGAATAGCACCGGGGTGAGATACAGTCTTCTGACAACTTTCAACAATTCGCAAAGCTTTACTTTAGGTAATTCTCACACAGTTACTGTTGCTAGATTTTTGTATTTATTGATATGAGTAGGAAATGTATACAAGGACATATGGGCTTATGTTCATTACCTTTGTCTTCCCCAACTCCATCTCCTCCCACCCATAAACATTAAAAAATAGACAATTACCCGAATGGAATGCCAGAAAAAAATTCTCAAAAATAAATTCTCAAAAAAAAAAAAAAAAAAAAAGAGAGTTCACGGTTAAGAAATACATTCATTGAAGAAACAGTCCCTCGAGTCTTGGAAATTTTTTCAAAAAATATGTTTTAGGTAAAGCAATAGCAAACTTTTGAACGTAACATTTGCTTAGAAAAACCACATCAGCTAAATAATGTAGGGGCTGGTTTTGTAACATCCTGTAATAGTTACATAAATAAAATAAAAATGACCATGTGATTATAAAATATACTTATTGATGCATGTGATTATAGAATATGTATAGTGTAGTATTAATACACTTAGAGGTGAGACATGACCATAAACACAGAGTTTTTGGTAAGAGCAGGTATCGATTCTGAATCTTCGAAGGCTCTTATGGCTTGTCCAATTTTTAGATGGAGTATGGTAAAAGAATATATATATGCATCTAATCCATTTTAGTGATTTACAGATGGATAGAAGATATCAAAGTCGGCCTTTACTACTACACAGCAATGTGTGCAAGAGGGACGTGAATACAAGCGTAATTAAAACAGATTCGTGGGAAGTAAATGCTAATGACGGTGCTGCTTGGAAGAAGGAAGAGAATATGGATAAAGAAGCAATGAATGCAGATCTGTTAGGAGCTTAACGTCTGCGAAGACGCACAATAAATCAATGAAATAGCAACACTGAACCTGACATGTTCTCATTGTGGACGACATGTCCTGATGGTCAGACTCGCTATTGACATGTAGTGAGATCGACATGCCTGCCTGTATCTTCAATGACCTTTACAGACCCCACTGGAGCTTAGGTACTCGAGCAACTCATGCCAAGTTGTTCTATCCTTCAATATCGCAAGCAGCTCTCCCCATACACGTTCGTAGTTCATTAGTAATTGTCTTAGTTGCTCTCCGTATTTCTGCTCCGTACAACGGTGCTGGTTTGATGAGAATGAATAATTTAGAGTTTATTGTTAGTTTTGTTTTGACCTGGAGAAATTCCCAAGTGCTTCGAAAGCTCCTCTTGTATTTTGTTTTCGTGTTTTAATTTATCTATCAGTTTCCCTATCTGTATCTACATTACTGGCCACAAAGGTGTACGACACGTATCCCTATATCAAAATATATTAATCTTGTCTAAAACGACTAAATAATCCCACCCCCCCCCCCCCCCTCCTTTAAAAAAAAAAAAAACTGTAAAACTTTTATAACTTACAATGTTTTCGTCTATGTTTCATCATCATTATCATCATCGCCATCATCACACGCCATATCTACCCATGTACTGTGGTAGAACATTTCAATCTTTTTCCGACGTATACACAATTTCAATCTGTTCATGGCTGTGAGAACATTTCAGTCTCCGTGAGTGACCGTATGTGACCCTTGTGATTGCTTTATATTTTCAGGCGGGATAGGGTACATGTGGGATATAGCCTGGGCCCTAGATGAACTGAGGAAAGCATCCTACCCGCAACAGCTGGTCATTTATGCAACAGGCGCCAACAACATGTCAGCCTATTTTGCTCCTCTCTACATGTTGTGCTTGTGTCAGGAGAAGAACCAATGCCAGAAGGATAACGCGTTTGCCTATTCAGCTGGCAAAGACAACGATGGAATAGCGGCATTTTTTGGTGTGGACTCCTACGAGAAAGGTATGTAGAGCTAAGATCGTGTGTATAAGTCTCTGTAAGGATTAGCATTAAACACAAGAGAAAGAGTACCGAAATGATGTCAGTCCTGTTAAATGTCTGTGAATCTTGGAATGTGAATAAACAGATCTAAAAGAATTTGGAAGCAGCGGAGATGCAGTTTCTGAGTCTCATGCTCAGGTATTGTGGGCAGCCAGTGTGACCAACAGCGACTACCTCGAAATGGCTAAAAGTAAATGGGAAAAACTGTATTACAAATATAAGAATAAAGTAGTCAGTATCTTTTGGGCGATGTAGTGAGAAGTGGATTATTGGAGAACATCGTGGTGACTGCTGCAAGATCAACAGTAAACGCTGGAGAGACAGACTTATAGGACGATGTTTGACGGCATCGTGTGAATTCACGGGGGATGGGGGATGGGGAGGGGGCTGGGGGATTGAATGAATGTACTAAAAATACCTGATATAGATTTATGAAGATTCCATTCCATTCTATTCTAAAAAAAAAACAAAGCAGAAAAACAATAAAAAATCAACCAGTTTCAGGCTGTCAATGGATGCGAATCGCCAGCAGTCCCTGGTTACATGCGTAGACTGGTTTATTTGCGCCATATCTTAGTTAGTAGTCGGCAGTTTATCTTCACTGCACATCGAAAATTTCAGTCCATAAGGGCTCGCATCCCCTCCTTAGTAAATCCTGTAGTATGTAGTGGTTTACGAAAAAAGTTCTATGTTTGTTTCTTATTCTTCTTTTGCTGCCTGCATAGTGATCGTGTCTGGTCACAAACCTTTTAGCCTGCTGTTCTTACGGTCTGGTCATTGTTGCATACTCAGAACCATCACTTGTTCTCGCAAACATCTTACTTCTTGTTGAGAATTCAGAATAGCAGCAAGGTCTATGGCTTGTCCGTCCTCCACATTAGCTTTACCTGCAAGCCGATCAGCTTGCTCATTTCCATGCACGCCGGCGTGCTCTTGTACAAATGTGATACTGATAAGTGTACGCCATAGAGACTCCAGCCACTGTCTTAGGATCCAGCCCTTCTCCATCTTTATCAGCATATTCATTGAGTCACTGAGAAAATGTGTATGTGTCTATAGCCATGTTTTTGCTTTGCTCACTGCATTGACCTTCTTAAATAGCCTACTTGTGGTCAATTCAACAGCACCAGAATCTTGCTTCACATGTCTTACTCCAGCCTGAGCAGTAGAAGCCCAAGAGCTTCTCACACTGGGTATTGCAGACCCATCTGTATAAATTACTAGGTAGACAATCCTCGTGAGAACTGCCACGTATTGAATGAGAACCGACCTGAATCATGCACCCAGCAAGATGTATTGATTTTCGTGATATGTACCTTTAACTGAATTGTCCAACTATCCAACATTGACGACCCATATGTGTTTTATATTTTACTGTATTTTCATTGACAGTTATAAGTGTACTTTTTTTTTATTTACAGGAAATGTGAACGTTATGCCGTGTCAGTGCAAGGGTAACGGCACTGGGAGATTCTGCGAGAAACCAGTCAATGCCTGCGATAACTGCCTGGTCCAGAACACAACCGGATGCAACTCCAACCCCCAGGACTACTGTCCTACTTGTCCTCCAGGATACCTGAGAAGTGGAACCCAATGTTTAGGTAGGACACGTACATGTATGCGAGTTAGATCCGTTTTCGTGTTTTGAGTAAACATTAGTGTTTGAGAAATCCACTGAGGTCAGATAAAAGTAACAATTATTTGCAACGACTTAGTGATGCTTATGTATCTTTACCAACTGTACCCTGCCCGAAATAGTCCAGAATCATTTGATTAACTGCTGTTGCACAATGTGGATCTAAAATGATACGAACAGCTTTGTTTTTTACATATCGTATATAACTTTTAAATGGTATGAAAAATCGAATTACCAACACATATGGTGTTTTGTGTCTATACATTTTATGTATATCATTCCTTTTGCTAAATTTTTTTTCCTGTTTTTGTTTGATTGTGTGTTTCTGTTACAAATTGTGTTACAGGACGTTGCAAAACCTGTCACCATCAATCGAGTATCATGTCCCTTGCATCACAGTCTGCCTAAAAGAAGCTCGGTTTCTGGTCATTTCTCCCGTCCCATCTACTTTCATATCCAAGGAGTTGGGTGGTTGGGGGGAGGGGGGTGGATGGGTTGCGTGGTCTCAAGGCATGGTGTCCGCCTCGAGGGCTAGAGGTTAAGGGTTCAATCCCTGGTAAGCGCTTTGATTTTTTTTCACGTGTCTTAGACTTCTAGTAATTCTGTCTGATCTCTGGATAGCGGAAGTTGCCGTGGCAAAGCGGCTAGACGCGCGCCGCAGAACGGAAGGTCGTGGCTTCGCTCCCTGGTGGAGCCGGCCTTTTTTTAAAAATGACTTTGGCTGCCAGGTCGACCCAGCCTTGAGTGGGTACCGGGTGCAATCCCGGGAAAGTAAAGGCGACCAGCGTGATGTTGACCACATAACCCATCATGTGCCAATTTGTCTTTAAAATATAGGTCTAGCCCTATATGCCCGATACACCTAAAGGGGTGGAAACGGATCCTTTACTTTTTTTTCTGGATAGCGAGAGCGGGCGCCCGTAAAAAAAAATTCCTTGGCAGTTTTTAAATCAAGAAGAGTAGCCTAACGGCTCTGACCGGGCAAGATGTGGAGTTAAAAATCTACCCAACGCATTTGAGGATCCTCGTCTGTGCTACAGATCCTGTGCACCGTGCTGAGATTTCTCGGACTCAGACTTGAGTTAAAAGAAGAACGGAGCACTTATGCGTGTACTACCCGTTTGCCATGATGTTGATCTGTTGTTCAAACTTCGAACTTCAAACTTCGCAACTCAAAAAAAAAATTTCGAATGACATAGTTGGTCTGTATAATTTTAAGGATACTTGTTCAAGCCATTGACGGATAGTAAGATAAATGTTCTACCTCGGCTTTTGATACGATCGTCAATTGTATAGTAGCATGTTATAATAAAACTCAGATTTGTCGTTGTATGGATCAATCGACACTCGTGTTTGATATGCTCAGTATCACTCCTGGCGACTTCCCAACATTTCAGCTAATTCACATATAGCCCTGCTGGAGTTTCAAGCCAAGATTGTAAAACACAGTTCGAAGATGTATTATGAACTCTGAACATTTCTATGCTAGGAAGGCTCCCATCAGGTCTTTAGATAAACTATTAATTATAATATTTAGAGTTTGACTAATTTTTATGTTACTTTTGTCTTTTCTGGTACAGATATTACTCAGCGTTCATCAATAACAACAACGCCGAAAGATAGTGGCCACACAATCGAAGGCGTTTATCTTCTTGTCGTTGTGTCCTGCCTGACTTCGTATACCCTGTGGGCACAGAACTTTCTAAACAACCGCATTTAGCAGCTCCTGATCAGTGCATTTTGTGTGGGAGTTAGTCTGACTCCACCATCTGTGTACATTATCTCAAATATTATTATAGACTAATAATAAAAATGATAATAATAATGCTAAGAAATGTATTATGCAGGTTGTAATAAGGAGGGAATTGGAAATAAAAATTTTAAAAAGTGTAATAGAAATGACAGTAACCAAGCCACTGCCATGTAACATGTAAATATTTGTGGTTAGGATGTCAAGAATATTAAGCACGTTACATGGCGGGGACGTCATAGTGACAGTTTACAGATGACCATCCATGAGTTGACATGCACCATAGAGGAGCAGCAAGAGAAGAAAAATTAGGGGGGGGGGGATGACTTGACATACACTGAAGAGAAGAAAAATAGGGAGGGGGGGATGACTTGTCATACACTAAAGAGAAGAAAAATAGGGAGGGTGGATGACTTGTCATACACTGAAGAGAAGAAAAATGAGGAGGAGGGGATGACTTGTCATACACTGAAGAGAAGAAAAATAGGGGGCCGGGGGATTGACTTGTCATACACTGAAGAGAAGAAAAAAGGGGGGGGGGATGACTTGGCATACACTCAAGAGAAGAAAAATGGGGAGGGGGGATGACTTGTCATACACTGAAGAGAAGAAAAATAGGGGGCCGGGGGATGACTTGACATACACTGAAGAGAAGAAAAATAGGGTGCCGGGGGATTGACTTGTCATACACTGAAGAGAAGAAAAATGGGGAGAGGGGGGATGACTTTTCATACACTGAAGAGAAGAAAAATAGGGGGTCGGGATATGACTTGGCATACACTCAAGAGAAGAAAAATAGTGGGCCGGGGGATTGACTTGTCATACACTGAAGAGAAGAAAAATGGGGAGGTGGGGATGACTTGTCATACACTGAAAAGAAGAAAAATAGGGGGCCGGGGGATGACTTGACATACACTCAAGAGAAGAAAAACAGGGAGCCGGGGGATGACTTGTCTTACACTGAAGAGAAGAAAAATCGGGGGGGGGGGGGATGACTTGTCATACACTGAAGAGAAGACAAATGGGGGGGGGGGAGGGGTGACTTATACACTGAAGAGGGAGAAAATGGAGGGGGTAGGGGGGTCTTGTCGTACATTTAGGAGAGGAGCGGGATGTCTTCCACTTAAAAAGGGACTGGGAAAGGGGAGCGGGGTCCTTGTAATAGACTCAAGGGGCGCGTAGGGGGAGGGGTCTTTCCGTATACCCAAGGGGGCGTGGAGGGTCTTGACATATTCTCAATGAGACGTGTGGAGAACGATGGTCTTACAAGATACTCAAGGGGGCGTGGGTCTTGTCATATACTGAAGCATGCATGGGGGTGGGGTCTTGACACATACTCTAGAGGGGCGTGGGTCTTGTCATATACCGAAGCATGCATGGGGGTGGGGTCTTGACACATACTCTAGAGGGACGTGGGGGCGGGGCTCTTGCCATATACCCAAGAGGGACTCGGGGGGAGCTTGCTGCATAGTCAAAGGGTTAAGGTGGTTTTGCCTTATGCTTAAGGCGACATGGGATGTATTGCCATACACTCAAGGGGACAAATAACTTACTATTTGTAACGATGATTTGCTAAGATAAGGTATCCATTATATTATATGATGATGTATACTTACAGTATATATTTGATAAAATATTTTATTATGGGTATAGTAAGTCCAATATACCGTACAATAATTGTTTAAACATCTTTTTTAGTGCGATGATTGTTGTATACAAGATAATTAATGGAAAGCTTTTGTCATAAACATTACTGTTATATTTTGTATCTACCTTTTAGATATAACTGGATGTTAAGTAACTGTCAAATCAGTGGAATTAACAAAGAAAATAAATCTTATGTCAACAACTAACTAATAACTCAAATACTTCCAGCAAATATGCTTGAATATCCCACATCACGGTCCATGTATGCATCACACGTCCACGTCTGTGGCTTGGGAGTTGCGAAAGCTCTTTATACTGCCGGGGTGCCGGGTTCGATTCCACATGCGGACGATTTGTCCTGCGTTGATTTCGACAGTGGTACCGAAAGTTGACAGTTCAGTAGCAGTGGGAAACAACTGAACGTAAAATGCGCCTGAAATAAAACAACAACAGAAGCAAAATATGCTGTAGATGGTTCTGAAACTGCCTGTAAAGGATGTGCAACTATGTGCAACATCATACACTCACAAATGAAGCCTTGTGTGTTAAACTGCTACCTGAAGGTTTGACAAGTTGATTTTAAAAAACAGCTGAATCAAATATAATGGACACTTGTGATGTTGAACGTTTGATATCACTTCCCTCTGTAGTATTTTATATAAAGCAGTCTTATATCTAAAACCACACGTTTGTGTCTGTTGTGTAATTCTGAATATATAAACACACACACACTAAGCGCGCAAACACACACACACACATGCAAGCTTCTATTTCAGTAATGTTTCGGATTACCTACGCGCCACATTGCATTGCACGCACAAAGTGAATATGGGCAAAATGTGACTTTGATGGCTCATAAAGGGGAAAAAAAACGCAAACATCGAAAGCAAAGTCTTACAGTTACCTAAAACCTATACATTGTCGGGATCAGATTCCTGCGGCCATAGACACAGAAGTAAGGGAACTGATAGATCAGCATTCAGACCCAGAAGATATCATCATCTACACAGATGGGTCCGTGAAGCGCGGATCAAGGTCAGCATGGGCATACACAGCGCAAAGAAGGGGGAAAACAATACCTGAGGACAGCGGCGCTTACCAGACAAACCACGTCAAGCTCTGACAAATGGAAATAGCCGCTGCTTCTAGAGCTTTAGCATGGGTATCCGAGCAAACCGCCACACAAGCAGTAATTGTCTCAGACTCAATGAATATGCTTCAGAAAATAGCAACAGGCAGTATGCGCTCTGAATGGATAGAAAGCATTCGGAAATCGCACTTAACTTCCGTAACCTGGATCTACACACCGGGTCATGCGGGCGTAAAGGGAAATGAGCGAGCGGACCAACTGGCAAGCACAGCACTAATGATTGCGGGAAAAAGCATGGACAGAGCAGATATCGTTAACGCTGTACGTACTGGGCTAGTGGATAATATCGAATCCCTGACACTAACACGATTGCGTGACATGGGAGTTAAGCATGGTGAAGCACGTCTTTGCCGTCTGCGAGGCCGAGAAAGGAGACAATATAACCAGCTTCTCATGGGGACAATTAGTAGAAGTACTTTGGAGTGGCTGCTGCTTCGGAGGACTGCGCACGCATGGGTATGCCCAATGTGCAGTGACGTCGATTGTGATAACAAAACACAAAATAACATTTTATAGGAAGTCGGCATTCTGAAACCCAAGTTCAAGGTGTCTCCTTCGTGCCAAAGAACTGCATGGCTGTTGGGTGAACAGTCGTTAACGAAGGCAGTCAGGTCGTTGTAGGGGCGACGCCTGCTGGTGGATGTAATGTCCTAAGTCCCTTTCCCAGCTAATAGTGAGGGTACTGCTGGGGTGACCATTTGTTAAACCCCTCACATAATGCTTCAAGTCACAGTGGGACACTAGGCACGACCACTTTTTTTTTTTTTTTTTTTTTTTAAAGCCGTGGCAGTTCTGCCAGGCGGTGGCCGTTGCATTTTTGCTCCATTTGTAGACTGGAAGGATATAGTTTCGTCACCCAGCTTCTGAGTTGAGTGCATGGTGTGACACTGTGAGCTACGAGTGTTTTTCGTTGGCACAGGAGCGGAGCAACAATGGGGTGACCCGTTTGCTATGATGCTGAAACTAGGATTACCAGATTACCAGATTACCAGATATACATTGAATGTACTAAAATGTAACAGTTGAGAAATGAGCATAGCGATTTCATGAAAATGTTGCGTCTTTACCTCTAACTCATAACTGTGAAATTATAAATTAGGCTTATGAGGCAAGATAGTCATTTCCTTCTGAAAGTGTTACATGTTACTTTAAGCTCTGACTAATGTTTAGCCCCACCAGGACATCACGCCAAGCGAAAAACTCCCGGCTGACAAAATGTTGTCATCATTCCGGTAAGGATCACCCGGGGATAGGTCCCGGAAATCTCGTTAAATGCTAGGGCTTCAGAACAACTAACAATTGCCTCCCAAGTGGAGAGAGCTTCTGTAGTTTATTGTAAGCTCACTAACCTACAAGCCCACGCCTAGTACAGAGACACAAATTATACTGTCAGCATACTCTGTTTAAAGATCATCAATGTACATGTATGCAGTCTGGCCACTCATCACTCCAGTCTGAGTTTATGGTGCTGAAAGTCAGGTACATACAATCTTTGTCAATTTGCTTACACAGTTGAGGGAGTGAAAATGACGTTTGTAGAAGTAACGCCCCTCCCCCACTCCCCACCCACACACAAGAAAACCTGTCTAATAGAGGATTCCACAACACAGCTTGGACACAGTGATGTGATGTGTATGTTAGTTTCAATGACCCGTTTACCTAAAGATGTGTAACAGGAATTGTGTTAATAGGCACACACCCCACTGACACGTGCGCAGACTGCCTGAGTGCAATGGTGTCCAATATCCTGAGATGTCAACTCGGTCTATTACCGTTAAGCAGTCGACCATCAGTGTGTCCATCAGTCAGTGTGCGCGAGCAGCAGCATTGTCAAATCAATTCATAAAACGACCTATCTACGCGAGAGCAGGAATCTGCACTGAGAGCACGATGCTCTGTCTTCATATATGACTATGCAGTCTGGACACTGATTCTATCACTCCAGTGGCCATCTTAGAATTGTTTTTTAGGACCAAGGTTTTGTTGACTGTTTACAGTTCTGAACATGAAGAAAGATGGCTGTAAACATGTTTGTCCTGCACTGAACTTTTGATTTTTTATATCAAGCATCACAGTGGATTGGAACAAATACCACAAGGCATGTTACCAGGAAGGTGGGGCAGGGGCCGATCAGCGCGAAGATTGGTACAGGAAAAAAACAGAGGGACACTTTGCGGAAAGAAAGTAGACGAGGAAGAGAAGCTGGCGATAGTTTTCTTCATGCAGACTATGAGGAGAGCGACATTCTGCAAACAACCTGCTAAATTGTACCACACATGCTATTTCGAATTTTTATTGTCTGTGCATAAAAAGCGGCTACCTTGCAGGCCAAATGCATCTTAGATCGATGTGCAAGTGGTATGGGCTTGTTGCACCCATCATAATTTGATTTCTACTTCACTTGTATTAGGCATCGGCCCATCTTGTGCCGATTGGTCTATAAATACATATCTTGTGCCTATATGGTGCTGAACAAATTGAAAAGGGACCTTTACTTTACTTACAGGTATTTAGGAAAAAGCAGTGATAGACCCGTACGTTCCCCCACCTCCTCTCCCACTACTATGTCCAACTACCGCTGCCCGATTTGCACCCACATCTGGCCCAGAACATCCCAGCCAACACGAACATAAATCCCCTTACCTGTCCGTGGACTAGTTTAGATGTTTGTTTCAGCGGACTGTGCTACTTTGCTCTCATCTGATTGAGTCTGGTCTTCTTCCCTCTGCACATTCTGTTCATCTTCAGGGTGACAGTTTGTTTTGGTTTCTGGTGGTTTTCGACGGATTATCAGTTCCTTTCGCTTTATTCTTTCTTTGCGTTCTCCCTGGCGTCCATCACTTTGTTGGTGGCTTGTGGTGCAGCGCTCACTTTGGTGCATTTTTCCTTGGTCTTTGTTAGCTCTGCTTTTCCTGCTGTCAGTTCGTTCTTGATGGTAATAATTTCGGATTTTAGTTTTGTTTGATCATCTTGCAGTTGTTTGGCGGCTGCGGCGTCTGCTGTCTATTTCATTTTTTGCGCTTCCTTGTCAGCATCGCCATTAGTTCGGTCTTGAACGCCATCATCTCGACATTCTCTTTTTACAGTCTTCTCTGTGCTTCAAGGGATGACTGCAGGATTCCACTCAGGTCTGTCATGTCGTCCCGTTCTTGGTCCCTTTGCTTCCTGATTATCGTGTTCTCTTTCTTGAGGTTCTGGATTTCCTCCTTTAGCAGCAGAATGTCCTTGCTGACCGTGTGGGATTCGACTGTCGGCCTGGGCTGCTCAGCTCTGCGTCGATACTCTTGGTTAGAGGCGGTCCTGGCGGTGGTGTACATCTTGGCCCTCTTGATATCCTTAAAGTACGGGCATCCCTGGTACCTGGCGCTGTGGCTCCCTGAGCAGTTGGAGCATTTTCGATTGTTGTTAGGTTTCTTGAAGTCCGTATTCGTTTTAGCAATGCTGCATTCCTTAAAATCATGCGGGCCAGCGCAGTAACGGCAAATTGGGCTGCTACGGCAGGTCGCGGCGGTATGCCACGCCCGGTTACCGCGCGAACACTGCGTGATATCAGATGTGCATTTACCAGGCTGTTGCTTCTTGTACGGCTGTCTGCTACTTCCTCTCTGTGTCGCGACAATTGCGGCTTCTTTGTTTGGTGTCTTGATAGGTGACTGTGCCTCCATCGGAACTGCGTCTGGAATTAGCGGCGTCTGGGTCGGTGCGACTGACTCCTGGCTAGAAACAATTTCAGCCGGTGCTTGCGTGTCTACTGGGTCCTCAAGAGTATGTATCCCTTCTCACTAAAGGTATGGTCCCACGTTTACTAAATTTGCTGCGGCTTGTTGCTGCTAAATTTATGTTGTTTTTGCCACGGGCCATAGTTTTTGATCGGGCTGGTTACAAATTATGTACTTTTCTTGGCTGTAAAATTATCGATTCCTTGCAGAGTACTAGCAAGGCTCGTTGAGTGTTCTGAAAAGGACATGTCTTAAGTAGCTTTTCTCAGTAGTTCACGAAAAATGTGTGTCACAAATTTGTGTTGGTTTTTTTCTCTTTACATATATGCTCACAAACGCTAATGAAAAAAAAGTACGATCTGATATTGCTTAGTCGGGCCAAACTAGGGCTGACAATATAACAATTGAAAGAGACCAGTATCTAGTTATGAGGAGCAATCAGGTTACGAATGGGTATCTTCTAGCACCCCGAACGAGAGACACAACGTCGCTGATCGGGCGGTTTGAGCGAGCGAGCGAGCGAGCGAGAGCTGTGTGCGATGATGAAAAAGGAGGCAGGTTTACCCCCTGTATCTTCTTTTACCCCATTTATGGTCGAGCTATATTTCTGCCCCTGGCCAAGAACCAGAGTAGGGCTTCAAAAAACGAACAATTGAATCGAACAAGGAGATCATTGAATATGCACGTAATAGACGACAGGTTTACTGGCTGACTGGCTGTCTTTATACCCCACCAGGACATCACACAAGCGATAAACACCGATGACACAAAGTTCCACCATGCGGATGAGGATCACCGTGAAGAGGTCCCAGAAACCGCGTTCAGCCATTCGGCCATACCAATGGCCTGGCTATATTGCAGCCCCTAGCAAGAGCCAGTGTGGGGCTTCAAAAAACGAAAAATTTCATCCTAAAAAGGACGGAAAATATTAATATTTGGAGTAGCATTGGCAGGTTTACCACTGGTGCAAGCTTTTATAGTGGGGATTAAGATACCGCTTACGTTATTCAGCGTGGTGGTCAGAACTGTTCAAATGGAGGGCGACTGGTTGAAGACCCTCATATGAAACACCCACAATACGTTTATGGAAACGATGTGCCAACATCCTTGCTGTCTATCTATCTATCTTTTGTCTTCTTCACTTTTACCGGGTTGCAGCCCAGTGTCGTGGTTTAAAATATTTGTTTTGTGCCTCTCGCGTGATTTGAGTGACAGTTTTCTGGATCTTCTGGCCGTATTCAGCTACTCCATCTATCCATTTTTTCCTGGGTCTTCCTCTGGCCTTTCTTCCCGATCTTCTATTATAAAAGGCCTTATAGGCAATCTGATCCGGTTGCATTCTTATTAAATGACCAAACCACTTCATTCTCTGTTTTTCAATATGTTCCATGCACGCTCTTGTTCCAACTTTTTCTCTAATGCTGACGTTTGTGACTCTGTCTCTATGTGTATTGTTGGTGACTCTTCGGAGACATCGCATTTCACACGTAGTTATTTTTTGCATATGTGATTTGTTCATTGTCCACGTTTGGCACTGATAACATAACGTAGGGATGAAAATGCTGTTGATCATCTGTTGTTTGGCTGGTAACGAGATCTTTGAATGACGAGGAAGTGGGGCCAGTTGGTAGTTGACTGCATTAGCTTTTTGAACTCTAGCCTGTATCCCACAATATGTCTCTTTTGCATTGTTTGTGTATGATGACGTAGATAAGGTTGCTGCATTCACAAGTAATTGTTCGTTGTTTATTTTTGAGATCATTTACTTCGCACGTTGGACATGATCATATGTGCTCCCTCTCCTTCTGAGTATGTCTCCAATCTGTTCTTGTTGATGCACCGACGGGTGTCTCCCGCATGGTTTTCCTGTCTGTGGCTCCAATTTGTACACCTTGGGTATGCAGTCCTTTCAGAGAAAACTCGTCCACGAAACTGAAAGCCTTACAAAGTTTAGTCTCTCGTAAGACATTGGTGCCAACCAGAGCGTCTGTATTCTCATTGTCTTTCACACCAGCATACCCTGGAATAAAAATAAAGGTGATTTTGCGAAACGCTGTACAGTAGAACATGGACCTGCTCACCGTTAAAAAATCCTGCTGTACAGTAGACCATTGACATGTCTACGAATGAAACATCCTGCTGTACAGTAGACCACTGACATGTCTACGAATGAAACATCCTGCAGTACAGTAGACCATTGACATGTCTACGAATGAAACATCCTGCTGTATAGTAGACCATTGACATGTCTACGAGTGAAACATCCTGCTGTATAGTAGATCATGGACCTGCTCACCGTTAAAAAATCCTGCTGTACAGTATACCATTGACATGTCTACGAGTGAAACATCCTGCTGTATAGTAGACCATTGACATGTCTACGAGTGAAACATCCTGCTGTATAGTAGATCATGGACATGTCCACCAGTGAAACACCCTGTTGTACAGTAGATCATGGACACGTCCACGGGTGAAAAATCCTGCTGTACAGTATATCATGGACATGTCCACAGGTGAAACATCCTGCTGTACAGTAGATCATGGACATATCCACCAGTAAAACATCCTGCTGTACAGTAGATCATAGACATGTCCACGAGTAAAACATCCTGCTGTACAGTAGGTCATGGACATGTCCACGAGTAAAACATCCTGCTGTACAGTAGGTCATGGACACGTTTTTTGATACATCCTGCTGTGAACAGTAGAAGGTCATAGGACATCGTCCACGAGTAAAACCTCCTGATTTTTGCTGTACAACAGTAGGTCATGGACATGTCCACTTCGAGTGAAGACATCTGCTGTACAGTAGGTGACTGTGGACATGTCCACGCGTGAAACATCCTGCTGTACAGTAGATCATAGAAATGTACAGTAGATAAATGACAGTTGGAGACATATTGTAATGTAAAGTGCAGTATACGTGTTAGTTATCGTTTCCATACCTACATACTGTTTTGCTTCCTAAGTATTTCTCGTGTCTGGTAATCAAACAGGCAATCAGCCTCCTAGACGACTGGCAAATCCCTGGAAGTCGCCAATCTATAAGGTTTTGTGCTCAGTACCACACAGATATACAGGCTTTTTTCTTCGCACGTTAGATTTCTTTGACGAGCCGCTAGCCCGACAGAATTTTACATCCTGCAATCAGGCAGTTATCAGTTTTGTCCCTACACTTGGGCGAGTGGGGGTTTGGGTGTGGACATTCGGTCTTTTTGTTCAATACAAATTTTGATGGCCAGATTAGTCCGTATGAATCGGTTTAGTCTGGATATTGCTAAAAAAAAAAAAAAAGCGCGGTACGTAAATGAAATAACCGAGGATATACACGTGGCCACCTATGGATGGTTAGTTTATGAAAGTAACAGCGACAAAACTATAAAACCTGCATATTAAATGGTCAGACTATGGATGGTGCTGTAAGGATTTTCGGTAACGACGACACAGAGGGTTAACTGCTCTAGTGAACAATGTACTCACTACGCAGTCTTTTAACCAAGGTGTAATTGTGCTGTATGTTTGGTGAACATTATGGACAATCTCATGTTCCTAGATGGAACACATTTCTAACAAATGCTGCTATTTATGCACACCCAAGCGAACGAAAGAAGTGAAATTTTCAAAGAGACACATCACCTCTGGGGGCCACGAACACCGAGATCCTCTGACAGCTAAGTATTCATTTCAGATTATCGTGGCGCACGACGGGACATGCTGTAGGGGTCTTGCTGTGAGGTTCCGTACATTCAGCTCAAGACTGGCGCTCTGTTACTGCTCCTTATGGACATCATGTTACTTCCCCTCACGCCTGTGACATAAATCACCGCGCCACAGTCATGAGAGTAACGGCGACAAAAATATAAAACCTGGATATTAAATAGACAAGTAAGTAAGGATTTTCGATAACACACACATATGCTAACTGCTCTATGAAATTGTACCATACGATCAAGGTGTTGCGCTGATGTTGGGTGAGGCATTCTGATATCGATTAAGAGTGGAACACGTTTCTAACAAATGTTGCTATTTATCCAGTCGTTAGTTCTGACGAACGAAAGAAGTTTATTTTCAAAGAGTCACAAATTGGGCACGCAGGGCCGTCTTACAGTAAGTACTCTTGCAGAGTCATAAGGTACATTGTATGTAAGTAAGTAAAGTTCCCTTTTCACGCCTTTCGGCGCATCGGGCATATGGGCAGAAAAAAAAACCATCAAACTCTGTGGGTTAATGTGGTCAGCATTACGCCGGCTGTATTTTTAATTTCCCAGGACAGCCCATTGGTTTTTAGTCTGGGTCGACCTGCACGTCCCATACCACGCCAAAAATCCACGCAGCCTGCAGTGGGTTTCGATCATGTATGCTGGCTTACGAGCAAACAAAAACGCCTTAGCCACGGTCGCCGCA
The DNA here is from genome assembly GCA_905116865.2 of Candidula unifasciata. Lineage (NCBI taxonomy): Eukaryota > Metazoa > Mollusca > Gastropoda > Stylommatophora > Geomitridae > Candidula > Candidula unifasciata. The sequence continues at coordinate 306,986 of CAJHNH020000683.1, forward strand.
TGTACTTGTAACTATTCCTCAGGATGACAGTTCTACTGCTGACTGGAATTCTAACAAAATATGCAAGTTTAGTTTTAAAGAAAACCGTCTAGGTATTTGCCAATGTTTGAAAATGTTTTGTTAAAGCAATTTCATCACTGACCTAATAAACACGACATCACAGATTGTTTAATACTGACTGAAGGTGCAGATTTAAAAAAAAAAAAACAAAAACATTGTGGAACAACACAATTTCGATCCTTTTCTCTAA
>CAJHNH020000683.1:312235-404397 GCA_905116865.2 Candidula unifasciata
GCCAAATTTATCTGTGGACATTACTTGTCAGATCCTCATACATTTCTCTTCAGTATTCTTTTCATCCTTCTAAAATGGCTTTGGTTTCTGTAATGTGTTACTGTTTTTATCACTTATTACATTAAAAGAAGGCATGAATTCGCCTTTCAATGTTAAATGCCATAGACATGTCTCTGCCTCATCCTTGCACCTGGAGTTGTTCAATTCTATTACATGTATTCACAATATATTGTTTTATATCTCCTCTTATAGCTCTTCTGATTTCTTTGGTGCAGTTACTATATACACGGTCATTTGTTTCTGTCCCTATTTGCTTTAAATTTCTTATTACTTCTATCAGCATTTTTTTTTTTTTTTTGTGTGGTAATGTAAATATGTTTCTTGTGTTGTTCTTTAGGAATCATGTTCTGAGCTGCTGTGATAATTATATTTCTTGCTTCATCGGCCAACTCATCAGGTGTCATATGCCATGAGTGCCTCAAATTTGTTTTTAACCTCAGTACTGTAATCATTATGTAAATTGCTTTAACCAAAACGATATAGCTTAGCCCCTTTCAATACTTTTTTTTTTGGTTCTTTTATTTCAAACTCTGCAACAGGAAGTTTGTGGTCAGTGTCACAGTCAGCTCCGGGAAGTGTCTTTGCAGATGTTATACATGTTCCTCCATTCTTGGTGTATTAAAATATAACCAATTTGGTTCCTGCTATTTCCATCTGGTGACGTCCAGGTGTAGAGCCTTCTTGTGTGTTGTTTAAATAGTGTCTTGGTAATAGACACATTCTTCTCTATACAGAATTAGATCAGTCTCTCCCCACTCTCTTTCTGTCTGCTATGCCGAAAGGGCCTCTGACTATTTCCTCTTTCTATATTTCCATGATGAGTTTCTTGGGATAGTAATGTGGTAGTTTCCCGTTGCTTTCCACATCCACATGGTTTTAGACTACGTCCTCAGCCTTCAGCAACCTTTTCGATTGCTTGGGAAAGTAAGTGCTCCGCTCTGTGATGCTCCTTCTAACAGCAGAGGGCACCCCAGAGGTGTCCACTTGTTCCGGCGGATACTCGGCTCCCCCCCCCCCCCCCGTCGCATTGGCCACTCCGCAGTGTGTTTTCCATCTTTACTGCGTGGAGGTGCAGTAGGGTTTTTCCGTTTAATGAAACTTAAGACCGGAATGGCATTTCACAAAACTCGCTAGTACTTTTAGAGGACAAACACGCACACACACACACCACACACACACACACATATATATATATATATATATATATATATATATATATATTTTTTATGCATATATATATATATATATATATATATGCATATATATATATATCTATATATATATATATATATATATATATATATATATAAAAAATATATAATACTATATATATATTATACGATATATATATATATATATATATATATATATATGCATATATATATATATATATATATATATATATATATATATATATATGATACAAATACCCTAAATATTGGACAATAAGAGACACGATATTAACTTTGAGTGTAAGAGAAGGAAAATGCTCCAAACAAATAGACAGTACTATACTATTCCTAAGCTCCATTGAAACCCTCGCAGCTCGAGACTGCATACAACTGTATAAAGTAAATAGTAAATAGTGTGTGTGTAATGACCCCTTTTTCTGCCTTTTTCTTTCTCTGAAATTTTGCTCAGCACTCTTCAAAGGTAAAGTAATGTCAGGATATGTGAACCAGCGTCATAGCACACGGTTATAAACCGTAAGTGCTCTGCCACCAGTACGGACAGATGATAAGAATTGTCCACCTGTTTCGCCGTTCGCACTTAACTCTGTAGCTACAGCGACGTTCCTCCATTTACCCCAGAGTGTTAATTCTGGTTCCCATTTCCTAGAGGCTCCCTGCTCAGCACTCTGTGAGAACTAAGAGCCCTAGAGCGTTAACTAACCTAGAAACTTATCATAATTTTACAGTATTATTCTCAAATTGTGATTTTCGCCGCATATTTGGCTGCAAAATCATGGTAAGTAAAGAATTTGTGTGTGTGTGTAAAATTATGCTGAATTCATTTTTTTCATACAAACTAGAACAGTATTGAACACATACTTGTCATCATATTCAAACTGAACAGTTTTTGCTCTTTAAAAACATGTACACTTTTATAGGGATTAGAACAATTTTACATTCTCTGTAGCTTTTTTTGTGTGTACACCAACCCCTCCGCCATTGTTGTAAAATTAATGTCAGCCAAGTCTGTCAAAGTTCATGGGCCTCAAAGAGTAAAGCAAAATTAATAGGTCATCTAATGCTATAGCGAATACTGACATCCGGTATGCATTATTACCTTTGAGTCAACAGACTGTATTATATAAATAGTTATTCAGAATTGATAATATGTTCCTTGTTTGATCAGTAGGTAATTGTACTTGTTGTTTGATAACTACTGTAATTGTAAAATATGTGTAACAGAACGGCCGTGTATCGGTTTTGATCATCACACATTTATCTCTTTACGTCTCAGTATATTTCAGTATTCAGCAGGTACATAAAGATGCACCTAGTGATGTAATTTGCGATACCCTAGACAAGTGAAAGAGGAGCTAGTAGTTGTTCGTTATTTTATCGAGCGATTATCCTCATTGCACATCAGGAAAGTCCATAAGTGCTAGGATACAAGGTTTAGGATTTACCCCAGCGTTAGGAGTGTAGTAGCTGTGTGCCTATCCCAATAATGATAACAAGTTCTTTCATTCAGTAGGCATCCCATCTAGTCTTGGGTGGGTGCCAGGTACAATCCTTTTATGCAAGGGCGGCCGGCGTGATGCTTGACAATGGATACAGACAGGCATTCACGGTGCGATCCAGTGTATGGTGAACATAATACAGGATTTGTTCAGATCACTGAGACGGACATACAAGTACATGAAGACGTGTCTACTGATTCTAACCCACGTATGTTTGTTCTGTAATATTACAAGGTGCATCTGTATGCACCTGCGAAAAATTCGTTCAGAATCCCATTATCACACACTACATAAGAATTAGTGCAGTGTTACCAGTGTCCCCGTCAGCCGAACTAATCTTGCTATGGAATATTATTTGTTGCTAGAGATCACTGTTTGATGTACTTGTGATCATTACATAGACTAGAAATCAAAGATCTGCCTTCAAACATGTTATGTCAATTTTACGAATTGCAGAATAAATTATGCCTGTAAAAATACATTACATTCGATAGCTTAAGTGATCTTTACAGACACATAAAACGTAGTAGTTGTTTCCCCTATGCGCTTGCCACTGGACATATTTTCTTATCTCTCTGTCACATTGAAAATGTGCACCCCATTTGTGAACTTATACTTACTGTAAGTATGTATGTAAGCTGTACCCCAACAGGCCATCACACAAGCAGTAACACCCGGTGACACAAAATGCTACCATGCGGACGAGGATTACCCGTGAAGAGGTCCCGGAAACTCCGTTTCAGTCGTTAGGCCATATTTCAGGCCCGGCTATATTTAGGGCCGCCGGCAAAAGCTAGGGTGGGGCTTCAAAATTAAAAAAAAAAATTGCATCCCATAAGGGAATGATGAGATGAACGATACATCTCATACTTAAACGATAATTAGTATAACCAATATTTCACCACTTGTAATAAAATGTGTGTAATCCTCGGGTCAATACAGTGTTCGTTACAAGTGCATCTAGTAACTGGCCTTTCTTCTACACAAAATGTACCCTCAACAGCCAAAATGTCTAGATCAACAGAATCGTATGTGGAATGCAATTTTTTTTTTTTTTTTTCGAATCCCCACCCTGGCTGATGCCGGGGAACTAATATAACCTAACGGTTGAACGGGGTTTCTGAGACCTCTTCACTGGTAATGATCATTCGAGTTGTGTCATTTTTTGTCACCGGGTGTTTATCGCTCACTGTATTGTCCTGGTGTGTTAAAACTTATTTACTAAGAATTGACTTGCTATTAGGCGAAATTCCAACGATAGCTTAGATGTATTGGTTTCTTTTAAGTATTTTATGTTTCAACTTACGATCACATGAACAATCCATAGCGCACTTAAACCGCAACAACACAAGCAACAGTTATGAGCCTGATAATTAGCGCTCACAACCTAATGGCACGAATAAAGATCTAGGATGTGTTACTTCTGTCAGTCTATCAAGCGTTGCAATTCTCTCTAATGGGAAACAATCATATGTTTTGATTTTCTGAGCACAGCCGGCGTTTTTTTTTTTTTTTTACAATGACTACATGTTGGGTTGTACTACTCTGGAATCATCAGAATGAATGAATGAATGAATCAAGAATTGACATCAACGCACTCAGGACATTATCATACGTGCTCCACCTCTTTCTTCAGTAACCGACGATGAGTTGTTATGTTTATGGTACGTCTCTGTTTCTCCTTCAGTGGTGAATATCTTCCAGAACCTCTACCCACTGCCGTTGAGCTAGTCTTTCAGTGTATGGATTTCTTGTCTGCCTTTTTGCACTGTTTATTTGATCCCATAGAGCCTTCACCACATCTGCTTTATCATATAGGAGCTCACTTCCTATAGGAACGTCAGTAGCTAATCTATCAGTCTGCTCGTTACCTTGCACACCTGAATATCCTGAGCAGAACATTCATGATATGCCCTTGACCTGGGTCTTTTCTTGTGATGCAAACCAAACTGATCGCAGGATACCAGTTTCAAATTTCTGAAGCACACTGTGTGAGTCTGTTAAAATCGCATGTCTGTCTGTCCGTTCTCAAACCATCTGAAAGCTGCCGTTACTGTCTCCACCCCCACTCTCATAGTGGATGTAGTGACGTTGTACGAGAGACTTTCTCTCTTCAAGTAGTGTCCACTTACCTTTACAATAAAACCCCCCTACTCTTGTAACCTCTCACGACAGACTCATCTGTACAAAGTATGATGTCACTTAGCCGTGAATTTTCAATGATGGGCTATTGCACCACTGATTTTGTTTCACATGTAAAACTCGGTATCTCTCATAAAAGGATGACAATGCAAGTAAGTTTCTTATGAGTTGTAGGATGTGTCACTTTGCAATGCTGCCTCATTCAGCTCCGTTTAGCTCCTTTTAGCACAGTTAAGCTCATTATGCCTGCTGCAATGCTGCCCTAGCTTGCTGTTCTATTGCCCGCCTCCCTGTTGATCGCTGTTCTGACACTTGGATACCTGCTGCCTGCAGTGTCTGTATTTTTCTGGAAACCGGGAATAATTAAGGAATATAATGCCAACTTTTTGTTTGTTTAAGTAACATTCAGGAAGATGCGGATTGAGTTGTCGTAGTTGTGTGTCAGCTGGGATAATTTATGTGTGGTCAAGGGGTCATGACTGGTATTATTATTACACGGGGGTGACTGTGGTGTCTCCGGATTAAGTACGCGTGGTTTTAGCGGTAGCTAGGCTGCGATATATTGGCGGTCTGATATATGTGTTGTCAAGCATGCCGTAGCTGTGTGTTAGCATAAGTTCATAATGAGACCCATCAAGTGGTTTGGGTGCGTTTCTCTAATGTATAGTCTGATATGTGTGTGGTCAAACATTATGGTTTATAACCGTGTGCTATGACGCTGGTTCACATCTCCCGACTTTACTTTACCTTTGAAGAGTGCTAATAGTTGGTGTATTATTTCTCTAAAGGAAAACTATATCATCAATGTTGTTCAGTGTGCTTATTTATAATCTTTCGCAAATAGTTCACTAAACCTCATTGGATTTCAACACGGCTCCTGATGATGACGATGACAATAACCATTGACATAAATCCAGTCTTGTTATACATACCAACTAGATTTATCTCTATCTTCAAGGAACTATTTTCCATACATCCATTTATCTCTCAGTAATTTCCTTCCAAGTTATAGGTTGAACACATTGCCTAAACTAAGCACTTGAACTTGGTAATGCCAATTATACCTTAGGCATAATTAAACAACCACATTCTCAGTGTAGAACTTGGATCGTTGGCATTTAAACCACTGTAGAACCAGCAATCACGTTGACCACATGTGTGATGCCGGTTTGGTATAACGTGATCACAATTAATACATATTGTGACCTTCAGTGGTGCCAGTACTGCGTACTTGAGAAGACGAGATTTAGACTGCATGACTGAAATTGCAGATACTGCGTACAGGGGTACAGCGACGTAGTGACATAACCGCTGTTACAAGTACTGCATTTACAATTCAGAAGATACTTTGGTAAGCCTTTTTGATTAAACAAAATCTCTTCAATGGGATGTAGATGGTAGAGAGGGTGTGGTGGAGGAGGGGGGATGTTTTCAGACAATATAAAACCTTCACCCGTTGCTGCGCAAAGTGAGAGCTACAGCTATATACTGTCAATTATTTCGTTTTTGCCACAATCTTGACATCATTGCCGGCCTGACAATCACTTGTCATTATCCCATATGCTCATGATGATTGTAAACCCAGTACACTGTTACACGGTAGCCACTAGCACATAATCCTTTCTAAATGTTTAACGTATATATGTATCCATCTTCTGATTGATATCAATAATCACACATGATATTTGTCCCAGTTGTTTCATATGTTTTACAGCAATGCAGGAAGCGTTCGCATCTCATAAGCAAGATACGCTCTTTGTAGTTTTTGTAATAGTTATATACATTCCTCGCTCAAAATAATCAAACCTGCACACATGTTTGATTCTGTCTTTAGCTTGCGCCATCCAAGACCTTCCTCTGTTCAGTCTTTGACCCTTAGGTCTACTCAAGGCTTCATGCAGGAGGTGCTTCTTGGCTGCAGCTACTCTGAGATATGACTGCAGAACTATGAGCTTATCTGCAATAGTAGGCAGTGCAAGTATGTATCGTAAACATACTACCGGGGTATCTCTTGTACATACCAGAATTACCCGCATGGCTTCATTATGTATTTTTTCGAGTTTTATCAGCTGACTCTTTTATATAGTAAGCATTCCAAGTCCATAATCTATCACCGACTGCACTGATTATAACCGATTACACTACAACATTTAACATGAGAAAAGAGGTGGAGGCGGTAACTGCAGCTCTCTAGTGGCTAGAGCACATGATGTAAACATGACGTAATTGTAACAGACCCTGAAGGCATGTTGAAAATCGTGAAGACAGGGATTCTTCGAGCAGGGTGGCTAGCTTCACTGAAAAGGACACGGGTTGTGAGCATACTTTGGATATTTTTCAAAGGCAATGCAGGCGTGCTGGTTAATGAACAGGCAGACAGATTGTCTGGATCTGCACCAGTGGGTCATGAATTGATACATGACAATGCAGATGTGTTCAAGGCCCTTTATGAACAAGCAACAGAATCAGTAGAGAAAGAAGAATATTACGGCCTAGAGAAAATGGGCATCTGGGTGTAAGTAGAGGGTCTGGCCAACTCACTACACTTAGAGGAAATCAGGATGGACGTTTAACCAGACTGTGACCGGTACCATCAGTCCTGGAAATCTGCGGTGGCTGCTGAAGATGAGGACGAAGCATGCATGGCAATGCTTCGATTGCTGTGATGTCAATTCTTGACTCAACTAAACTCAACTTAACTCTGTCACCGACAGGATCACATGCTGGAACACTGTAAACAGCATTCTTTGTTCCATGCCCATTGCTGCCAAAATCTTTAGAGCATTGAGTCCTTTCTGGCGTTTTACCACAACTGCCTTAACGTGATCCCTATAGGTTAGCCTTCTATCGAAAGTGATACCTAGATACCTCAGTTGGTTTGCTCTTTTGATGTTAATGTTAATAACTATGAGGCTTGGAACATCAGCTCAAAATATTCTATTGTCTAGAGAGCACCACAAAACAACTACATTTTCGAAGTTGATTACAGCCGCCATTTTTGCACAACAGTCTGTCACTTTGTCTACACTTGCCTCCAGCTGTTGTCTGTCCGTTGTCTAGCATTAGCTTGCCTGGTAAGGCAGTCTTTGAGGCAGTCGCAATGTTCCTTTGTGACAAGAGAGTCAACAGCAGCATAAACATTTACTATATTCCATGTTGTGCACCCATTATATATCTTTTTTTTTCCCGCCTTGATTTTTTCGCGGTTGCTAGCGCCGCCATACCGGAACTAGAGACCCGGTTTTTCGTTACTTGAAACCCACCCTGGTAAACCCTAATATAACCCAACCTATGCTTTAAATAGGATTTCTGTCATTTCTCCACGGGTTGTCCTCACCCGAATGGAAGCACTTTGTGTCACCGGGAGTTTATCTCTTGGTGTGATGTCCTGGTGGTGCAGTTATGTCTAATGTGTTCATTCGTAGCGTCTTTTAAACAAGCAGACACGGTCATTTTTTCTTGGTTGCTGTATGATGTTTGTTCATTGTGTCATTGTAATTGGTGAGATGTTCTGATGTTCATTACCTCATCGGTGAGTGATGTCACCGCCATGACATTTTCTAATAGAAACGTGTTTGTGTTCAGGCTGTACACCAGTTCCCCAACTTTGTCTATTGTGCACTCTAGCTAATGAGTGGTTTATGTCGTAATTTGTTTTGTTCATGTTTTAAAGGGCGTCATATTCACAGGCCACTTAAGTCATCCGGTGCTTCAGAATGAAACTAGACAAACCTATGGTACATCATGTGCTGTAATACACAACTCTGATGGCTGTGCAGCTAAAACGGAATGCAGCTCAATTAGACACTTTAAGATGTGCATTTCATTTGGAATACACTTAAATTGTGCCAACTGTGATTTATTTTGGGAGCTGTAGATCCAGTCAATGCGATTTGCCTGTTGAAAAAGAATTTCTGCTGGCATTGCTGATAAACTATAATTCTAGTACCGGACGGTTTTTGATGGAACTTCTGACATTTGCATTATGCATTTAATTCATGTGTATAATATAGACTTTTTCAAGATTAGAGTCTGTTACACTTTCTTTAGAAGTTACAAAGGTGAATGTTCTATGTGGTTTTTGGTTGCACATATACCAATAAATTCTGGCTTGAACCGTTTGGTTTGAAGCTGAAAATTGCGATTAACTAGCTAATACACGGGACATACAAACTAGACTCATGGTCTAACCTTAACACGTTTGCGTGGACATGGGAGTTAAGCATGGTGAAGCACATCTACGCCACCTTAGGGGGCATTATAACCAAACTCTGTTTTTAACAATTAGTAGTACCATGGAGTGGTTGCTGCATCGGGGAATGCCGATTGTGCAGTGACTTCGATTCTGATTACATAACGTAATACAATCGTTACTGTCGGACCGCCGTGATTGCGGTTCTCTGCAAAAGATCTGTTATATTTCACCAACCCACACTTAAACTGGCTGCCGGCCATATTAGGAGTGACAACCCAGTCTAATAAACATAAACAATCACGTGGTTAAGCAAAGCTTTCTGTTATGATCACGTAGGTAGCATTAGCCTTCTGTTAGCGGGATGTGCAGTTTAACAAGTAAGTTAGTCAATCGACATCAGATAAGTGCATAACCACTCGGATTACATCTTCAGTATATTCCTCAGCACGTGGCGATTGGTACCACCTGTTCTCTGTTGGTTTACTATTCTTCTGTGGTTACCTGTGCAATGTTCATGTCTGGTAAAACTTCTTTTGACCTGATGTTCTTGCAGTCGTTTTAGTATTGCCTATTTACCTACGTCTAATGAATTCATAAAGAGCTTTCAGAACATTGGCCCACGCTCACTGCTTGCTCTGTACTTGCTCTACCAGCAAGCCAGTCCGTACTACAACTACCAAACACTGGACAGTATTAAATCTCAACATACGTATAATTAACATAATCACTTGTATAAATAAAATATGATAATAAATTGATGCCTGCTGTATCATTGTATATAGACCGAGGCTGCTGTGTTACATTACCTCTAGTGCACGAGGTTGGTGGCGAATATTGGTTTTCTGTGCATATATTTACTGCATCGACTATTCTCTTGCTTAGTCTAAATCTGGAGCAATATGTCGTTCAAATATTGGGTGCATTTGTGTGAGCCTGCCAATTATTTCCCAAACCGCCACTTTCAAGTAAAGTTGTACTACTTGCTTGCTTGTTGCACCCCACCTGGAAACTACATAAGCGATACACGCGGTTATACAAAGTGCCACCATGCGGAAGAGGATCACACGTGGAGAGGTACCAGAAACCCCTTTCAGCCGTTGTGGCCACAATAGTGGCCTAGCTATATTCATGGCACCTGACAAGAGCAAGAATGGGGCTTCAAATAATGAAATATTGCATCGCCACAAAGGGACAACCGAACTATACTTGATATATTTAGTGTACTACTGCTTGCCTGCTTATTTGACACCACCATGACATCACACAAGCGATAAACACCCAGTGTCACAAAGTGTCACCATGCTGATGAGGATCACCCGTGGAGAGGTCCCAGAAACCGCGTTCAGCCATAAGACCATATTTATGGTCTGGCTATATTGCGGCCTCTGACAAAAGCCAGTGTAGGGCTTAAAAAATAAAAACATTAATCCCACAAAGGGATAACACCTCCAATGTTACACAATTAAAGTAGATTGTACCTTTCATACCTGTGTGGAACGACTCAATAATGTTCAGTAGAGAAGGTGGACACCCAATCTTCTACAGTGCGTTGAACAGACCTTGTCAACTAACTAAATCGAATGCCTTGGTAAGATCAATAAAAGCAACATACAGTGGTTGATTTTGTTCGCTACATTTTTCCTGCAACTGTCTTACTGAAAATATCATATCAGTCGTAGATCAGTTCCCCTGAAAGCCACATTGGGACTCTGGGCAAACGCGATCCCCCAGGGTCTGGAGTCTTCACATAACAGTTCTCGCAAGCACTTTTCCAACAGTACACAGCAGTGATATTCCCCTGTAGTTATTGCAGTCACTCCGATCACACTTGTTCTTGTACATAGTTATGATGCTTGCGTCTTTGAAATCTTGCGGAACCTCTCCCTCTTGCCAGCAGAGTGTTGTTAGCTGATGGATGTGTGGGGTTAGAATGTCCCACTCCTGATGATTTCAATAGGAATTCCATCTCTGCCTGAGGCTTTTCCTGAAGCCAACTCATCAATAGATTTCCCAACTTCTACAACTGTTGGAAATGTGTCCAGATTGTCAAGAGTTGGTAGAGTCTCCATGGCATTAAGAGCACCATCTGCTAGTTTAGTATCAACTCAGTAAAGCTCCAGAAAATGTTTCACCCATCTTTCAAGCTTCTTCTTGTTGTCATTAATAATCTACCCATTAAAATTCTTTAGTGGTACACCTTTTTTAATAGTAGGACCGATAGCCTTCTTGATCCCCTCATTCATGCCTTTAACATTTCCACCACTGCTAGCGTTTTAAATGCCTTCGCATTGCTGGATCCAGTAGTTGTTGGCACTCTGGCTAGCTACCTTTTGCAAAGGATTTCTAGCTACTCTCAATTCATAGAGAGTGTTCCTTGTTGTTCTTGCTATGTTTCTTAGTAGTATTACCATTTTGCTGTCAAAGGCTGGAGTGTTTGTTTATTTGCTTCTAAAAAATCCTTACTTCTGTGTTCTCTAATACAACTGTTTCTTAAACAGTCTCCTTAATTACTTTCCATTTAAGGCTTGAGGTAGAGTTATTTTCGATATCAGTGAAAGCATCTTCAAGCTGTTTTTGAAACTCAAAAAACACTTTACATGGTCTTTAGTCTTGGAAATATTTGTTTTATGAAACGAAATTTTTCTTTGATGTCAATGGAGCGTTTCTAGTAACTAGGGAATGGTCAGTATCACAGTCTGCACTGTGGTAGCTACGAGTTAGTGATGCACAGTGTGAGCGCTGGCTCCTTGTGCGAATAAGGTCCAGCTGGTGCCAGTTGCCAGATCTTGGATGTTTCCATGACACCTTATGGCGGTCTTTTGTTTTGAAAAAGAATTAGTGATGCACAAGTCACTTCTAGTGCAGAATTCTAGTATTCTCTGCTTATTTCATTTATGTTATATCACATTATATTTTCCAAGACAAACTAGCCCTGAGTTTGTGTCGGGCCCCACGTGAGCATTACAATCACCATGTATATAGATGATATCCGATTTAGGAGTTACTTTCACTGCATTATACAGTTCCTCATAAAAAGAACCCCTTGCGTCCTCTGTTGACGTTAAAATGGGAGCATATGCAGTACCAAGGGGGATAAACCACTTGAGGTAGACAATCGTAGGGATAATATTCTGTCACTTCCTCCAGTTGGACTCTCAACTGATCCTAACAGGGAATTCTTTACTGCAAATCCCACTCCATCTATCGAGATTTCTTCCTAGCCTCTGCCTCTCCAGGAGATGGTATATTTTTGTTTCTCTAATTTACCCATCCTCTGGCAGACGGGTTTCCAGTAGGCCACCAATATCTATACAAGTTTGTTGAGTTCGGCATCAGTGATCCCATGATTAATGTTTTCCAGGTCGGTGGAAAATCTGGATCACATGGTAATCATGTTCCAAGAGCGAAGTTGAAGCATGCAAATATGTTATTATTGCCTGATGCATTGGTTTTTACAGCCTAAAGTTTGGAATTTGTCCTAGCTCCAAGCACTTATTGAAGCACTCAAGCTGTATCGGATCAACACCTTATTAGATAGGACCTGCCCACGTTGAGGAGAGCGGTAGTTGATCAATGTCATCCAAAGATGTCTCCCTTCGTCAGAGGTAACCCGTGTCGGCCTCGTCTACCGCAATTAACAAGGACTTATAACCCGTAACTGCTGCTTCTCTGTTTGATTCAGAGACCAGTTAAGTCCAGGGATGCAGTTCCTCCTCTCCATAGCTGAAAGACTCGACTGTATTGTAGAGACACTATGTTGCCAATGCATCATGATGCCTCACTCAAACTGCATTGTTTACTCCAAAGGAAAGGTCACAAAGCATGCTGTAGAAGCTGCCGAATCAGGAAAGCAGTGCTCTATCTGTCCGCATGTCGGAATTTCCCTCCTAGGCCAGCTGCCAGCCAAGGCTAAGGGCCTGGTCTGCCCTGTCATAACATAATGTTTTCCGGTTGCATTTCCTCTTCCTAGGATAAGGCTAGTTTCTTCTCTATTGCGCTTCTCCGCCTGAAGCCGTTAACCCAATATGGGATGTGAAAGTTGGGTACACTCCGTAAAGATTCTGTGTAACATAAAACAGGTGGTACCGGCTGCGGTTAACGTTTGCCAATACCTTCATAAACGCCTTGACCTGTGCTACTTTGTGTCTGGTAGCCATTGACATTACGCATGGCTAAGCAGGAGATCACGTTGTAGCAGTGTGAGTCTCATGGCCTGATTTTGTGCTCGGTCTAGTCTTTCTGTCGGCTCTGTGGCTAAGTCGATGCGAACGCTTCGTAATGCCGGGGTGCCGGGTTCGATCCCAGCTGAGGGCCATGCGCCTTGCGTTGGTTTCGATAATGGTATCAGGGAAACGATCGTCTAGAAAGCAATGACAAACTACTGGACGTAAATTTGCATAGAGAAACCACACAACAGCCAAGAGCTGCTGGGGTTGGTTCTGCAACATTCTGTAAAGGATACACAACTAACCTTAATCTAGTCTTTCTAGCTGGTTTCCGCTGAAAGTGAGGAGGTCAAGACCCTAGTCAGTGACGCTTAACACAAGCCCTTGATAAGAGAAGGAACAGTAGGCGTTGATAAGTATCAACTGCTGCTAGTGCCTATATATATATATATATATATATATATATATATATATATATATATATATATATATATATATATATGGGTGTGTTTCTTACTTTTGTATCCTTTATATGAATCTGCAGTGCCAGTCCCAGCATTACTTGGCTGATACGGATTTAATAGGCACTTCTTTCGTTCAGTAGTTCGACACAACCAGGAGAGGTCAACTAACCATAGCCCTGTCGGAATGAACGTAATGTAAGCAGGCTTGATAATGTGCCAGGAGAGGAGTGGGTCAGATTGTCTGAGCAAAATCAGACTTGTGAAGGCTACTAATCACATCGTGCTGTGAGTGCAGGGACTGGCCAGCAGGCGCTGCTGAATCAGCTGTTCAACAAATGAGCCATGATAATTTCGCTCAGGCGATGTGATTATCTATGCAGATGGCTTTGCATTGGGATGTAGATGACACGCATTGGGGCTCATAGCAAAAGCGAATGAACGTCGCTTAGTGCAACAAAGCTTGGCAATGATATCACAAAGTCTAGTTTGAGAATGGAGGTGCCGGCAGCCATTGCTGCCTTCCACTGGCTTGAGAACCAGTTGTACACATATGCCGTGATTGTAACTGTCACACAGAGTGTGTTAAAAAAGGTGGAGACAGGCATTCTCCCTGCAGAGAAGCAAGCATCGCTTCAGAGGTCCCAGGTAGTTAGGGTCCTGTTGATTTTTTTGCAGGTAATGCTGGTGTTAAGGGAAACAAGCAGGCATATAGACTGGCCGGTTTTGCACCACTTAGTGTTGAACTGATTTATTACAAGCTATAAGTTGTAAGGGCTTTTCAGGAGAGAGTGTACAGTGCTGATGCACAGCTCGAACATTGCGGTCCGAGAAGAATGGCGATGCTGGGAGTCACCAGGGGATCTGGCCGACGCTTGACACTCAGTGTAATGACAAGACTGATTTACAATCAGACAGTTACTGCTCCCATCAGAACTGGAACTCTTCGCTTGCTGCTGAAGATGGGCACGGAGCGCTTATATAAGTGCCCCGAGTGTTATGATTCGGCTCTTCTTTCAACACTCAACACTCAATGCATGTCAGATGAGTACAGCAATCATAGGAAGAAAAACATCTTTATTTTAAAGTGTCTATTTTATTTGCTACTAACGGGGCCTCTCTTCATACAATTTAAACATATTTTCTTCTAGCAGGAGATCGATACAAACCGGTCAATACTTGCAGCAGCCATGCAGAAACTGGATTGCAACGAACATATTCTAGTGTTTGATGATAACACAAGCTAACTAGACTAAAGTTCTCACGGCTTATAAATATGGCATGTTTAAGGTGGATGTGACCCATGGTTTATGCATGGCTTACGTTTGTCTTTAAAGTAGGTCCTGGCTCTTCCCCGTGTTGAAGCTGTCATCTGCGACATCAAGTTTACATTCGAGCAGCAGGTATCTTGTGCAAAGATATTTGGAAAAAAATAATAATCTGGTCACGGGTGGATTCTACTACTATCGTGTTCCGACCTAGGAACTTTCTTCTGGAATTACAATCAGTGTGTGTGTGTGTTGTATCCGAGTTACAGTTGCGAAGTAAGTATTTTCTCCCCTGTGTTCACATTGTTAGCATTAATTACCAAGCAACACGTCACGCCTTATTTTGGTTTTATTTAACAAGACATACTTGTCTGAACATCATTTATCCTGTCCGGCTGCTCCGTTAACCCAGTTGTCCAGTTATACTTTAGCTCTCCCATTCCATATTTTTATTAAGTTACCTCCTTTGAACATAATGCTGATTACTTTAAACGAGCCACTAATTAGACTGGAACGAGCCCAGTTGATCTGACTTCAGCAAAAGCTGATCTATAATCCATTCCACGAGTCCTGCCCAGCTTTAAAAACATTGTGACCCATTAACTGTTCGGTGTAAACTGTTGACATTTGGCATGCAACATATTTAAAATTACGTCCCAATTGGAATTTTTATTTTAAACTAAACAAAGGTTTCTTTTCACATTTTTGCGATGTATGAAAAAATAGAAACCAAATCAAAGCAAACATCAGCATGCTTACAGTTAACAAAGTAATGGGAACTTTTGGAAATAATCCAAATTTCAACACATATCATACATGTTTCTTTCAGGTGGTCGGTCCTTCCCAGCACTAGTAGCTCGTGAGTTATGATTGTTTCTGTGTTTGCTGGCTCGGCTAATAAAACTATCACTATGCATCTTGCACATGCATTTTTCCCCCCCAACACCTATGTCAATTACTATTCTTTCTTCAGGGGTTCACAAATCCTTAGTTCAACAAAGATCAAAGAAACTGGTCACTTTAATAACAAAAAAGAAGCACCTGTGCAATTGTAAATTACACAGTCATAAGGACATGAACAATCTAAGGCCTAATACAAAAATGCATGTAGATCTGTACAGGGGTTTAGGAGACAAATGTTAAAGTGTGACGACATGAGTTTTCAAATGAACTATAGTCGCTTCTAAGACATGTATAGTAAGGGACGTTGGCTAAGGCGTTGCGAAAATGCTTCAAATTTCTGAGGTGCTGGGTTTGATGTCAGCTGAGGGCGATTAGACTACAGACCCTCTAGCATTGATTTCGACAGTGATATCTAGAGCCTATCCTGTATAAAGCAATGATAAACTACTGAATGTGAAATTCCCTAGTAAAATCATAAAAGCCACAACATGATGTGTGAGGTTTTGCTACCTTCTCTGATAGTTTAACACATTTTGTTACACACGTTTCTATTACGGAGCAGTGGATCCACCTCAACCCCCTCCAGCTGACATGCCCAAGCAGCTAGGTATACAAGGCATTCTGTCAATGTATGGTTGTAAGGTTTCTAAGTTGGTGGATTGGATTGGATGTTTGGAAACAAACATACTAAAACTGGTTGACTTTTTAAATCTGCTCCTTAGTTGAGCTTCGACTATACCGTGTCCGTGTTGATTTGCTGACTCTTGGTGGTACTTTTTCTTTGTGGCGTTTGGATGCTCATTGTATTACAATTTTCCTTTGTAGGACTTTCCTTTCTGTCAGCGTGAAGTTGCTCTTGGTGAGTGGGTGGGGGTAACCGTCCTAAAAAGGACAGTTAGCATCGCCAGGGTAGGCTGTCGCTCGAGGTATGGGTTAGACTGCTGTGGTTCAGTGCTGGCTGGCTGTCTGGCGCTGCCTGTTTTTCTCTCGTGTCGGTGAGCTGGCTTGTCCGTCAAGATGGTGGCTGGCTGCTACTTGTGCTTCTCTGGTGGCTTTGCTTTCACCTCCGTCTGCTAGTGTTTTTTGATTTTTGTTTTTGGGTAGGCTTGATTTATTTCGCTGCCGGCTATCCTTTCTGTGGGATTATATGATGCTTCCTCTGTTTCGTTGTCTGCTTTCACCAAGTTCTGCTCTGTGAATTCTTGTGTTTGTGTTGGTAGTTCTTCTGCTGTTGTTGCTTCCGTCGCTGTACATTCTATGTAGGTCAAGTACAGGACCTTTTCATACTTCACTGGCTCACGAATGAGTGCGTGCATGCATGCAATTTATTCCCTTCAGGCATCTACTTGAGAAGTTTGACACCCTCAGGTCAGAGGATCTCAGTCTGTGTGGCAAACCAGAACGACGGGAATTATTACCACCTTAGGGACAAAAGAAATCAAACAAAACAAATTGCAATGCTGTTGGAGAACTGACAACCTCTGAGAAAGTTAAAATTAGTGCCAGCGACATGGCAACGCCAGATCGTTGTGGTCTGCCCTCCTGTGTGGGTATTGAAATGGGCTTTTTGATGGCACACTCGTATTTACCGACACATTCCGTTCTCAATTTGTGTGTATGTGTGTGTATGTCTGTATGTATGTGGGTGAATGTATGTATGATATGTTGTGCTTTGAGTAGGCACTTTATGTTATCAGCTGAAGCCATCCACTGAGCAAACAGATAAGCAGGCTTCTACCAAGTGTCTTTTGGTTCAAATCTGTAAATGCATTTGATGTGTGTCTAACAGAGATGTCGTTCCTAAGCCATGGAATGTCCCTGTGTTGTATTGCTGCTTGGGTTGTCTTTTGGACATGTGTCTCTCTGACAGCCGCTCAAGGAGATAATACAACAGGTAAGATAACACTGTCAGCATGCGTTTAAACATTATAAAGCAGCACTTTGACCCCAGTGATACTATAATTGCAAATGACATGGAACAGACACATTGAAGAACTAGTAACAAAGTGCAAAAAGTACAACAATATAATACTGATTAAAGGAAATGGATGGGAAGCACATCAAGACACATTGATCCAATTTTACAAAGCATTTGTCAGGGACAATTTGAGTAGGGAAGCATATTTTATGTTCAGCTAAAGAGTGCTACACACACAAAAAATGCTCTATAGCATTCAGTGTCAAGCTCTGACAACCATTATGGGAGCCAATAAATGGACATCAAGAAAGGCGATGGGGGTGGCACTAGGCATCACATCACTGAATCTCAGAGGAAAGCAACTGATTTATAATTACTGGAAGGAAGCGGCAATTGATGACATGCACCCAGCATCATATGCTTTCTAGTCTAATCCTAACCCGTATCCAGGGTAACCGATCAGGAATATTCATAGACCAGTAGGATGGGATACCGCCATTGATATGCAAACAAATAGGGACAGCCAGGACTTTGGCAGCGTGCACCAGGTTGATTCCCAAGATCTCCCCATGGACACTAGAACTACCACTGACAGATATACGTCTGATCAAAAGTATTTCTAAAATTACTGATAATTTTGAAGCAAAAGCCATAGCGGAAAAATATATTGATAAGATTCGAACAGATACTCTTATAGTGTATACTGACGGATCTAAAAATGATGCATGGGAAGTAGGAGCAGGAGTAATTATCCCTCATGAAGAATGCATAGAGAATACAAAAATAACAGAAAACGCGACAGTTTGAAAAGCTGAGCTAGTCGGCATTATGAAAGTACTAGAGTCTGTGAGAAATAAACCAACAACTAAATTGAATATACTGACAAATTCACTGTCATCAGTGCAAACTTTAGATACACACAATAGAGGCAGTAGGCCAGATTTAAAAGAAAAGATTATAAATCCGACAACTCAGCTGAAGAACAAAGAATGCCAAGTCACAGGAGCATTGATACCAGCACACAGAGGTGTAATAGGCAATGAGACAGTTCACCAAGCAGCCAAAAAAAAAAAAAAAAAGGAACTAAATGCTATACTGTAAAAGAAATAGGACTCTAAAAAACTGAAAGGAAAAGCATAGTCAAAAGACATCACCAAAATGTGGAAACTCCATTAGCAGATTAGCTTAACGGCAAGGATTCATACAATAACATTAGAGAACCCCGAATAAACGCAAAGATAATGGACAACCTAAAAATTCCAGCCAACCAAACTATTAGGGAGAGTTAGACTCGGGTGGCATCCAGATAAATTTACATCTCCCTTATGCTAGGACTGCTTTCAGAATAATACAATAGAACATTATATGGTCAATTGTACTAAATACAAACTGGAGGGAAAACCTATTGAATAATACTTTCAAAAACGTAACAAGCTAATTAATTACTGTAAACAAATGTTTACGCGTGGACAGCAAAAGACAAATACACAAACTTGTTAAACAGTATATATTTAAAAGAAATTACAATTATGAAACAAGATAAAGAGGTAACTAAATTATTGCAATCTCAAAAATAACAATATCAAGGAAGGGGGATGTCTGGAGGCACACTGAGTACGAAAAAGGCACACTGGAGAGTCGCAACTGACTGACTGACTTTCTACCCCACCAGGACATCATACAAGCGATAAACACCCGATGACACACCATGTGGATGAGGATCACCGTGGAGATGTCCCAGAAACCTCTTTCAGCCATTAGGCGACACTTAAGGCGGGACTATATTGCGGCCCCTGGAATGAGCCAGAGTAGGGCTTCAAATAACGAAAAATTGCATCATAAAAAAGACGGCAGCATTAATAATATGGAGGGTCGCGCCATTGACCGACGAATGAAAACACTTGCTAACTTGTAACACTCAGCCAAAATGCCAACATTTTCTCAATATTGAGAACTCACAGCTTCTGTCAAGATGACTGACAAGTATTGCTAGACAGGAGAACGGATGGTTGGGCGGTGGCTGTGGCTACCCTAATGTAAGGGCGTTCGCGTAAGTACGATATGTGTATACATGACAGTAAGTATGTACTTATGCATAAGGAATTATGTGTATACGAGAATGGTATTGGTGCACAAATGTATAGGAGGATTACACAAGACAGTGTGTACAACGCGAGTGATATGGGTTCACTTGTCGATGGGAAAGTGGGAGTATAGATTATCGAAAGGGATATATGAAATACTTTATAGATGTATACATGTGCGAGTATTTTGGAAGGTATTATAGAACTATAATAAGGATATAACCTTTAACCACCCACTGTCAGTGTGGATGTCGAGACTTGGATGTACGGATGATCACACCTGGTTGTGTGCAACCATACACTTCGAGGATCCATAAGTGATATGTTTGCATGGGACTACATGATGAACGGGCGCATATACACATTTGAAATCGTACGAACCTATAAATTAGTGAGAAAAAATGTAATGAGGTGCATAATCAAGCAAGAAACTCATCATAACTCACTATTCACATCACCCATCAGAACGTGCTAGGAACATACCGGACAGGTCAAAAGTTAGGAGCTAGACATAAAAATACTTGACATGGAGAGACTATATTACAGACAATATTGACACACTAATGACACTAAGGGGCATACACGATTATCGTCACAATAGTGACACAGTCTGAGCAACACTTTAGTACGAAACACGGACGTAGATGCAGACATGTAAACAAATGTGGTTGTGCATATGCCCCTACGGGTGGATTAACATTTTGACATCAATGTAAGTGGGTAAATAATTACAATGATAGGCAGGTATGTATGACAAGTGTAGGAGATGTTAAATTGGTATATATCCATATGGTTATGCAACAATGGATAAGTGTGAAAGGGAGTGAAGACATGTAATGTTTTGTGAGTGTATGTATGTTCCGGTGACTATATGCATACATTTGATGGTGTACATCAATATACCCCGGAGATCCATATTTATAATCATCCTGTTTCACATCATTCATCTAACATAAACATGACTGGTGGGATTTACTATAGGATAAGACTGACAGCAAATAGGGAAGACAAATGGATCGATACTGACAGGACCAGAACACTTAACCACCAATTCCAGCCACCCCCCCCTCCTGCCCCCTCCCAGTGGTGCGATGGTAAAGACTGGTGACGTAATGCGTATTCTAGGGATCTGGTATTTACGTACACCGGAGCCTAGGTACCAACCCAGACCGACACAATCGGGAAACAATATAACAAAGAACGGATAGAATCATTGTGAGGCTTCACCTAACATTTCACACACATCTTCATGACAGGAAAACAACTATCAGACCACTATGGTCACACGCAGATATTTTCACATTTCAGATCTATCTAAACTTAAAAACTTTTTTTCGCTACTTTTTTTAGCAAAATAAAATACTCAAAATGTTAAAACTATAAGGCTAAAGTGTATAGATCAATTGTCCCTCGTTGTATTATGTGGTCAAAATCACACTGGTCGCCTTTACTCCCCACGACTGTTACCTCGCACCCATTTAAGGCTGGTTCTACCTGGGACCCAAGAACATTTCTGATCAAATTCTTGCTCATTATCCAACAGGATGTGAACTCAGATCTTCTGATCGGCAGGGGAGCGTCTCGCCGCTACACCACAGCGGCTCCAACATAATTTAACTCGGGTTACCTGATGTTGACCACATTACCTACAGCTGTGGTTCTCGATAAGATAAAACCTGTCGACCTATTGTTTCGAAGATCTGCCAAGGAACCTCTACTTTTTAATAGTTAGCTAAAATCAAATATATGTATTGGAATCGTGTGGGAATAAACAATTCCGGTTTTTGTTTTGCCCAAATGTTCCCTGCCAACTCTAGGATGTCGACTGGTCTACACAATGATGCCAGATGAACCACTGACATTAAAAGGGACCTGTATCTAGCTTTAATTTACTAGGAGCTCAGTGGAATGGTACATCATCGTCGCCACTGTCCTGTGTTCCCATTATATGACACACAGGGCTGGCAATCTCTTCCGCAGTTCCGTAGAATTCTTTCGATGTCATGGATGGAATTTAGTCTAGCACCGTTGGACTGTCTCATCAACGTTTTTCATAGAGTTTCTTTTGTATGTACTCCCTTTCGTTACATGCAAACTTGTTTTCATTTTCTTCAGCATTTTGATTCGCTCAGTTAGTTGCCTTCTTCTTTTTAGCTTGCAGCAGCTGTTAACTAATGCGGACAGTTGCAGCTGTTCGTCCACTTCTGGACTTTTTTCTCTCCAGAACCTGAGTTTTCGTTCACATCCGTTTTAAAAATGATGGCTTATTTGATTGTTGTTTTCACAATTGTCGAGAAGATGCGCTCCGACTTGGAAGAAAAACTCCTACTAAATCACAACTACTGCATACTTGTAAAGATTGAAGAAGGTTTATACTTTTCTCTAACAAAAATGGCTCCCGAGAGCACACAGGGATGCTTCTGTCATTCTCTAGATATCCCCCAACTATTCAAATGTCTCTTGTCATGCCTATAATTAGTGATGATTTACCCAGACTTTGAATTGTGCCGATGCTTCTGACTCTCGAGAGGTTACTGTTTACATCTTTGAAATGTTTAATCATACTGTTCTAATACCCTAACTGGTTCCTCACACATGTATTGATGTTTACTTCATGCCTCTGACAATGTTTTATTATCATTGCATAGTGATGACAGATGTAGTCTCTTTCTGCAGGTCAAGCGATGTGGCCAGACTACGCCGAGAACGCATTCATCATGTCTTCCGGTTCTGTTATTTTCACTGCTATACCATTCCCTTACTACGAATGCAAAGCGTTTACAATAGAGGTCAGTGTTTTAAAATATGCTTGTTCTATGTTATTCATATTTTGCTAGAATACACTTTACTTACAACGACTGGAAACGTTTTACAAAAAATATACATATTTTACAGGACTCATATTGTTAACTTTTCTTTTAACACAGTTGCTAGTTTCTTTCCCCTCTGATAACTATTTTTCATTATTATGTCATCTTCTTCTTCTTTTTTTTGTTCGGTTTCCTATGCTCAGATCAGACCATCAGGTAGGTTACGTCTATGAACCCGCATGTCAGTAGCAGGTCCTTTATGGTTCCTCATAGTTTGCTCTGCAAACTTTGCTCTTGAGGCCAAGTTTCTTTTTGAAGTTGTATGTAGAGTGAACAGGTCTTCAGAATGTGCACAGGTGTTTGTGGTCCTGTTTGAGAGGTTTATTTTCACTCACTGTGTTGGTCAGTAAATGTTCTGCAAAATCTTATTTTATGCAATGATATAGCAGAGTTATTCAATGACATAAACAGCGAAAACAGTCTACCTTTGTAACATCGTAGAATTCATCCCACAACTTGCGAAACACAGTAATTTCATCCAACCAGACGACAGTCATTCACAGCTGGCCACCGTTTCCGTCAGCCGCTATTTCATGCCAGGTAGGCATTGGGAAATTACGCTATGCAGACGCCAACATTCTTCCGGACTTCATCTTCTCACGTTAAACGTGAGTCTCAATCCTTTCTCCGCTATTATATAATGTTCGTTCGAATATTCTGTATAACTTCATTCTCACGAAATGTTGCGTGTTGCCCTATTTGCATTTCACACGAAGCCTGCCAGTCAACCTTCATGGTTTACGTGATTGTTTCACATAAAACCTGACTCAGATGTCTCCAAAATTCCTTGTATTTTCTCTTGATACGTTTTCAGATTTCTTGTAACGACAATAGATGGGTATGTTGTTTCTCATTTGTTCCATTTTTAGCAAGTCTGCCGACTAACTCATTTCTTGGTATGCCGCAGTGAGCCGAGATCCACAGGCGAACGATCTGATTGTTTTCTGCGAGTCTTAGCTGGCGTTTGCGTTCTCTGTTGTCTCGTGGATTCCTCTGTCGTCTCGAGGACTGACATGCAGTCACAAAGGAAAACAATTATGCTATTATTTTTCTTTCCTCAAACACTTTTGTTGACCCAATCATTTCTTGCTGCTCTGCTCCTAAGTTTGTTTATAATTTTCTGGAGGCGCCTGACGTTTCTACTGTGGTCCCATCTTGCAGCATGATGACCGATTCAGCTCCTCAATTTTTTTTTTTTTAATCCGTCCAATGATCCATCGGTGTATACGTGTGTCCATTCGTGTTTTAGATAAGAATTGTAGACATGTTAAAGGGTCTTGGCATGCAGTACTCGATCACATGTTGAGCCTTTCTATTTGTACCCGGGATTGTTGTTGTAACTGCATAGTTCAGCTGTAGGTTAATACTGTATGCCTGGATCGTTTTCTATATTGAAGGATCTTTAGTAAGGATGTCACTGCTTTTGTTGTTGTTGTTGTTTAATTTTGATAGACAGGGAAAGCTTTGTCTTTTAATTAGGTTATTTGCTACTCTATGCATAAGTTTTTTTTTTTTTTTTTTTTTTTTTTTTTTTTTTTTTTTTTTTTTTTTTTTTTTTTTTTTTGCATATAAATTTTCCTGTTAAGGTAAGCACCTTGTCTTCCCTTTCAAGGCTTAGGCTCTGGATCCAGAAGTTGCCTCCAGCTCACAGATTGGTGTGCTTCTTATACCTCCAGTGATGATTTTAAGACTAGAGTTATGTTTTTTGTCCAGTTTATGTAGGTTTTTTTTGGCTTGAGAGGAGTATTCTCCCATGCCATACACCAGTTGTGGTCGTACGTGTCTTGTGTATACTTGTCGAGCGGTGTTGGCATAGCGCCCCAGCTTGTTCCAGTAGGTTCCTTCAAAGTCTGAGCCTCAGGGTAGCTTTTCTTTGGGTGTCTTTAATGTGGGGACTCCAGTTTAGTCTTTTGTCGAAATTTACTCCCCCATATATGGGGTTATCCGCTTTTGGAATGATCAGCTTGTTCTGGTTCTGAACAGAGAGAAGAGAGTTGAGATGGATTTTGTCTGGTTTTTTGTGACGACGAGAGTCTGTCAATTTCTAAACTGTATTTATAGCATCTTGCATTCTTGTTTTAGTTGTTTTTAAATGTTCAGCTTGGGTCCATATGGCCAGGTCATCATGTAGGGCCTTGTGAATCTGACTCGTGAACTGTTTTGGGAGGTCACTGATGAAAAGGATAAACATGATAGGAGATATAACACCTTCCTGGGGAACATCTTTGTTTAACCTGACCAGCTTGCTCTTGTGTATGTGTGTGATTGTGGGTACATGTGTATGTGGATATGTGAAGGTATATTTAGGTTTGTAAGTATGTGTCTGTATTCATTTATGTATGTGGAAAATATGTGTGATGCAGGTATGCATGTGATGTATGTATGTGGGTATCTGTATGGGCTATTATATATGTGTGTATGCATGCATGTGTGCGTAAAGAGGTAGATGTATGTATGCATGTATGTGTGTGTATTTAGGTAAGTATGAAAGTATGTATGTGTGTAAGTATGTGAGTGTATGTATGGATGTGTGTATGTATGAAAGTATGTATGTGTGTATGTGTGTAAGTATTTGAGTGTATGTATGAATGTGTGTATGTATGTAGATGTGTGTGATTGTGGGTGTATGCATGCATTTGAATATATGAATGCATATTTAGGGTTGTATGTGTGGGTATTATGTATATATGTTGTAAGTATGTGTGACTGTATATGAGTGCATGTGTGATTGTGGGTATGTGTGTACATAATGCAGGCAAGTATGTATGTATGCATGAGTGTATGTATGTATGTGAGTATCTGTATGGGTGATTGTATATGTGTGTATGTATGCATGTGTGTGTATGTATGTAGTGTGTGTAGGCATGTATGTGGGTATGTGTATATATGCATGTTTGTGGATGTGTGCATGCATTTGTAGATGTATAAGTATGTGGGTGTACGTGTGTGTATTTAGGTGTGTATGAAAGTATGCATGCATGTGTGTAAAGATGTAGGTGTATGTGTTGATGTGTGTATGGATGTATGTATGTGTGTATGTATGTATGTGTGTATGTATGTATGTGTGTATGTATGTATGTATGTATGTGTGTATGTATGTATGTATGTGTGTATGTATGGATGTATGTATGTGTGTATGTATGTATGTGTGTATGTATGTATGTATGTATGTATGTATGTATGTATGTATGTATGTATGTATGTATGTATGTATGTATGTATGTATGTATGTATGTATGTATGTATGTATGTATGTATGTATGTATGTATGTATGTATGTATGTATGTTTACATGTGAGTGTAAATGTGTGGTTGTAGGTGTCTGTACACGTGATTGTATGTGTGTGTATGCATGCATGCATGTGTAGTTGTGTATGTATGGAATGTGTATGTGCATATACGTCCATTTATGTATGCGTGTGTCTTTTCTGTTTGTGTATATATGTAGATGCGTTTATGTGTGTATGTATGTATGTATGTATGTATGTATGTATGTATTAGGTATGTCTGTATATGAGTGTGCATGTATGGGAATGTGAGAGTATATATGTGTGTGTGTGTGAGTGTGTAAGACTGTGTACACATGATGTGTGTATGTATAATTCTATAATGTATATAAATCTTTATTATATCCATAACATGCATTTTAGATAACAGACATTGGTACTCCGAAAAATGAGTGCTTAGAAGGGCCGAATGTCAGACGGGCCTGCGTGCCCAATTTGTAACCCTTTGAAAAAAAAGTTTGTTCGTTCGTTCGTTCGTTCTTCTAGTCTGACTCTCGCACAGCATCTGTAAAAAAAAAAAAGTCTCTAATCCAAGCAAACATTTGCCGTTTTATCCCACTGTGTGCTAGTTTTAGCAAAAGTCCTTTATTCCGGACCTTATCAAAGGCTTTGCTCAGGTCAAAGAAGGTAGCAAGCAGTTTGTATTTTGTCAGGAAAACATCTTCAATTTCTTTTGCCAGATATGAGGTTTCGTCATCAATGCTTCTGTATCTCCTGGAGCCTGATTAGCTGTCATTCAATATCATGTTTTCTTCCAGGAAATTAGGTAACCTGTTGTTCACTACTTTTTCCATGGTCTTTTCAAGGCAGTCTAGGAGGCTTATAGGTAGGTAACTAAATGTGTTTTCCTTATGCTTTCCTTTGTTCGCCATGGGAACTATTTATGCCTCCTTCCATTCCTTAGAAAATTGACCCTGGATCCAGGATTATTTGACAGGGTCTAGGAATCGTTGCCTACCAGCTGGTCCTAAAAATACTTTCATTTCATTTGTTATTCAGTCAGGTAGGTGGCTTAGTTTTTTTAAGATGTCTTAATGTTTATTCATTATATCTTAGTTATCTTCTTGCTTTTTTGGTAATTTTCCTCAGTTCGCTCGTTACTTTTTCTTCTCCTCTCCGAAACTATCAGCCTGCAGCTGCTAGTTCATCAATGAAAGTGTTCCCAACATCCTCAATGACAGTGTTGACATGACTGGTATTATTCTTCTCATTTGGACTCTAGAAGCCATACCTTTTTACCGTCTTTCTCCATGTTGAAAACTGCAGCCTTTTCCTGCCGTCTTGTCCGCATGCATGTAAGTCTTTCTCTTCTGTAAATAACCTGAGTTTATGGTGTTCTGTTATGTTGAGACCAAAAGGGATCCTGCTCCATTTTTTACTCTTGGTTCACTGCTTCTTTGGTGCAGTTGTTGAAGTTCTTTAGTCTAGAAGGGTTCATAATTTGGCATTCGACCTCAACCGAATTATTTTTGTGCTCCTTCGAGTATGATGCTAGTAAGAGTTGTGTGTTTAAATTTAATCTCATTTGTAAGAGAGCGTTTCGAAAGCTTCTCTTCAGTTAAATTTTGTAGAGGTCCCATTCTGCTTTTTTGTAGCTCCAGCTGGCTATCTTCTTCCTTTTTGTGTGTGTGGTGGCTTGACCTTTCCTATCATGACCACGACTGGCTTGTAATCATCTCCTCCCCGCTATTTCATCACTTCTCTGTCTGCCTTTCGTTAGATGTTTTCTGTAGCTATAGCTAGGTCTGGTGTATTTTGTGTTCGTCATCGTCTAGAGTCTGGTTCATTGATTAGCATCAGCAGTTTTCTACCATCCATTTCTCTAACTCCTCTCCTCTTCTGTACATAGAAGCATAGACCCAACTAGTGGGGTGACTGTTAAAGTCACCCAGAGTTAGGTGGCTCTTATCAGCTTCTGGGTTTCCTCTAGTTCAAGTGGCCGATGGGGTGGGAATCCTTTTAAGGCTCAGAATCCGGCGCTGTTCTCGCCTGACAGTAGTCTACAGAAGCAGCCCTATAACGGCGTAGGTATCTAAAAATACCTACTAAAGCCGTAGATTGCGTTGATGTCCTTTTCCATTTCAGGGTGCCTACCAATTTATGCTGAGACGTCTTCCTTTGGTGGGGGAAGTTACGGAATCTCCACGTCCGTGTCCTGGTTTATCCAAACACTGCCTGTGAGGTTGTGTGCGTTTCCCTTCCATGCCTTTGATTATCCAGGGTGTGCTCCTTGGGTGTGACCTTGGTGGGGATCAGGACATGGCGAGACGCCAGCGTGCCGAGCATCAGCAGCACCTTTTGGGGGGGGGGGGGGGGGGGGGGGCACACTCCACCGATGGTTTTTGTCTTGCTTACCCTAGCCATACCCTGGTATTTTACCTCTTCAATCATCGGGGAGTCCATTTTATTAGTGATCGAGTCTAGCGATGTCCCGGGAGCCGTGTTTGTTACAAAATGTAGCACCGCGTGTAAGTACGGTTGACTTTATTGGAATAGGCTATGAGTTACACGAGGGCGTTTTCAATTATTTAGGTGAGACCTGTACATACCAATCCTTAATACCCACAGCTTTTTTTTTTTTTATTCTGAATATGAAGTTCATGTCAGTTACCTAAGCAATAACATGACGGGCGACACAGACCTTTGCCCGCATGGGTTTTTTAGAACTCAATGAAACGCCTAGGAAGATAGAGATGGGTTTTATCCAAAGACAGTGGCTGGAGTCTCTGAGGCGTTCGGGGCTGACAAATAACAGTTGTGTAATCATTCCAAATCACACAGGCGTGCAAAGAAATAAGTAACCTGACAGGCTTGCAGGCAAAGCTACCGTTGAGGGATGGCTTGCTATGGACCATGCTGATATACTGAATGCTCCGTGAGAAACAATACGTCAGTGCGAACCAAGTAGTGACTATGAATCTGCAGTCATGACTAGATTGCAAGAGCAGAATTTTAAGAGGGGTATGGCCAGACAGAAGAACCATGCAAAAAAGACTAAGATTCCAATATAAAACTGATTTACGGAGCAGATGGTCTGAGAACTTACGGACTGAACTTACGGACTGGTTCAATGTGCAATGATGATAACATGTTTCCGTGTATGATTTCAGATATCCGGCAGCGGCTATGTGTCGTTTGGGCCTGAGTACAATGCTGCTGAACCCCCACCACCAGCTCAGTGGCCCACTCTACCCAAGCTTTTGGGGGTGTACTGGTCAAAGCTAACTTCCTTCAACAACAGGGACAATTCGACTTTTGTCTCACACTCTGTAAGTTTAACACCCACCAGCTAACTCTGATCTGCACAGACAAAATAAGTGTAACATCCAGCATACTGATTCATGTATCTGCACTAATTAGCACAGATTCTGGTATCTTCTTCTTTCGTTCGCTTGATACAGATTGTTTATATCTGCAATGTTGTCTCTAGTGTGAACTTCCTCGTCCTTTATAATTCACTCAGCGACCAGTATAGTTCTAATTTCATTTCAGACGGCTCACCCCAGGGCTGCTCCTGCCCCTTGTATCGGAATTCACAAACGTCCTTCACTTTCACATGTGAACACATAATAGTCTCAGTAAAATTCTTCAGCACGTACACATCACAACACAAAATGCATTAGAAAGCCGTCGGATGTGCCAACTCAAACAATCCCCTATCACAATTGCAGCTCCTACTTGGCTGTCAGTGACAAAAGCCGACAATGTGCACACGAAATACTGCATAAATCCACCCAAATGTTAGTGTTGTTCACAACACAAAACTGCCACAGGCACACAAACACACACACACACATACACACATGCACACACACACACACATACATACACGCACACACCCACACACGTCAACATGAAATCCACAGCCCCGTGTCGCACCACACACTCAACTAATAACCTTCCTCAGATATGAAGCAGGGATTAAAAAACAAACTTTTGGCTGGCGAATCCAACAAGCAAAACCATACATGTGAGTATACATAACCGTTAACAGTCTAAAATCCAGCCAGCAATTATTATAGGTATTCTTATGGCCGTTTATCTCCCAATGGAGCCAGGATACGCCCCAATCAACTCAGCCAAGATATCCTGCCCTCTGCTTTTGCATGCAGCTCGTCCTACGTTCTCCTCATCTTTTTCACCTCTCTCTCTAGCTACATTTTACAATTGTTTTTGAGTCTGTCTTTATTTGCATGCCCTTGTGGGTTCCAATCTGGAGACATCTTATTATTATTGTTCTCAATATTTGTTTTAACTCGTGATCTTTTTAACACCATTGTCTTAAGATCTTGGTTTACTGAAATTGCTTTGGTTATCTTTCATAGCTCTACATAGATGATTATATATAAATCATACCATGAAGAGTGGCTGGCTGAACGATTAGAAAGCTGGGCTCTTAAGCAGAAGACCCGATTTCCGAACCTCGTTAGGGCTAGAGACTTTTGTTTTCTGTCAGGGGCACAATAAAATCATCATCTGCACAGTTGTGGCGAGAGCACCAGTCATGCGACCGTTAAACCTGAGCCCCAGAGAACGCCCACCCCCTCCCCCATATTTCCCCTACACCGCAAAACTTGTATAATAACAGCAGTAATTTGCAGTTTTTTTTTAAATATCATACCATTAAATAACATATATTCTGTGCAGGCAGCAGTAATAAAAAAAAAATGTGTTTTCAACAACGTAGAGATGGAACATGTCACAGGTTTTTGAATATATAGGCTCTGTAGTAATCATCCACGGCGACGGTAGAAAAGGAGTCAGGAAACGAGAACAGAATATATAGAATTACAATTCTCTAAGCATATTAAAAAAGAATTCCAGGGAAATTTGACTAAAAGCTCAAGCAAATGGAGAAGCAGAAAAAAAACGTGCACAAAACAACACAAAAAACGAAACGTTTCGGCTGTGCAGCCTATGTCAAACATAAAGTGAACTACACAAGAATAACAACGAGGAGAGTATACACATCTCTAAGGGGTGACGTGAGCAACGTTTTAGAAAATGTAATGTGGAATAAATGAAATTAAAAAAATAAACAAT
Organism: Candidula unifasciata; assembly: GCA_905116865.2. NCBI lineage: Eukaryota > Metazoa > Mollusca > Gastropoda > Stylommatophora > Geomitridae > Candidula > Candidula unifasciata. Next base: position 343,322 of record CAJHNH020000683.1, read on the forward strand.
GGTTTAAAAAAATACAGTCGCAGAAAATAAAAAGTAATATTGTTAATATATAATATCATGGTTGGAATAAAAGAAATACAAATGTTAAAGATACATACATGATACTGATAAGAGATAGAATAAGGTAATAATATGAAATAAGAGAAAGGAAAACAAAATAATTAATATTTAATGTGTGATAAGAGTAAAATTGTTTAAATGAAGGTAATCTGGTTATCTAAGTTCCAGCTTCATAGCAAACAGGTTACCTCGCAGTTGCTCCGCTCCTGTGCAAACTAAGAAAACGCAGAATATTTATCACATTCCTTTGTGGAAAGATTGACAGACTGTTGTCTCAGCAAATGCACTAGCATACACACGCATCAAGATGTGTTGGTATGATGAAGGTATGTTGGATATTGATATCACCTGGACAAAGAACGCCTAGGTTGTGGATGAAGCGATTTTTCCAAAGCGAGGCGCGTGTATAATCGCCAAAGTAAGATTTCAATGATATGTCAGATATATCATCTTTACCTCTTTGGTCAGAGCTGTTAAAATGGAGAGGGATTGGTTTAAGTGTCTTCTTGTCAATATCGGAGATGTTTTTGATATAGAAGATAATACGTCAATTCGTCTGCAATTGTTGCAGTCGTTGGGATTACCTTTTTAGTTTGGGGATTTCCACATTTTGTTTCTGTCTTCCCGTGTTGTGGGACTCCTTCTTCCTATATTTTGTTAAACACTTCTCGCACTTGTTGGATAGTTGTCTAATCTGCTCGCTTCAGCAGTAATGCTGTAATATTTTCAACACCCGCCGACTTTTTTTTTTTTCCTAGGCAATGTATTGCTTTATTTTTTCGTAACATTATTGCACTCCTAATTTCTTTGGATTATGTTCCTTTTACCTCTTCTTCAGATTTAATTAGGTCCAGTGGGTCAGGCATGTTTAGGGTCTCCATGAAATGTTCTGCTCATCTTTTCCTCCGCTCAGCATCTGAAGAAGCTGAACATAGTGCAGAGGCTATGTAGCACCGGTGAGGATAATGAAATACTTAAGGCAGATTTTTAACTCCAAATTTTGCCCGGGCAGCGCCGTTAGGCTACTCTTTTCGATTTCCAACTGCCTAGGTATTTTTTTTTTTTTTTACGGGCGCAACAATGCACACAGGCGTCGGAGCTCAGAGATCAGGGGGAATTACTAGAAGTCCAAAGTCTACGTTAAACAATTCAAGCCCTTACTGGGGATGGAACCCATAACGTCTATCACTCCAGCCTGACACCATGCCTCGAGACCACGCAGGGTGATCAGTTTGGTTCCTGATCCCCTGGTCTGGTGAATTGCAAGTTAAATTAATAATTTCCTTGTGTGCAAAAACGTTACCTCCAATTATAAGGTTTGATTGCAAGCACTGATGATGATGATCAATTTACCAAATATATCTTATCGAACATCCGTTTACCAGACATCATGTATCCATTACCAATCTATCGTTTATCAAGAATCCATTACCAATCTATCGTTCATCATGTATCCATGCATATTCTGTTGTTATCATGCACCAACTCACAACCAACGATGCTTAGCCAGCCATAATGTCTGTTCATTTCCAAACACAGTATATTGCCTTGCTAAATGTAATTTTAGTAGTATACAGTTGAGGAAATGTACAGCGTAAAATCATTTTTACCACAATCATCATCATCAGCACAATCAAACTGTTGTGTTTGTATACGTCGCTTAAAAACACACACAAGCTCCCTACTGTGTTCCAGCATTTGAGAGCCTTTCTATATTATGGATGGAGTCGGAATATAGGTGTATCTAAATGAGGCCTCTCTTAACGACGTTTGTCTAAGGGTTTTCTCTTTGCGTCTTCATTACCACTGTTCATATGCTTCCTATTGCAGTGCCTCGTTGCTTTATCCGTTTCTCTTCGTGGTGAGCCCATATAAGAGCATCGCGTTTGTCTTATAATTTGTGATGCAACCGGTTGACCATACATAACTAATTATGCCATTAGAGAAATAGGGTGATCCAATGATTGTCTGAACAAGCTGCCCGTAGTGCGAATAATTCGATATCTGGGAGAAAGATCAGCACAGTCAAGCATGAGAGGTACACCAGACATATGAGATGTTAACCGGCATAGAACTGAAACTTGTAACTGCAGGACGCTGATGTATGTGATGAGGGGATATTTTCAGCATCTGTGGAAGTTCCTGGCTTGCTATGAAGATAACCCAACTCATCTCATAACTCATACATCTCTTTCTTATTTCTTCACCTGCTTACAATGAATCCCATACATTGTTCACCAGTTACACACAAGTCAATAAATTGTACTACATGTGTGCCCTAGTTTTCAGTGTGATATTGTACAAACGTTTATCTCATTTTTATTGCAGGATTCAAACAGACTGCAGAATGTGACTTACGAGAACTCGCTGATTCAGTACGTCAAGAACGCTATCTCTGACCCAGACTTCGAACCGTTGTATATCATTGCAGCTACATGGGTGAACATCAGACCCAAAACAAACTACAATGATGTAATTACCTTACTTTTACTGAATATGTCACATGTGAACGTTCTTGTGAAAGCAGTAAATATGATCAAAATTTGCAATACCAAAGATCTTCATTCTCTACGCTAGAATCCACATCATATGAGTTTAATCTAGATCTGTTATCAAATCAACAAACAGGGGCACAACATGACATACATGTTGCAAAGACTTCCCTTCAAAGATATTGTGGGACTGGTTATTGTCAAAGACATTGCCATTTAATTTTTTTTTTTTTTTTTAAATTGAACATATCTGTTTACAACATATACAAAGATCTAACGACCTCTTAAAAACAACACTACAGTACGAAGTAGACGGGAAGAGGAGAAGATACCACCAAGAAAAGTTATGGGTACTTCTTTTTAATGCCTGGATCGGTGTAAGGCATGCAATCATAAAGTCCACCGCAACTGTCAACGGTTGGGCGCTGTTCAGAGAGTCAACAGCAACTGGCGACTGTCAGGAACCTGATTTCTGCCGTGCAGGCATGTGGCTCGTTGGTAGGCTACTGACTGACACACTGCCACTACGACACACTAAGCCAAACACTTACAGAGAACACATATCAATCTGTAATGTACAGAACAATAAACAACAGATAGTTAACTCCGGAAACGATGAGATCCACTATCATAAACGTTTTAGTGTGATTTTAAAATCGAGTCTCATGCCCATGCCTTGCCGCTCTGTATATAATAATTGGGCCTAACCCACCCTTCTTTCCAGACAAGATCTTTTCTCTACCACTTTGACTCCCGACCAGAATGTGGCGCGTCTGTATGGTGCGAGCCAATGTGTAAGGACATATCAGTTCGCAAATTTCTACACTAACCCGCTAACAGAAAAACTCCTAGTCGTAGCGAGATACCCAGGTCAATTACTGCCCCAAATCCTATTATGGTCAAACACTGTACAACACTATTCTGCGTCCGTGGCTAAGGCGTTGCGATTCCGACTCGTAAGCCAGCATACCGCGATCGAAATCCACTGCAGGCGGTGTGGATTTTTGTCGGGGTATGGGACGTCGCAGGTCGACCCAGCCTAAAATGGGTACCAGGATGGGCTGTTCTTGGAAAGTAAAGACAGCCGGCGTAATGCTGACCACATTACCCACCGAGTGCTGATGGTCTGTATAAATATGGGACGCTCTGCCCATATGCCGGATGCGCCGAAAAACGTGAAAAGCGATCTACTTTACTTTACTTTTTACTTACTGTACAACACTACAATAATGCTCCTGTCCAGTTAAACTAATTTTTTCCAACTGCCAAGTGTGGCACTAAAGTACAGCTATCAAAGTCACGCTGTAGTAACTTTTTACAACTGCCAAGTGTGGCACTAAAGTACAGCTTTCAAAGTCACGCTGGAGTAACTTCTTACAACTGCCAAGAGTGACACTAAAGTACAGATATCAAAGTCACGCTGGAGTATCTTCTTACAAATGCCATGAGTGACACTAAAGTATAGCTACCGAAGATATGCTGGAGTAACTTCTTACAACTACCAAGTGTGACACTAAAGTATATCTGTCAAAGACAAGATGAAGTAACTTCTTACAACTGCCATGTGCGGCACTAAAGTATATCTGTCAAAGACAAGATGAAGTAACTTCTTACAACTACCAAGTGTGACACTAAAGTATATCTGTCAAAGACAAGATGAAGTAACTTCTTACAACTGCCATGTGCGGCACTAAAGTATATCTGTCAAAGACAAGATGAAGTAACTTCTTACAACTGCCATGTGCGGCACTAAAGTATATCTGTCAAAGACAAGATGAAGTAACTTCTTACAACTACCAAGTGTGACACTAAAGTATATCTGTCAAAGACAAGATGAAGTAACTTCTTACAACTACCAAGTGTGACACTAAAGTATATCTGTCAAAGACAAGATGAAGTAACTTCTTACAACTACCAAGTGTGACACTAAAGTATATCTGTCAAAGACCAGATGAAGTAACTTCTTACAACTGTCATGTGAGGCACTAAAGTACAGCTACCGATGACACGGTAATGTAATTTCTTACCATTGCGAGGTGTGGCACTCAAGTACAGCTACCGATGACACCATTACCATTGCGAGGTGTGGCACTCAAGTACAGCTACCGATGACACCATTACCATTGCGAGGTGTGGCACTCAAGTACAGCTACCGATGACACCATTACCATTGCGAGGCGAGTGTGACACTACAATTGCGAGGTGTGGTGTGGCACTCAAGTACACCTACCGATGACACCAAAGTGCGAGGTGTATCAAGTCAAAGACACCATTAATTGCGAGGTGTGGCACTCAAGTACAGCTACCGAACATTACCATTGCGAGGTGTGCACTTCGATGACACCATTACCATTGCGAGGTGTACTCAAGTGTGACACTAAAGTACCATTGCGAGGTGTTGCACTCTGTCAAAGACAAGATGAAGTAACTTCTTACAACTACCAAGTGTGGACACTAAAGTTACCATTGCGAGGTGTGGCACTCAATCTGTCAAAGACAAGTACAGATGTAACTTCAAGTACAACTACCATTACCATTGCGAGGTGCACTCAAAGTACAGCTACCGATGACACCATTAGTACAGCTACCGATGACACCATTACCATTGCGAGGTGTGGCACTCAAGTACAGCTACCGATGACACCATTACCATTGCGAGGTGTGGCACTCAAGTACAGCTACCGATGACACCATGTCCAGACAAGATGAAGTAACTTCTTACAACTGTCATGTGTGGCACTCAAGTACAGCTACCGATGACACCATTACCATTGCGAGGTGTTGAACTCAAGTACAGCTACAGAAGATACAATGGAGTTAGTACCGTTGGGATTTACTTGATCCTTTTACTTGATATTGATTTTAATGGTGGATAAGGCCTGCTAAAATAACATTCTCTTATTCAAGTTATCTTTTCTTTAATCCGTCTCTTGTAATACCGTGGTCACACATTTGGATTTAATAAATTCAGACATACACACATATATTTAGACATTCAGATATTATCGTACTCATTGTTCTCACCACCCCTTTACAAATTACCCGGTTATATGCATTCAGAACATATATTTGACATCATCACACATTTGGCCTCAACATGCGTTCGTGTACCCTTAAAGACGATGGCTGAAAACCAAAAGAGCCGAAAAGTGAGTAAAGTATTCCTACGCTGTTATTGTGTAGTTATGCGGCCAATAGAAGGGTGACCTAAAAAGGAAAATCACTTTGATGTCAATCACTAATATTCATTGCAAGTGTTTTTAGGGTTGAATGGGCACTGCTGTATTCTATACATATAAAAATACACTACATAAATGTCTGACACTCTGAGGTTGTAGCGGTTAAAGAAACTACTGTTTCTCAGAGTCATACCATCATTTCAAATGGCCAATTTAAATAGTGTGTATTTGATTCAGATAGACACATTAGAGAAACCGTGTTTTACTGGCGACGAGAAAGGAACGATCATGTGGCACACTTACTAATGTAACCATTATTTGCTAACGCTTACATGTGCGAATTGATCATGCCTCTTCACTCCCCATATGCTACTGAACGTTTAAGCCTGAGCCTTTGTCGGCGGACACTACAACAGCATATGCAATCATGGACACATATTTATGCACGTCATGTCAATATCTGCACATGAAAATGAAAGTTTTGAAGAGGAACAGGAAAATAACACACACACACACACACACACACACACACACACACACGCACATACACACACACAATAATAATTGTTGAGTATATTGATTTTTTTCCCAACATTGGCTTAAGTTTAGCTATCCTGTGTTTATCATTATAGTTTCTGTATTGTGTCGTTTTTCATTTAATTGCAGACAGCAACATTCCAGGTGGTACTAGCCACAGACAGCCAGGTGACCTACGCCATCAGGGGATACCAGTCCGTGTGGAATAGTCCAGAGCTAGCCAGTGTGACCTACCATGCAGCGACCTACTCTCTGGGTTATGATGACAAACCTAAGATAGTCCTCCCAGGTGAGTAATGTAGTCAGTGTGAAAGGACTGCATCGCAGGAAATACAAGTGTAATTCGGTACTGCAATATGTGCTGCTATGTACGAGGATGTTTTGCTTTTGGTTATAACAGCGTTATGGGCAGGGGCTTTCACAAAGCACGTAGCATTCATGATTAGACGACGATGGAAAATATGATGTAAGATGGAATAAAAGGTGCAAAGTTTAATGAATATGAATTTTGTCTATTTCTTAATACTCTGTGCTCGCTCCAAAAAGAACACTTGATACGTTAGGCTGTGGTGCCTGTCATATCTGCTGCGTTCAGCCTATTATATGTGATTTCTCCACAAATTTAATTAATTACAGTGTACAACATTATTTTAAAGCGGCCGTGGGTCGAACCCCTTGTCTGCAAAAATTTAGCCACGGAGGCCAAGCGGTGATAATATGGATTTAATTAAGAGACATGTGAGAGTGAGAGTAGCACGTGCGTAAAAGTAGCGTTTTACAAGAATAATCATTATTTATACCTAATCTCCTTCAGAACCAATCTCTGATTAAGTTTGTACCTAGTTCTTGTCAAAAGTAGCCACTACTGGAATCAAAGGAAGTTCACTGTAATACCTGCACATAAAATAAATGTTCAAATACAACGTTCTGACACAGCAGATTTGTCTAAGACAGATGACAGTCTCAAATTTTCGTCGTTGCTTCCTAGAGGATATTTGTTGTTGTTGTTTAAAAGTGTGTATTAGAATCTTCCCACACTATCTCCACATGGTACACCGGACTAGTGTCTGCATTTATTTGATCGTTAAGTCCTGGGTATCCAGAAAAATATATTTGTGTTGCTTGTAATATAAGTTAACAGTAGCTGTGCTTGTTGCCCGCAGGACAAGGTAAAGGGTTGTAGATGTCTAGATTAATTACTAAATTGTTAGACAGGGCAGATGACACTTCCTGACAATCACCCCTTGGTAAAACATGACAAAAAGAAACCGCCAACAAATATAATTTTACCCCCCTCCTCTCCCCCCCCCCCCACACCGTTTCCTTTAATAAGACTGAACTTCCATTCCCTTGACAATATGCAATGTGTTTAAGCGATCTTTGAAACCAGGTAAAGATGTTACTCTTTATATAACTATTGGAACATTGTAAATGATTTCAAATGCATTACTATATGTTTCCCCGCCGCTCACAATTCTAATAATGCATAGCATCGCGAGATGAAAATGTACAGTTTACAGGAATGTACGCCCAGAGCAAAAGACAGAGTGTGCTTGCCATCCATGTCAGCAAATTGGTATCATGCACACTGCAGCTGAATGATGAGCTAGATTTACACAATTGGATAATTGGGCATAAGGTTGTAGAGCCATGGTTGTTTAGACCACCTGTCAATAAATATGTTATGTGGGTAATAGCATGTCAGCCGCCTTTACTTTTCCTTGCATGTCCTTTCACCTAGGTAGGCTAGGCCAATCTAGGAGAGTTAAATAAACTTTAAAAAAAATATATCCCGAAGCAAAATCGAATTCAACAATTTCCATCAACAGGCAATCAAATTGTTTACAGCTTAACAAGCTAATAATTTACATACTAACTTTCCTTAAAGTTTCAGTCACTTCTGATGATGTCTGTAAAGTTTTTTTTACAAAACAAATATTTAAAAAAAAACACTACTTTAGGTAGTCAGGCAGGGCCGGAAGTGATACGGCTGGGAACCAAGAAGCCAAACAAAGACCCCTACAGCTGTGTGGAAAAAACTCAAACGGTCGTCTCTCGCCTGAATGCATCACTCAGTTCTCTTCCTCCATGTCCTTGTTACGAGGTCCAGGTAAGAATGTATTTTCATTATAACTGCCTCATTGTTCCATTCAATGTCACACATGGCTTGTAGTCTACTTTCCCATTCTTGTATCAGTCACTGTGCAGTCACTTGGATATCATGGGTGGAACCAAGGCCAAGTTCTTAGAAGTGCCAGCTTGTGCTAAATAATCTCTCATTGACACAGATGAAGCAGGCCAATTATTTTTATATTTATTGGCTATTCAGCTTATATTACTTTAATACATCATCAGCACCATTAATATTATTCATTTATGTCTCCTTTCTCTCCACCGCACTTTTTTTTATATTAAATATTGTCTGTTGGAAGCCCTGTGTTATATGAGTCCTTTTACCCGGTACTTTCATTAGTATACATAACTTTTACTAAAAAACATAACTATTCCAATATGTCATTTTGCAGGCTTCTACGGACCGACAGTTTAGAATCTCAGATGCCTCCACCCACTGCTATCAGAGCACGAAACCTATCACAAGGTGGCAGCCTCTATCAGCTGTGCTGCTATAACATGTAAGTATGGTTCCATGTTTACTCATATATACAACACGCTGGTTCACTATGTAAGTATGGTTCCCTGTTTGATCAAAAATACATGTTTTCTGCTATTGTCTGTGAGTATCGCTTCTTGTTCACGCATATTCACAGCGCTGCCACTACATCATGTAAGCAGGCACAGGACTTGATGGCCCTTGGGACCCTACATGCTATGCTTCTTGTCTGTTAGGTTTGTCAGTCTTATTTTGTGTTGTAGTTAGAACTCAGCTGAACAAAAACCGTGATCGAAACGTGTGGTTTTTTTGTTTGTTGTTTGTTGTTGCATTGTTGTTAATTACATCATCATCATGTAGCAGGTCCTTTGCAGAACGTTGCTATCATCACAGTCTGCTTGAAAAAAAAACTCGGTCTTTCGCCAGCTATCCCGCCCCATGTACTTTCATACTTAAGGAGTCACTTATATGCTGTGTCCATATTTGTGTCGGTCGGCCCTGCCCCTCCTTCCTGGTACCTTCTCCTATAATGTTTTGACAATCCGTTGTGGCACTTTATATGACCAAAATATTTCAGCTTCGGAGACAGGATGCTTTCTATTAGCCAATCTTACTTGATGTTGAGATCTTTCAAGATGTCAGTATTTCTCCTCTTCTTTGTCCAAGATATTCTGATAATCTATCTATAGCATTTTGGCTCAAAAGCCCCTACTCTCTTTCTTAAGGACTGAGAGATATTCCACGACTCACATCCGTATGTAGCCAGCCACAGGGAAGATGCATGCTCTCAAAATTCTAATTTTTATCTCATTACTGGTGCTTAACAATAGACTTTTAAGGCTGTTCAATTGCATTGCTTTGGCCATCCTCCTTTTAATTTTTGTCAAAAAGTCTCCATTGCTGTTTTTTATAGAGCCTAGATATTCAATGTTTGTGACATTTTCAATTTCTTCATCATTTATTGTTATTTCCATACTGTGTTATATTTAGCATTTCTTGTAATCCGATCGAATGGAAGCATCAGTTACAACAGATCAGTAATTGCGCAGGCAATCAATCGTATAAGGCACCGCCAGTTCTTTGGCAACTAGCCACTCATTATTATAGAATCAGCAGTTCATATCACAAACAACACCCGGCACAGATGAAAAGCATTCCAAATAAAATCCACAGTTCACATTGTAGCGGCATGAACTAATCTATGTATATGAGTGACGGAACTATATCCTTTCAGTTGACACATGGAGAAACCTGCAACTGCTAGCTATTTTCAGAATTAAAGACTTGTCCGATTAAAGAAATCTCAGACATATTGACGTGTCGACGTTTACAACAGTTAAAACACACTGATCAGACAAGAGACCGGATGACCAAATGAATAAAAACAGTGAATATATAGTGTAGAATACACTTGATGGAGATAAGCGACACGTGCAGAGCAATCCTCTTCTTTACTTCCTCCAGTTACATAACCGCAGCATTTAGGACAGGTGGGAGAACCTTTTATGTGCTCTGTCAAACGATTTGTTTAAGTTGGTCCTAATTTCTTCAAGGACCTTTGTGACACCGTGTTTGTGTCTTCTGCGTGGTCTTTTCCTTGTTCCCTGTACATTGTATCTTGTTGCGTGGCTTTCTTTGGCACTTGGTAACAGAGAATGCTCACCCAATTGTCAAACCATCGTTACTGTTGCTCTTTAATAGATTGTATAAGTGGTTTCATGGCTAGTTTTCTTCACATTTCTTCATTTCTAATTGTATCTGTTCCTTTTCTCAAGTCATCATATCTCTGGTGTCATGATGATACGCTGATTTGTTTTAGGAAGTGTCCAATGTAGCATAACTTTTGCCAGACAATACAGTCATTATTCCAGGCTATATGTCTAGCAATCAATTGTACTAATGTAACTATCTATTGATACAACAGGTATGGACATTTACTAAACTTCACAAAAGAGGCGCGTGTACCAGTGACCTCTGACCTCAGTGACCACAGTATGCAGGAAGCCTACGAGAAATGTTGTGCTGAAGGATCTGGCTTGTGTAACTGGTTTCAAAGCCGCATTTACCTGACCAAGTGTGCCAACTACACACCAGCTTTCAATGGTGGGTGGTCGTGTGTTAGCATCTACAAGTTCATCCATTCACAGCATCTGTTCTCAGAAGGTTTACTTACGTATTTAATAATCTCTGCATTCATTCTTCTTCTTCCTGTTCTACTTCTTTGATCACCTCTGTTAGCTTGGCACAAAGTCCAGATTGTTCGTTCACTTGGACTTTGGTTTTACTAGCTTTTTCTTTTTTGTATGCAGCATGTTTTTTTTTTGCCGCTAAGACAGCTGCACTGCGATTTCGAAGAAAGCTCCCAGCTAGTCGACTGCTACGGCGGTAGGTCTATTGTTATCCCCAGAATGAAGCAACAGAACATACATGGAACCTCTGCATGACAATTTATTTCATCTTGAACTTCTTACTCATAATTTGGTTTCCAAGATCACATCGGTTTTTTTTTTTAAAGGGAGGCGGGGGGGGGGGGGGGCAGGGGGTCGACAACCTTCTGCCCCCTAACAAGCATGTCATAGAAGGCGACTAATTAGATGTGTTCCTGTCAACGTCGGTGTGCAGTTGCTTGAGTGGCGAGGAAGCAACAATATGCGTACTGTAAAGTGGATGCGAACACACTCTGGAAATAGACCAATTATGATAATACGTGGATGAAAAAGAAGAACTCTCAGCCAAGAAGAACACTTCGGTGTTTTAGTGAAAGAAGATTTTTTTGAAAAACGCTGATCAGTCACACGAGCGTCTGTGAATTGCTTATTATATACTCGTATGGCAGGTTAGACTGCCATTATGGTTTCCTTTTATGTAGGTTTCCGTATAATTTTTTGTTTGTTTTTTGTTTTGTTAGATTGTGGTAGCTGGCTGAGTGTCCAGCGCCTTCTTTCCTTTTCGGTTTCTGTGCCGCAATAGTGTAGATATAGCATATGGTTGTTTAACAATATAGGATAAACTGGCTGATAAGGAATCTGTCTCCAAATGCGTTAAAGGCGATGGCAGGAATAAACAGTGCACTGAGGCAAGCATTGCTACAGATGTCATGGGTTGTTAGCCTCCTTAGGATATTTTCTCCAAGACCATGCTGGTGTAATGCAAAACAAACAGGAGGTTAGATTGGTTAGACAGTCCTTAAGCACAGGCAAATCTTTAAGGTCTGAAGAGAACGGCGCTCCGAGCAGTGACAGGGGATCTGGCCGACGCTTGGCACATAGAGTAAAGGCGAGACATGCTATCAGTGTATTATAAATACAACAAGGTACATCAAAGGTCACACATTAAAACAAGTCGGTCATTTCAAATAGTTAGAATCTATTTTAATGGAACTCTTTGATAACTGTTGAAGATGAGGACGGAACACTTTTAGGTGTGTCTTTAGTGCTGTGACGTCATTCCTTACTCAATATTCAACAATTATTCAATATTCAATATGCAAGTAGTTCCTTGCCAAGAGGAAAAATGAGTGCCTGGGAGTTCTGTGGGAGAAGCAGATCGTCGTCGTTTTGTGCAGGGGAGTATGCCAATTTTAGAACTGGGACATAGTTGGTCACTACAGTTTTAAAGTGGTTACAGAACACGATATAAACACATATTTTCGTGATTTTTACTGAGTCAGAAAGCATGTTATGGAAGGTGTCGACGGACATTTTTTTCCGTAATATCGATGCATCGCTACAGAGTTCACCTGTAAAAAGTATTTGTTATCTTTTCTCTGGTTATGCCGGTGTATTGGGAAATGGACAGGCGGGAAGACTTGCTGGCTCTGCACAACTTGGTGGAATATTGATGCATGAGATGGCAGATGTGGTCAAGGCCTGATGGTAGCACATCACGTTTATTTTGCAACAGAAAAAGTAATCATCACAGTCAGGTGACAGGCGGCGGGGAGCGATAAGGAGTTATGGCCGATTCTCAACCTTCAGAGAAAAGCAAGACGGGCGTATAATCAGCCTGCTAGTAGCACCATTGGTATTGGAACTCTTGTGTTTGCTGCTGAAGATCGGGACGGAGATCTTATGAGAATGCCCGCAGTGCTGAGATGCCGGATCTTGAATCAACACAGCTCTACTCAACTCAGTATTATTCTCCATATTTCTCTGTTGCAGCTTCTAAACTACCAAGCTTTAACAGCAAAGAAGACGAAGTTGAGTATAACCGAACCACAGATATCAACCAGTGGCTGTCTGTCAAACAAAGCACCGGGGTGACTTACAGTCTCATGACCACATTGAACAGTTCGCATGGAGTTAGTTTCAGTGAGTCTCACACCGTTGATGTTTGGCAGTTTTTTCGTTCTGTTTCTATTTTGGACAGAGGGCTTGAGTCCATTTGCCCCCCCCCCCCCCCACCACCCATTTTTTATGATTCATTTTTTGAGTGATTATTTTTGTGTGTGTATTGAGATAGAGTGTGGGGGGGGGGGGGGCAGCGATTCCGAGACTAATTGGTAATTCACGAATTTGTGCAAATAGAACAGTGAAGGACATTCCATTTGAAAAGGACCGTGGCTCCCTGTCGATCTGGCCTTTAATGGGCACCAGGTACAGTCCTGGGAAGTAAAGTCGGCCGGCGTGATGATGATCACATCACTCACTGAGTGCCGATTGGTCTATAAAATATGGGTTTAACCCTATGTGCCAAATAAACCTGAAGGCGGTTAGAAAAGCATTGTATTTTTTTTTTACATTTGTTTTTTTTACGTAAGACAACTGGCTTTAAAAGAACACTTCGTATTTTGGACAAATATTGGTCCCGGCAAGTTGTATTATTCTGATACCCTGTTAGCGCGTATTATTTAACATTATTTGATTATTTGATCCATTAGAATCAGTTTAAACGAACTTATTTTATGTCTTTGTTAAAAAGCACAAAATAATAACATTAACTATTATTTTTATTAGTATAATGTAATACTAATTGTCGTCTGTGTAATTTTAGTATATGGAGAGGGAACTATGTTCATTTTTTATTAAACAATAAACTAAAAAATTATACAATGTGGCAATGGCACCATGTTAGCATCAGTTTACTTAGTATAGGAATAAACTCACAGGGAGCAAGTACAGCAGGGATCTACCAGTCGTCAGTAGAAATTATCCTCGTCGACACGCGTTTCGGCCCACGATTCCTAGACGCATTCGGAGTTGGGCCCACCTGAGTTCATGAAGCTCAGGGCTGGTTCCCTGCTGCACGAAATTACCGGATGGTGTTTTTCTTTCGGCCAGAGACAAGACGACCTGGTGGTTGCAGAAGGTACTGTGAGATAAGAAGTCGCCACGGCAGCCTAATTAAAGCAATCAGCATGCCTGGACGACCGAGCGACAAGCTTACGTTTGGTTTACCGGACACATGTTGGACTTTTGTTAGCAGGTTTCAGAGGAACACTGGCAGACAATTCGGACACGATGGACTTTCAAGGGGTGAGAAACCCTTTTCCACTAGACACCCGGACCAGTTCACCGAGGCCCGTCCCCTACGTTGTTGCGTTGAGTCCAAAGCCAGCTAGAGGCCCTTTCGGCTGCCTCTCCCAGTTTTTTGAGTGTTCGTTTCCGTTCATTACCGCGCAATCATAGTTCTTTAACCACATTGTAGAGCGAAGTGGAAACGAGGCCTCTCGCTCCCACTTCGACGGCAAAGACCCGTACTGTGTACGCCTCGTTTCTCCTCAGACCGGCTGCTAAATCACTGTATTTCTCGAGCTTATACATGTGATTCTCCTCCATACGCGACTCAAACGGGACGGTCAACTCGATCAGGATGAGCTGCCGTTTTTGCGCAGAGTGGAGAACTATGTCCGGTCGCAGGCCGGTCTTACGGATCAACTCGGGGTACCTTTCATGACCCAGCAGATCAACCGCCAGTAACCAGTCCCTCGCAGAGTCTAGCACAGATGGAGCGAATGCGTTTTGGTTGACCTTACGTTTTGGAACCTGCCCAGCCTTGAGGAAACGAATGGGGACAATACTAGAACTGGCTCTGGCGTTAGCCCTCATTCTAGCCTGGTCCACAACGGCTGCTAACTCTTTTAGCACCTTGTTGTGTCGCCAGGTATATCGGCCTTGACCTAAGGCTTTCCTGCACGCGGACAGGACGTGCTCAAGAGTTTGCTTCGATTTACACAACGGGCAAGCCGGATCGTTGGTCGCAGACTATTTAACTATGTTAACACCGGACGGTAATACATCGTACGCCGAACGAACGATAAAGCTCAGTCGCAGCGGGGTCATCCGCCAGATCTCACCCCATGTGAGTACTCTTGGCAATGCGCTCTCCAGGCTGACCCAATGGCCCTGCTGCGACTCCTGGGCTGCTTTCTGGACCCGAACCTCGTTTTCGTTGTCCCTCACTGTTTGTATTACCATGTCTCGGCGCTCTTTGGCTGAGGCCTTTGACCACCAATTGACCTTCCCGTGCCCTAGGCCTCGACGGTCGGTTTGAGTGTATCCCATTATTTCTTTCAATTTTAGTGCATTCTGGGCAGATTCTATCGCATCGAGGACCCTCCATTTCTGGCCAGTCTTTAGAGCGGGCTGGACAGCGATGACATTTGTGTCTGAAGACTCGCGCAAGAGCATGGCGAGCCTTACCTTGCCGACTTTAAACTCTTCGGTTATCGATTTGACCGGGAGTACCAGCTTAGCCTGCTTGCAATACAGAGCCACGTCGGTCAGACAAGGCGGTGCACCAATCCACTTTCTCAAGGCTGTGTTGATTTTCTTCTCCATAGTTTCCACTGCAGTCATCGTCACCTCGTAGACTAACAGTGGCCATAGGAGCTTTGGAATCAACATGAATTGGAGACACCATACCTTGAATTTTCCGACCAGCCTGCATCGCTCGATCGCGAGCAGGCCTGTAGCCAGTGACTCGTGTATTCGCCGGACCTCCGCTCTATCAGATAACTTCGAATCGTAAACGCGACCTAGGCTCTTCACCGGTTTTTATTAGTATAATGTAATACTAATTGTCGTCTGTGTAATTTTAGTATATGGAGAGGGAACT
This sequence comes from Candidula unifasciata, assembly GCA_905116865.2. NCBI lineage: Eukaryota > Metazoa > Mollusca > Gastropoda > Stylommatophora > Geomitridae > Candidula > Candidula unifasciata. The sequence continues at coordinate 359,257 of CAJHNH020000683.1, forward strand.
ATGTTCATTTTTTATTAAACAATAAACTAAAAAATTATACAATATGGCAATGGCACCATGTTAGCATCAGTTTACTTAGTATAAAGTATAACTCTTTTTTCTGCGCCTTCAGGCGTTTGGGGCACATAGGGTTTGACCTAAGGGCACTCGATGTGTGATGTGGTCAACATGGGCGCCTTTACTTCCCGTCACTGCACCACTTACCTATTTAAGGTTGGGTCGATCTGGGAGCAAAGGTAATTTTTGAATAACTCTGGCTCCGTCAGGACCCGAACTCACGACCTTCCGATTATCTCGTGAAGTGTGGTTAAACAATAAGTCTACATGTGTATACAGGTATACCTAATGTCTACTACTGTGTTGACACCATGACTACGGAGAACCTGTGTTGTTTTTTGCATTTGAAAAATGGACAATACACAGACAAGCTGAAAAAAAGTTTACTCACTGCAGATACGTGGTTTATGAGGAAGGACATCACAGCAAACGAAGAAGTCTTCATGGACTCAGATTGAGGGCGTAAACTTATCGGAACAATTAGTTGTAGAAAGTCAATGTCTCGTTTGTGTGCGCGCTCGCTCGTGTGTGCGTGTGTGTATGTGTGTGTGTGCGTGTTTGTGTGTGTGTGTTGTGTATTTGTATGTGTGAATATGTTATGTAAAGATATGGATTCCAGAACTTGCTCACACCTAGCATGACTGATGGAAAAAGATAAAGAGGAAGAAAAAGAAACACAAATCTGGATGGCCTAGCCAGATGGATGGGGTGAAACAAGAACAGTGAACTGATCCTTGCAGATGGCATCGGCACGTTAGCCGGGAAAAAACACGAGCTGTTCGAACGTGTAAACCAGCTTGCTGAAATATCGACACTTTAGCTGAGGGAGAACGCGAGCTAGTCGAACGTATAAATCAGCTTGATGAAACATCGACATGTTAGACGAGGGAGAACACGAGCTAGTCGAACTTGTAAATATGCCTGCTGAAACATCGAGATGTTAGCCGAGGGAGAACGCGAGCTAGTCGAACTTTTAAATCTGCTTGATGAAACATCGACATGTTAGCCGAGGGAGAACACGAACTAGTCGAACTTGTAAATCTGCTGGAGGAAACATTGACATGTAAGCCGAGGGAGAACACGAGCTAGTCGAACTTGTAAATCTGCCTGCTGAAACATCGACACGTTAGCCGAGGGAGAACACAAGCTAGTCGAACTTGTAAACCTGCTTTCTGAAACATCGACAAAGTATGGCAGGGAAAAAAAACAAGGAAAAGACTAAAGTAATCACGTATTATCCATTTTTATAAATACACCAAGGTATATCAAACATTACAACATGTCGGTCATTTCAAAGTTAGGATCTATTTTAAGTGGGATAGGTTCCATAGAGATGAAGAAAACGTTTAACAGGTGGAGTATTTCCATTTGTTAGTGATTGTAGAACATTGCAAGTTTTGGGGTTAATAATGGACCGTTTCATTTGAATGGCCCTATGTCCCTCAGGTCAATTCAATAGTTTTGTGACCTACCCTTCATAGTTTCTCTTTATATTTTTTTAGGCGAAAATCAATTTCGTTGGAAAATTGCCTCCTCGCTAAACGAACTGAGGAAAGCATCCTACCCGCAACAACTAGTCATTTACGCGACAGACGCCAACAACATGTCAACCGCCTTTGCCCCGCTCTACAAGTTGTGCTTGTGTCAGGAAGCCAAGCAATGTCAACCAATCAATTCATTTACATATACAACCAGCAGAGACAGATATGGACGGGGTACATTCTTTGGTGTGGATTCCTATGAGAAGGGTCAGTGAAACTCAAATTTTTCATAATGCGTTTGTATGTATTTCAATTAAACATAAGAGAACAATAACATAAATATTAAAGATGTCCTAATTAGTGACCCGTCGTTCTCATGTATTTTTCAGTAGATGTCCTAACTAGTGCCCCATCGTTCTCATGTTTGTTCAGTAGATTTCCTAACTAGTGCCCCGTCGTTCTCACTTTTGTTTAGTAGATGTCCTTACTAGTGCCACATCGTTCACATGTTTGCTCTGTAGATGTCATAACTAGTGCCCCATTGTTCTTATGTTTGTTCAGTAGATGTCATTACTAGTGCCGCACTTTTCTTATGTTTGTTCAGTAGATGTCATAACTAGCGCCACACTGTTCTTAAGTTTGTTCAGTAGATGTTCTAACTAGTGCCCCATTGTTCTCATGTTTGCTCTGTAGATGTCCTAACTAGTTCCACAACGATCTCATGTTTGCTCGGTAGATGTTCTAACTAGTGCCACATTGTTCTCATGTTTGCTCGGTAGATGTTCTAACTAGTGCCACATTGTTCTCATGTTTGCTCGGTAGATGTTCTAACTAGTGCCACAACGTTCTCATGTTTGCTAGGTAGATGTTCTAACTAGTGCCACATTGTTCTCATGTTTGCTCGGTAGATGTTCTAACTAGTGCCACAACGTTCTCATGTTTGCTAGGTAGATGTTCTAACTAGTGCCACATTGTTCTCATGTTTGCTCGGTAGATGTTCTAACTAGTGCCACAACGTTCTCATGTTTGCTAGGTAGATGTTCTAACTAGTGCCACATTGTTCTCATGTTTGCTCGGTAGATGTTCTAACTAGTGCCACATTGTCTCATGTTTGCTAGGTAGATGTTCTAACTAGTGCCACATTGTTCTCATGTTTGCTAGGTAGATGTTCTAACTAGTGCCACATTGTTCTCATGTTTGCCCAGTAGATGTCATAACTAGTGCCACATTATTGTTCATGTTTGCTCAGTAGATGTGGCACTAGTTAGGACATCAGCTGAGCAAACATGAGAACATTGTGGCACTAGTCAGAACATCTACCTAGCAAACATGAGAACATTGTAGCACTAGTTAGGACATCAGCTGAGCAAACATGAGAACAATGTCAATAGAATGGAACCCACATGTCATAGAAATAAAAGCAGGCTAAAAACGGACGAAAAAGGCGGCTGGGAAGGAAAGTTAAAAAATTTATATATATAGCAAGGACATGGAGTGAGGTGCAGGCGATAGCACAGGATTGGACGACAATGAGTCAGTTAATTGGGGCCAAATCCTATAGAAGGAGTAAATTAATGGGTATGCCCAATGTGCAGTGACGTCGATTGTGATAACAAAACACAAAATAACATTTTGTAGGAAGTCGGCATTCCGAAACCCAAGTTCAAGGTGTCTCCTTCGTGCCAAAGAACTGCATGGCTGTTGGGTGAACAGTCGTTAACGAAGGCAGTCAGGTCGTTGTAGGGGCGACGCCTGCTAGTGGATGTAATGTCCTAAGTCCCTTTCCCAGCTAATAGTGAGGGTACTGCTGGGGTGACCATTTGTTAACCCCTCACATAATGCTTCAAGTCACAGTGGACGCTAGGCACGGCCACTTTTTTTTTTTTTTTTTTTTTTTTTTTTTTTTTTTTTTTTTTTTTTTTTAGCCGTGGCAGTTCTGCCAGGCGGTGGCCGTTGCATTTTTGCTCCATTTGTAGACTGAAAGGATATGGTTTCGTCACCCAGCTTCTGAGTTGAGTGCATGGTGTGACACTGTGAGCTACGAGTGTTTTTCGTTGGCACAGGAGCGGAGCAACAATGGGGTGACCCGTTTGCTATGATGCTGAAACTAGGATTACCAGATTACCAGATTACCAGAAATTAGTTGCGTATCCTTTATAAAACGTTACGGAAGACAATTTCCACTAGGTATGGATTCATTGGGCTTCTACAAAACTAAAACAATTGTTTGTAAACTACAAATATTCTGGTACGTAGCTACACAGAACAGAGCGAATTAAATAGTGTGATAGAATCACTGATTTAGATCTTTGGGAGAGAACAAAACAAGTTCAACTGGACGAAGAGGGTAAGAAAAGACGCTGGCACTGAATATGACACACAATGAGTAAACCTGGGAACAATATAACTAGAATGTCTTTGCAGTGAAACCCATAGAATCATAGGAAAAAAAGGAGAAAAAGAGAGAAGGGAGCTAGAGAGTTAATTTAAAAAAATAGAGAGGGCAAGGGAGCTGCATGCAAAAGCGATAGAGAGAAAGTTATGAGTTGAGTTGGTTGATGGACTGTACCCCATGTGGGGATAGAAAGCAGTAGAAGAAAGCTAAAATATACCTTACGCGTTTCCAGTATTGTTCTGTCAGTGGCATTCTCCGATCTTGAAACGGTACTGTTGTATTCAGAGGCTTTTGCATACCTCCAACATAACCCTACAAATTGCAATGCTGTTACTACTGCCCACATGGATTGTCCTATTGTACACCAGGGACTGTGCAGTCGCTAATTACCAGAAACTATGATGTTGACTGTTTGGCATTGACAATGATAATCTTATTGCAGTGTTTGTATTTACAGGAAACGTAAACGTCTTTGCGTGTCAATGCAAGGGTAACGGCAGTGGGAGATTCTGTGAAAAACCAGTCAATGCCTGCGATAACTGCCTGGTCCAAAGCACACAGGGGTGTAATTCCAACCCCCTGGACTACTGTCCTGCTTGTCCTTGGGGATATCAGAGATATGGAACCCAGTGTTTAGGTAGGACATGAACATGTCTGATTGTAAGATCATTTTTGTCTGAACATAGCAGTAAATGACAGTAAGAAGAAAAGGCAAGTTTCTCTACAATAATTTAGTTCCACTCTTGATATATGGATTCCTTTCTGTGGAAAAGCATGTGTTAAAGATCACAACGGGAATTAATTCTAGTATGAGCGCCAAGAAACATATTATAAACAGCATATTCATACTAACACTGTGCTACCAGTGCCAGACTTGGACATTATCAAAAGCTAACCTATGTAAAATTAACAACTGCGAAATGAGATGCTTGAGAAAAGCCGCCAACTTAACCACCAGAGACAAAGATAAAAATGATATTTTCAGTCTATAAAAATAACACTATGCAGCAAATTCATTGAGAAACAGGAGATCAAATAATTTGGTCATTTTGAAAAAAAATGCAGCTAGAACAAGACCCAACGCAGACGCTACACATGAAAAGATCAGAAGTGAAAGCAAGAGAACCGCCCTAGGAGGAAATAAATTGATGACATTACAGCGCTTCTACATCGACACGGAATGACAATAGCCAATGCTGCCCAGCAAGCATTGGATCGCAAACCAATCTTCCCCACAACGCTTAACGGCAGACGTGGGAATTGATGATAATGATTTTTTTTAATACTGTGTCCAGTCGGATATATATCTAGGTGCAGTTTTTACCTGCAATAGACTGTATGTGACACCAGCTCAGTGTCGCCGTTACAGGTGCAGTACTTACCTGCCATAGACTGCATGTCACACCAAGACAGTGTCGCAGTTACAGGTGCAGTGTTTAGATATATAACTTTTTCGCAGGTATCTGGAATTTGCCATCTTGGTCTGCCATCCAGATTGAAGTTTATGATATCAGGGATTGAACACACAGACAGCAGCACGAAGGAAAAACTGCACGCTCACACGTGCATATGTGTGTAACGTGTATTACATGCTGTAAATGTCCTATATGGTCTGTTAATAGGAAATGACCTTTTAACCCAAGTGGCACACGGCAAAGTGAACGTTATTAAAAACGTTTCATAATAAAATTACTCATAGTTATATTGATTATTCCCATTGATAAGGGTCAATATCACGCTAGCCGCCTTTACTTTCCAGGAATAACCTGTGACCATTTTAGGCTTGGTCGACCTCACAGTTAGTCATTTAAAAGGCGACTTAATACATTATTGAAAACCTCGAAATTATGTACAGTAGACAAGTTATAAATTGGAATATTTAGACTTTAACTAATTTGAAATGTGTGTTGTCTTTTGTTTTACCGCTTCGCCAAGAGATGGTGCCCAGAAAAATGAAAGCATCTATCTTCTCGTCGTTCTTTCCTTCATCACTTCTTATATCCTGTGGGCACAGGACCTTCTAAACACTCGCATGTAGCAGCCTCAGGTCAATTAATGCTACCTGGCAGCCAGCTCGACTCCACTAGCAGTGTTGTACAGGATCTATAGTAATAACACAGACTTACAATATTATTAATAGTAATTCATCTTCTCCCCATAATATCAAAGCGATGATTCCCGTTGTAAATTTGAACAAAAAGGACACAATAATGTGCACAACTGGTTACCTGAGAAATTTCGCGTATCTCGCCATTTGTATACTACAGCAACAATTAAATGATATGAAGCAAATTAGTAATTTTTTTTTTTTACTTGTTTAACAACTGAAGCAAAAATGCAACCCCTCTCAAAAGCTACAGCCTGTTTTACCAGGGCAAGCGCAGGTTCACTATTAATTATGCTGTTTACAAAGCTTTGGTCGGAGGTAATGAATAGCAATAGTTTCAGAAGTCTTAGTGCTCTGCCATTAAACTTCATCTTATGAAAACATGAGAATGTCGTCTTTATTTAAAGCAGTGGTCTCCAACTTCGTTGGAAAGGGAGGGGGAGGGCAATAAGGTTTCATTTCAAGGAATTAAGAAAGTGAGTTTATTTGTACTTGAATTAACCGGTTATAATTAGGGCTGTACCGAATAGTTATTTTCACTATTTGTCCGAACACGAATACGAATTCGAATAGTGTTTAGTGTAAGAAACATGTCTAAAAAAAAAAAAAACATTCATAATGTCAAATGTACGCTGAAATTTTACTTCACATAAAGTGGCACAGAATAGTCATCTTCTTCTTTAGCATTCTGGGCCCTTGAGGTTTACTACTGCAGATATCACTCGTCTCCGTCACCTCTCTGGCTGGCCTTCTCTTCACAATTTGTGACACCAGTTTTTTGCAGGTCTGACTGGACATTATCTTTCGAACTTCTTTCTTGTCTGTCTCGTGGTCTACGCCCATTCCTGTCTTAGGTGTATACAGTTTTTACTTCTCTATCATCTGACATGTTTTCAGTATGCCCCAACCATTTTAGTGTGTTAGCTCTCATGATGCCAGTGATCAATTGTGATTTAAACATATTATCTGTTTTGTTGTTGCTTCTCACTCTCTATTCCCCGCCGTTAGCATATTTGATGGGTCCAAAGATTTGTCGTAAGACTGTTTTCGAAAACCTGTAATAAGGCTTTATCTTTTTTATTTCTGTTTAAAGTTTCAGAGCCGTATAAAATAACTGGTCTTATCAACGTTTTAAATATTATGATCTTGGTGTTCCGAGACAGACACTTTGACTTTAGCAGATGTTAAAGGTCATAGTATACTTTTTTTTCAAGATTGTATTCTGAATTGTTTTTCCTTCTCTCAGCATGTTGGAGAAGTTGAAGTTTGCACCCAAGTACTTATATGTTTCCGTTCGTTTGATTTTCATATTATCGACTTGAATGTGGCCGCAGTTTACATTCTTTCCATGTCTAGTTAGTATTCGTACAGAATAGTAATACATTTAAAAACATTTTATGTTTTGCATCCTTCAGTCAGTCTGTGGTGACTAATAACTAGGAATAAAAAGAATCCTAAGTATTCTAACAAGTAACTAAACTTAGATGTTGTCACTGACAGCTTAGTTAATGCATGAAAGCTGCATTAGCTTTCAACAAAACCAATCGTTATATGTTGTCAGTATTAAGGCCGTGTATGCAGAAACGGGTGTAAGGTAACTACTATTCGTATTCTGCCCGACCGCAACTATTTGGCCAAATACCGAATAGTCAAAAGGTCCACTATTCGGCCCGAAGCGAATACGAAGCGAATATTCGGTACAGCCCTAGTTATAACAACATTTTGGTTTAGTTAAAAAAAAAAAAAAAAAAAATTATTCAACAAAATAACAAGGACATTTTTGTTTTCTTGAGTTTATATATCTACTGTTAAAAATCTGATCAATATAACACTTGCATTTAATTATAGATTAGGAACACTTTTTTACCAAAATCATCTCTCCATACTTTATGTTTCCATTGTTGCGCTATCTCCTACCAGTATGTTATATAATTACATTTTGTTCTGTTGGGGACGGGAGTAAGCGAGGGAGGGAAGGGGGTCTTGCAATATACTCAGTAAAGGTGTTGGGATAAAGCTACATACCCAAGGGGACCTGGAGGTCTTGTCTTTAAAGGGTCGCGACCTGAGAACAAAGTTGAAGACCATTATTTTACAGTGTGTCTAGAGTTTAAAACGTGGCTGGCAATCAACGGAGGATGGCATTTCCGACCGGTCACCTAGCTCGTGTATGTTGAATCACTGTTTTTTTGGGGGGAGGGGGTTTTCTTTTGTCATTTTGATTTTGATTTAGACAAAAGTTAGTCTCCCCAAACACAGTAGGTCACGTTTCATTGATAACTGTGTTGGACTGGTCTACTTTACTAGGGATTATGGATGTCCCGCTCTGTTTGCTTTCTCGCTTGTCCTGCATTTACGTTTTTATTCCGAGAAAGAGAATGACTGTGACATGGGTTGCAGCTCCTTCTAAGGAGGTTGTGCGTTATACCTAGTTTGTCCATGTTTTTGGAGTGTTGAAGCGCTGGCGTGCTAACAAATTTAACACGCGATATTAATGGCATTGCGTAAATCCCCGTAACCTTGTGTGACTCAACGTCAACCAATCAGAAGTGAGTTAAGCTGAAAATTGCCCAATCAGAAGTGAGGTAGTGTGTAACACTGTGTAAATAGGAGAACTAACTTTACCTTTACCTTATAGGCGGAGACTGTTAGCAGCCTCGGCTAGCTAGCAGCAGTCTGAAAGTGGTCGACCTTTTCATTTTTTTTTCTTTAAAGGACTTGGACTTGGACTCACCTTTACCTGATCCCACCATTCATACAGGAACGTGCCCAATCACTCCTTTCTCCAGGCGTCGATCTGTTCTGCTCACATTAGCAGCTTCACAACTGCATTAACAGAGAAAGATAAGTTTGATACGACATGACAGTGGTTCTTTTACTTGGGGAGTAGTTATTAGGGTTGGTTTAAAGATCATAACAGTCACAGCAGTGTAGAAAGTAAGGATTTCGTTTGCAGACTGTTTTGCAAGCAACCAAAAACGAACAAAGCAACGAAATCATATCGATACAGAACAATATATCCACTATTATATAGACGTTGTAGACAGAGAGGTCTACATGGAAGTCACGTTGACTCTGTCAACACTGTATTGGGAACCACATTTCCCCAATGGATGGAAAATGTTTTAAAAAGCAAATAGACAGAATAGATATGGACACCTACTATTTGTTGAACATTTTTTTTTTTTTTTGTGTGCGCCATGTAATAAACTCGAAAAACTTAGTGGCATTTGACAAGACAGCAAACAAAGTCAGAGACAAATACCTGGACATTTTTAGTATTAATATTGTTCAGAAACGTATTCATAATTTGAGCAAATTCATGCGACTGTAACTGAGACTTGGTTGTTGTTGGTAAAGATGACTGTTTTTAATATTAATAATTTCATCAACAATCTTATTAGTAGTATTGGGGTATTCAATGTGGTATGGATGGTAGAATGCATGACAAGAGTGGGGCCAACAGGGCACAATATGATCATTTGAGTTGAGCTGAATCAAGAATCTACATCACATCACTCGGGGCATTCCCATACATGATCTGTCCTCATCTTCAGCAGCCACCGCAGAGTTCTGATACTGATGGCCTGGTTACAGTCTAGTTATATGTCCGTCTTGCCTTTCCTCTGAGTGTAGCAAGCCGGCCAGACCATCTGGTTACACCCAGGTGCCTCATTCTCTCCAGCGCGCAATAATATTCTTTCTCAACTGATTCCGTTGCTTGTTTCTAGAGGGCCTTGACAATATATCCGTTGGCATGCACCAGTTCACCATCCAGTGGTGCAGATCCAGCAAATATGTCTGCCTGTTCATTACTCACCACGCCGGCATATCCAGGAGAGAGAGAGAGAGAGAGAGAGAGAGAGAGAGAGAGAGAGAGAGAGAGAGAGTCCAAAGTATGCTCACTACCCGTGACCTTTCCAGTGAAGCTTTCAGAGTCTGTTACAATTACGACATGCAGGCACAATATATGATGGCCCAAATCTTAATATTTTACAAGCACAATGAAACTCAAACAGAAGTTTGTTCCTTCGCTGTTTTGTTCGTTTCACATCAGTAGGGTGGGACAAAGTGACCAACCTGGTCCGTGATTCATATATTTTTTTTCGGATGTGAACTTCGACCATGAACACGTATCGCTTAGTACCATTATGACAATGAATATGATTATGATACCTAGTTATTTGCTACTTCTAGATATTCTAATAATGGTGCTGATGATGACAGTGAGGATGATGATAACTATATACATATGATAATAACGTTATAGCTATAATGATAGATTAATGTGTCTCTTTGTACCGGGTCTCACTAGCACTGCTAGGACGCTGGCTTTTGTCATTTTTTCGAGACAAAAAAGAAATCCGCAATTTTTTTTTTTTGTCATACTTGTAAATCAAAACATGTAACACTCTATTACCTTGCTTTTACCTATAATTCGTTTACTCTGAACAAATGACGGTCAATACACCATGAGTTTTCTGACTTGTACCATAGCCGTAACATCTCTCTATTTTCTTTGACAATTTATTACCAGGCTCATAATCCCTAAAGCGTTCCTCAAACAACGTGGACGGCCATATTGACTCAGAAGTCTGTCTTCTTAATATGACAGAACAACACACTAAAGAGTTTTTCAGCAGCGCGGAAGTCCAAAATTGGCTTTAAAACAAGACTTAAAAGCCACACAGTCCTGTATTGTCTAATAAAACCATGTACCTGCTCACAGTCCATTCCAATTGGTTGTTGTAAGTTCAAGGCATTTTTTGATCTTCGTGATTCATAATTGATTTTGACATTATTGCAATATTATTATATACATGGACACGCCACATACTAGTGTTCTTTGCATACTTTGAAAAAACACCATACATCTAAAACTATATTTATCAATATTTATTTGTCAAGTAATAAACTTTCTCCCATACTCTATGTGTCTGTCGCTGTATTCTCGTAGTATGTGAACAATTTTTACATTTACAACTTAACTTAATTACATATAACATAATATTTATTTAAATTTTAAATTGTTAGTAACAAAACCTTTAAGAATTATATGTAAGTAGTGTTAAGTTATTAGAACTAAATACTTTCCTCTGTATTCTGTCTATTCTTATTACTTCCAATTATTACTTTGACAGCCTGGACATTACATCTTAAATGTGGTTGTCAACTCCACTAACATGCAGGATATCAAACATGAACTGGTGTAATAGCAAAGTCCAGCGGCACACTATAGCATTTCTGTTTGCATTATTATATTGAAGTATGACTGGTGGCACATTGCCTGTAATAGTAGTGAATTCTTTTTCTATCAAAAGTTTTCAAATTTCTTCAAATTAATTAAATAGTCAATGCCTCCCGTTCGAAAGAACTGCATTTTTGTTGTGCGGGAGTCAGTTTTTGTGACATGTAGTAGACAGGTATTATACCATTTGAATGCAGCTGAGCTAACATAGAGCTAACAATATTTAAACTTTCGTAAGATTTTAAATAATGTTTTTTGACACGCCTGGTTGCCTTTAAATAGGCACTGTTAAAAATGTTGACTTAAATATCTAACAGTTTATCATGTTCCTGATCCCACTTTAATGTAGTAGGCGGCCCTCCTTTTAATAACTAAAATTATAGAAAGGTTAATTCTGCTAAATGTGGGGTAAATTAGCCATAGTAATTAATCAAGCCTAATAAAGATTGTAGCTGTTTTCAGTTTTTCGGCTTCTATTTTCAAAATCCTTGACACTGTTGTCATCCATTTGTATTTTGTTCTTACTTACCTCATGTCCTATAAATTTAATTGTTTTAAAAGCAATTTCAGTTTTTAAAGGATTTATCCTTTTCTCACTATGTGTACTCATTATACTGATCACTGTGTACTCAAATTTATTAAATATATATTCTGCACAGTTTGTTTTTCACAATTTTAACAAATCACTTTTCAATTCTTATTCACCGTCTAAGTTCACCACTGTTGTAAGTGATTCACTCCTTCAACACTAATTACTCCATCTCCATGAGGTAATGCCACTACTGTTTATCTATCACTAACAGGTTAATATAATTATTGCTATTGAAAATAACTACTTAACAACCGGCTTTAACCACAATAATAAATCTAATATGACTTTGTTCCCGACGCATAACTTACACCACATTAATTTATATAGCAATAGACTACTGGTTCCGTTTCTGACTGGACTCAAGAGCTATATTTCGTTCATTTCTTGTTAACATGTGTTATTTTCCGTCGTACGCCTCTGTAGTTTGTGTTTACCTAGACTTTCTGACTGTTGCCAATAACCTTGCTGGTTACACCTCACCTGTGGTCTATGGGTTGACTTTGATATCTTGAAACTGTCGCCTCTAACCACCCTTGCTGTCGCCCCGCTGTAGTGTTTCTCATAGAGCAGTCTCTATTCCTAAAATCTTATATCTTTGAATTCTCGTTTGACGAAATTACCCAGTTCAAAAAAAAAGCAGCTTAGATACCCTTAGTGTAGCCTCTGCATCGTGTATTATACAACACAAAGTTCAAATGTTCAGCGCACACAATGTCTCCTCAAGCGACGATAATCTACGCTCTAGGATAAAACGTGTGAGTAAACCTTACGAAACTCTATCCAGTGTGTGTTAGCTCCGCCTATTTAAACACTAGGTCACTTTTGATTGGTACTTGCTCAGGCTCATCAACTGTGCTGAAGGTTACGGGGGTGTCCCGGTGTACAGTTCGCTCGAAAAGCTTTCTGCATTGTCTTCTATTTACGTCCTTATTCCGAGAACGAGAATGCCAGGGACAACGTTGCAGCACTTTAGTTAACAAAAAAGGTGGGGGGGGGGAGGGGGTTGTTTGTCTCACTGGCTCTTCTAAGACACCATGTTGTCTAGAGGGCAGGTCCACATATCAGACTAGTCAGATCTTCTTCCCAATCAACTGCCGCACTTCTCCACTTTACAGTCAACACCAGCTGATTACAGTTCAACGTGTATTGGTAACAACACATACGTTACGAGTATTAGTTCACCAGACTAATAATCTATTTACAGTCTTCAGTATGATATTTACGTCTATCGCCCATGTCCCGCGTGTTCGCATTTGAAGTACACTACCAAGCTTTGAAAGTTCAACACTGACGTGCGCTCGAGTAGAACAACTGACACTCAACAGGACACATTATCCGTCTTTCTTTGTTGTCTTTCAACGTAGCTGTCAATGAAGACGTTTCACATCCATTTGCAAGCATAGGTAATAACACCTAACGATTCACAACAGCTTATTTTGGAAATGTAAAAAAGAAAGCAAGGTAACCACACACGTAAAACCTCTAGGTCTACTATCATTTGACTCGGAAACATTACACAGTATTTGTTGGCATTCATTTTACAGCTAACCGAAAGAGCTCCTCGGCCCATACTGGAGACGGCAGTGGTTTCCCTCAAAGGCCCCAGTCCACACAGCGAATGATAAATGTATGGTCCACATTTCATGGTAGCTGCACTGGTCACGGGGCCTTAAATTCTTATTCTGACACCTTATCCATTTAACTACGTCACCACCACAGCTCTCCCCACCCTAGTGCCTTTAAAACTTGTTAAATTACACACAGTAGGTACATATTTATTTACAAGACACATATCGATGTACTACCTGTCAAACACTCAATCAAAAAGTTCACATTTCAAATAACTGTAATATGTCAATGTCTTTCTATCTATCTTTTTTTTTTACCAGACTAGGACATCACACAAGCGATAAACACACGATGACACAAAGTGACACCATGTGGGTGAGAATCTCCCGTGGAAAGGTCCCAGGAACCGCATACAGCCATTAGACTATATTCATGGCCGGTCAATATTGCGGCCCCTAGTAAGAGCCAGAGAGAGTCTTCAAATAACGAAAAGTTGCATCCCAGAATGGGATGACAAGATGATTTCCAATGTCACTGTCACTACAGTGACTGCTTTCAACACTGACGGCTAAGACAGAATCACGATACTATCAAATTAGTTAAATTACTTTCATTAGCATTCCACATTACCGGAACTTATACTTACAACAATAAACTACAATACAACAATAGATGTCTGTATGTTTCTGTGAGTAAATAAATATGTAATAATCTCCCATTTGTCGTATTTTTGTTTGTTGTATATTTTTTCTTTGTATTTTTTCCTCCTCAAATTTAAATTAAATTTTTTCAACACATTGAAAAAAAAAAGTTTATGTTAAATTTTAAGTGTGTAGTAGTCCTATTACATAATCCTTTAGACAAGCATGCTAAGCATGCCGTAAGAGTCTGACACGTATTAGCAGGTATTTTCAAACAAAGAAAATCACGGAACGGGGGGAAAAGAACTTTAAAATTTCTTTACTTGGACAAATAAAAACTGTGACGGCAAATGAAAAAACGGTCAAAAAAGAAAGGGATGGCCAAAAAAAATTTCAAAAGCAAAAGTTACGGGCACAAAAAAATAAGCATACATTTAAAAAAAAAATTTTCAAAGTTATGTATTCTCAAAATTCTGTGTGTCCGAGACAGGCAAGAAAACACTGGAAAAACGATCAATTCCCAAGATTGGGTTTACAAAGATTAGGTCGTATTTCTGGAAACAAAGTTCAAAAAAAGAGGTACTGAGGAATTGGGTGAAAAGAGAGTTTCTAGGGGAAAAAAAAAAAGGGGCAAATGAAAAATTTTGGCCACATTAAAGACATAACAATTTTTTAAATCATCCGGGGGGGAAAAGGTTCAAGGGCAAAAAAGGGGAGACCGTTTTCAAGTGGGGGGTAACTTAGAATGGCGAACAGAAGGGGTGAGGGACATCAAGGGGAGAGACAGGGCTTTTTTGAAGATCCCTTGAGCCCAATCTTCTTGTGGGAGCACCATTTATTGATAATTTTTAGTTCTTTCTAATCAGTGGTATGTATGGTGTTTGTGTGGGGGTACGTCGTGCGTGCGTTTGTGTGTGGTGTGTTGGGGGGGGGGGCTGGGCAAATCAAACCATTTGCCCGGCGTTCAGGTTCGTAGGTTTTATAATCGGATAATTGTACTTAATANCAGGACAGTTTAAACCCTCGGGACATTGAAAGCTGGCAAGGAGAATAGCGTCCTTAACATTTCACTTTTGGTAAAAAAAGAAGTCCTTGATATTTGGGCAAGGGAGTAAATGGGTTTCCAAAAACCCTAAAATTTCCTGTATATACGAAGAGATATACATTTAAAAGTGGAGTTTAGTTAAAGTAACCGAAAAAGGCAGACATAATAATGTTGTCCAATAAAGACCATTAGAGATATAGGGTGACTATATATTTTCTGGGCGGAGTCCAGTTTTACATTTTGTTGGCAGGTTACAGGTAAGACAGGTTATCAGCCTTACAGACCGATGCGTAATGGCTATCATTTCACGACAACAATGATAATCTTATCGCAGTGTTTGTATTTACAGGAAACGTAAACGTCTTTGCGTGCCAATGCAATGGTAATGGCAATGGGAGATTCTGTGAGAAACAAGTCAATGTCTGTGATAATTGCCTGGTCCAAAGCACACCGGGTTGTAATTCCAACCCCCAGGACTACTGTCCTGCTTGTCCTTGGGGATATCAGAGATATGGAACCCAGTGTTTAGGTAGGACATGAACATGTCTGATTGCAAGATTATTTTTGTGAATAATGTGCGTGAGCGAAATTCAGAGAGTCGAGGTAAAGGCGACAGAAACTTACAGAAGCTAAAGAAGGAGTGGATGGGTACACTAACGTAGTTTCTTTGCGATTAAATAAGACCTCAGTATCATGAATTCCTATCAGAAAAACGCGGAACAATTTAAATGGAGGCAGCTAGCGTACATATAGAAAAGGGGTGGGTGGGGGGGGGGGGGGTTACACTTTTATAGACGGGGGGAGTTGATTGCTGGCAAAGATCATTTAGTTCACAGGCATAGATTATTTACATCACAGGCATATATCATTTAGATCACAGGCATATATCATTTAGATCACATTCATAGATCATTTTAAATCGCAGATATAGATCATTTAGATCACATGCATAGAGCATTTAGATCACAGGTATAGATCATTTAGATAACAGGCATAGAGCATTTAGATCACAGGTATAGATCATTTAGATAACAGGCATAGAGCATTTAGATCACAGACATAGATTATTTAGATCACAGACATAGAGCATTTAGAACACAGGCATAGATCGTATAGATCACGGGTATAGATCATTTAGATCAATGTCATAGATCATTTAGATCGCATGTATAGAACATTTAGATCACAGGTGAAGAGCATTTAGATCACAGGCATAAATCATTTAGATCACAGTCATAGATCATTTACATCATAGGCATAGATCATTTGAATCACCGGCATAGATCACTTAGATCACATGTATAGATCATTTAGATCACAGGCATGACTATTTAGATCACAGGTATAGATCATTTAGATAACAGGTATAGATCATTTAGATCACATGTATAGATCATTTAGATCACAGGTATAGATCGTTTAGATAACCGGTATAGATCATTTAGATCACAGGCATGGATCATTTAGATCACAGGCATAGATCGTATAGATCACAGGCATATATCATTTAGATCACAGGTATAGCTCATTTAGATCACCGGTATAGAGCATTTAGATCACAGGCATAGTTTATTTAGATCACAGGCATAGATCATTTACATCACAGGCATAGATCATTTAGATCACCGACATAGATCATTTAGATCACCGGCATAGATCATTTAGATCGCAGGAGCATAACATACTCGTAACCACTTGCCAAACGCGCTGTCACTCTTTGATCGCTATGCATTCCAGATGGAATAGGGTCACAGATTCAGCATAAGAGACACGTTTGGACGACGACTGGGGCTGAAATACATTACAAGACAGGGATACAGAGGTTTAGCTAACTAGTATGAATGCAGACTGACCAAACTGTATTTTAGAACTTTAACAAAAACTATCTTGGCAGAAGGCGAGTGGGACACCAATGGCTAGACGTACTCGGCGGTACTCGAGTTTGATTTTCCCATGTTTTCATTTTATAATCAATTCAACAGTACTCTCTAGATAGCAGTACAGTTGCAATTAAAAAAAAAACAATACTGTTTGCGATTTATTTTTAGAATTACTTTATTTTGTGTTGACTATGCAGTTTACTAATTCCTCCCCCATTGCCACCCACATTTAACTGATGATTGTGAGTGATCTGATTACACCACCTTTTCAGTGGCTGTATATTTAATGGCTATAGAATCATTACATTTTAAACAGAGGTGTTCTGATTCGGGGAGGGAAGGTTCCGTCACATTTACAAGAACAGCTATTACACATTGCACATTCCAAGAGGATTGGGGAGTTTACAACAGAGGAAAAAAAAAAGACACATTTGCTAATGCAGCGACCAAGACTTAAAATAAATTAGGGGTTTCAGAATAAGCACAGAACAGTAGGGACAGCATTGTGTCTACAAGATGACGACACCAGGGATAGGTATGACGCCTTGATGTATACACTTATGGATACTGAAGTCTAACCGTGGATCGTCAACTGCACTAAAGCGTTCCTGCATGAATGGCATGTTCAATTCGGCTGGGCTCTGAGCCCTCGTGTATCGTTCAAGGACTCCCGCAAGGATCAACCATTGGGCCAGTACTTTGACATGTGTACACAAGTCTGGTAGCCAGAGTAGAGGCAGTAGGTATAGGAAGAACTGTAACATTTAAAGATAATAAAGAAACTGATTAGTGTGAAGAAACGAGTTCCATTATCAATCCACATATAGCAGCAGGCCTGATCATCACCATTATGTTTAATACCAACTAGCGTTGGCGCTCATACGTCTCCACAGATCACCATCCCTGGTTGCCTGGAGCAGCTCTCTTGAAGATATTCCTCCATGCCATCGTTTCAGCCCATCCAGCATCATTTCACTTGGTCTGCATCTATCCCTTTCCCACTAATCTTTCTAGTTGTCACGATATTTTCCAGTGTCTCTCTTCTCATTATGTGGCCAAGGAAAGGTGTTTGTCTCTTTCTCAATGTTGTATATATAGAGATCTGCTTTCATTAGCTTCTTTTAAGCAATCGTTGTTAGTTACTCTGGCCGCTTAGGGTATTCGTAACATTCGTCTCAAAAACCACATATTTGTTGCTTCCAAATTCTTCCTAATTTGTTCAATGACATTTCAAGACTCGCTGTCATACAGCAGAACAGGTTCTATGTAATATGTTTGCATCCTGTTTCTGACATTAAATGAGAGCGATTTGTTGCATATTTTTTCCCCTCTGAAATGCAGCATTCACTTGACCTATTCTGCTTTTATTCTCTCAACACATTTTCCATCTGATGCTATGATTGTTCCCATATATTTGAATTTATTGACTTGGTTAAGTCTGTTTCCTTCAAATGAGATATCACAACGTGGAGTTATCTTCTTCTTTGATTTAAACATTACTTCCGTTTTCATAACATTCAAAGAAATTCTTTTCTTAGCACTCTCTATCCCCACAATATACAGCAGTTCTTATAAATCCATTGCATTTTCTGCTATCAAAACTGTATCGTCTGCACAACGCAAATCGTTTATATTGTGCGTGCCTAATGTGTTCACTAAATCATTAAATTGGTCCGAACATAGCAGTAAGTGACAGTTAGAAGAAAATGCAAGTTTCTCTATACTAATTGAGTTCAACTCTTGATATATGGATTCCTTTCTGTGGAAAAGCATGTGTTGAAGATCACAACATACATTTATTTTAAGAACGTTAAGAAGGAGCGCCAAGAAACATATTATAAACAGCATATTCATACTAACACTGTGCTACCAGTGCCAGACTTGGACATCATCAAAAGCTAACCTATGTAAAATTAACAACTGCGAAATGAAATGCTTGAGAAAAACCGCCAACTTAACCATCCGAGACAAAGATATAAATGATATTTTCAGACTATAGAAACAACACCATGCAGCAAATTCATTGAGAAACAGAAGATCAAATGGTTTGGTCACTTTGAAAAAATGCAGCCAGAAAAACTACCAACGCAGACGCTACACATGAAAAGATCAGAAGTGAAAGAAATGGAACCGCTCTAGGAGGACATAGATTGATGACATAAAAGAGTTTCCACATCGACACGGAATAACAATAGCCAATGCAGTCCAGCAAGCATTGGATCTTAAACCATTCTTCCCAAAACGCTTAACGGCCGACGTGTGAATTGATGATGATTTGTAATACTATGTCCGGTCGGATATATATCTAGGTGCAGTTCTTACCCGACATAGACTGTACGTGACACCAGCTGAGTTTCACCGTTACAGGTGCAGTTCCTACCCGCCATAGACTGCATGTCACACCAGCTCAGTGTCGCCGTTGCAGGTGCAGTTCTTACCAGCCATAGACTTCATGTCACACCAGCTCAGTGTCGCCGTTACAGGTGCAGTTCCTACCCGACATAGACTGTACGTGACACCAGCTCAGTGTCGCCGTTACAGGTGCATTTCCTACCCGCCATAGACTGCATGTCACACCAGCTCAGTGTCGCCGTTACAGGTGCAGTTCTTACCAGCCATAGACTGCATGTCACACCAATACAGTGTCGCCGTTACAGGTGCAGTTCTTACCAGCCATAGACTGCATGTCACACCAGCTCAGTGTCGCCGTTACAGGTGCAGTTCTTACCAGCCATAGACTGCATGTCACACCAATACAGTGTCGCCGTTACAGGTGCAGTTCTTACCCGACATAGACTGCATGTCACACCAGCTCAGTGTCGCCGTTGCAGGTGCATTTCCTACCCGCCATAGACTTCATGTCACACCAGCTCAGTGTCGCCGTTACAGGTGCAGTTCTTACCAGCCATAGACTGCATGTCACACCAGCTCAGTGTCGCCGTTACAGGTGCAGTGCTTAAATATAAAACTTTTTCGCAGGTATCCGAATTCGCCATCTTAGTCTGACATCCAGTTTGAAGTTTATGATATCAGGGATTAGACACACAGACAGCAGCACAAAGGAAAAACTGCACGCTCACACGTGAATATGTGTGTTAAGTGTATTCATCATCATCATAAACCACTTCTGCGTCGTGGGGATGAACAATTTGCGATCCAGTGCACGTTGGCTGCCGATAGCTATTGTCATGCCGTGAAGGCGTAGAGTGTCTTCAATGTTGTCGATCCATATTTTCCGCGGCCGTCCTCTTCCTCTTGTATTTGATCTTCTGAGATGTAGTGCTTGTGATGGTATTTGATTTTGCTGCATTCTAATGAGATCGTCAAACCACTTTATCTGCTGTTTCTCGATGACTCTAGTACAAGGTATCGTTCCCACAATTTGCCTGATAGTTTTATTATTCACTCGATCTCGGATGGTTGGGTTGGCGTTTGTTTTTGTGTGTTTTTAAATATCAGTGTGTTTAAACAAGGATGATCCTGCGTCAGGTCCAGCAAACCGGTAGGGAATTCATTTGTTCACAGGAAATTGCTCAAGAATTATAAAGGAATTTGAAGAAAAAGCGTACTTCAAACAGCGCTCACATTACACACACGACGAACAAACCGGTTAATTGTATTACATGCTGTAAATGTCATACATGGTCTGTATATAGGAAATAACCTTTTAATACAAGTGGCACATGGGGAAGTGAACGTTATTAAAAACGTTTCATAGTAAAACTACTCATAATTTATTGATCAATCCCACTGATGAATAATAGGGTCAATATCACATTAGCCGACTTTACTTTCCAGGAATAACCTGTGCCCATTTTAGGTTTCATCGACCTAACAGTCAGTTATTTAAAAGTCCGACTTAATACATTATTGAAAACCTCGAAATTCGGGTTAGTAGACAATTTCTAAAGTATAATGTTTAGACTGTGACTAATTTGACATTTATGTTGTCTTTTGTTTTACAGCTATTAACCAACCTTCGCCAAGAGATGGTGCCCAGAAAAATGAAAGCATCTATCTTCTCGTCAGTCTCTCCTTCATCGCTTCTTATATCCTGTGGGCACAGGACCTTCTAAACACTCGCATGTAGCAGCACTCCAGGTCAATGAATGCTACCTGGGAGCCAGCTCGACTCTACTAGCAGTGTTGTACAGGATCTGTAGTGAGAACAGAGACTGATAATAATATTAATATTAATACATTTTCTCCCTATAATATCAAAGCTATGTTTTCTGTTGTAAATTTGAACAGACACTCACAATAATGTGCACAACTGATTACCTGGGATATTTCGCGGTATCTCGACATTTGCATACTACAGCAACAATAAAATAAAATGAAGCAAATAAGTAATTTTTTGTTGTTTTGTTTAACAACTCAAACAAAAATGCAACCCCTCTCAAAAGCAACAGCCTGTTTTACCAGGGCAAGCGCAGGTTCACTATTAATTATGCCGTTTACAAAGCTTTGATCGGAGGTAATGAATAGCAGAGGCTTCAGAAGTCTTGGTGCTCTGCCATTAAACTACATCTTATGAAAAACTGTACTACATTCGCTTTCTGGTGACCAAAAACATCAGCGGGTACCCAAGAGACATCGCCAAAACAAGAATTGTGGGCCAAAAGACAAGTGTGTATTTTCAACCTTCCACACTGTTTCCAAGATGTGTCTTTCTGTAATCATTTTATATTCCTAAAATTAAAGTTACAATTGAAAGGACGCTTCTTTAACGATATTGATGACATCAAAAAAGCCGTAACATCGATTTTAATTACCATAACAACGAAGAACTACAGAGGTCGTTCAAGTGTTCGTTAGATCGGTCCACTTGCTGTTTCAATGCACAAGGGGCTTACTTTGAAAAAAAAATAAATACAGGTTATATCTTCAGCTGTTGATTATTTCAATTTTTATGTAATTAGTCTCATTAACCTTTTGCCGGACCTTTTATAAGTTTCCACATTATTATTTATAACTCAGAATAAATGGAAATGGGTTGATCGTGTGGTCGTGGTTAGGGAACAGTGCGTAGCATTATTTTTTTTCCCTCTAAATTTGGGTTGGGTGTGAGCCTAAGTCCCAATCTTCTATCTACCCGCGGTGAACACAGCTGTTGCCAGAGGGGTGGGGTGTGACCCTATGTCCCAACGTTCTATCTACCCCTGTGAACACAGCTGTTGCTAGGGCGATGGCATCTTTACATCTAATGCTAAAATCAATACTGGCGTTGTGTCATGACTCAGCGCATTCATATTTTACTCGGAATTTCCCAAGCATTTCCATCTCGTTATAAAAACTGTAACTTGTACCATAGTTGTTCTTCTGTGTTCTATTTCAGAAGGGCGGTTGGTGTGTTGTGTTGGGGTTTACCTCAATGCCTCAATATCTGCGGAGTAGAGCTTAACACATTCGATTTATGTGAATCCTTACTATGCCACTTTTTTACGATCTGCTTATTAGTTCTTGTGGGAGGTGGGGTTGGGGTTTTGTGCGGTTAAGGGGTGGTGGTGGGTGGGGGTTGAGGGGTTGCCGCAGCTCAGTATATCAGTGGTCACTGTAACTACGAGAATAATCATAATGGAGAGAGAAAGCAGCAACGTTTACAACCCTCCCTTGTTTTCCCCTTCTGCGCCGGAAATCAGTCAGATATTTCACCATCTACTCTAACTGCTAGCTTGTTGCATTAGGTATAGATTTTTCACTGTGGGTACCAAATGTATTGAAAATACCATGTGCTTTCTGTGAAAGTTGCCGTGTTCTAGCAGCTAGACGCTCATCTCGTAAGGTTCGTGGGTTCGATTCCTCACTGTTCCCGGACTTTTTCCAAAAAATGACCTTTGCTCCCAGGTCGTCCTAGCCTTGAATGGGTACCAGGTACAGCCATAGAAAGTAAATGCGTGATGCTGACCACATTATCCACCACTTCCGGTCAAAATGGACGCGAGGCACGGTCACTGTTTTGAGTTTGGCAAATTTGTGCTTCTGCCAGACGGGTGCGAAGACAAAGGATATAGTTTCGTAGCCCAGCTTCTGAGTTGAGCGCATGGCGCGACACTGTGAGCTGTGGATTTCATTCAGAAATTTTTTCGACTGTGACCAACGTTCTGGTGTGAATTGTAGATTTAGAAAATGGCCTGATGCGTGTTATCGCAATATTAATGGTGCCATTATGTGATCAAAAGTGATCTCGTTCTCAACCGCTGATCTGTTGGTGACTTCTACTACCATCGATGATAAAGTGCATTTCTAATGTCGGCTGTTTGTGTTAGTACTTCGGATGGCTACTATATGCTTTTAATGCGTGTGTATGCTAGTGCATATGCTGAGACAGCAGTCTGTCAATCTTTCCACCCCGGGCCACAATGGGGACTGGGACATATACATTTTGTGTAGGATACGATTTCGCCATGGGACAGAGGACCGCGGAGTGCCACTATGGGGTGACCCCTTTGATATGAAGCTAAAACTAAGATTACCAAGATTACCAAGATCAACACCGAGTGTTAACACTACACCGTTTGGTCTATGGCATCAAAATTTCATACTCGCCGTGGGGGACGGTGCAAACTGATTGGACGAGTTGTGCAGGCCCGTATATCAAACAATCATGATCGCCACATTTTTGGTCCGTCAAAAAAAAAAATACATACCGTATTAATCTAAATGTCCCATATCTGACCCGTGTAAATGTTTCCTAATGTCACTGGGTACCTCTGGCTACTAGTAACATTTAAAACGTGTCACTAGTGCATATTTAGCAACAGTCTGCGATCTTTCCACAAGGGACTGGGATAAACATTTCAAATGTTTTAGTGACAGCCCCAGTCCACTGATGACCCAATGAAGCGCACTTTTAAAAAAAACCTAGTGCCGTTTGTCTTCATTTACAGTTATTACTCACTCATACCTTAAACTAGTCAACAATCATACTACACCAAAGTTTTCCACTGGTCTAGCATAAAATAGGATTGGTACAGACGCAATACTTAGTGAGCCTCATTGTCAACAGCTACGGGGTGGGAATCCTTACAGTTTACTCAATCAACATTTATCAAGGCGAAAATCCAGAATCTGCTTTTGGGTAATTTTGCAAAACGCTGTGTGCTGTATCAGATGGAGCCACTGTTTCTGTATGTATCCCCCGCCCACCCTCCAGATCTTCTGTAGCATGCTCACTGAAAAACTGGGCAAAAATACATTGGGGATCTTCTGAGTATTCAGCGATTCTACTAAGACCTGTGTGACTGCTGTGACCTCTATTACCATGCTGCTAGTGGTAGAAGGCTCCATTATCTTCTTTAATGTCTTTCCCTTTTGTTCTTGCTTTAAAAGACCATTCACTTCGCTTCTGACGAATAACTGAATTATCTGTACAAGGAAATGCCTCCCTTATTTCCACTTTTTCTTAGAACATTTGTAACTCAACTATAATTACGATATGTGTATGTAGTTGGTTTTCATGACAGGGAAATCTACTCTGTCCGCCCCTACCTCCATTCTCAGACTAAAGTTAAAATCCATACTAATGTTGACAGGATCGAGCATCATGTCGCCGGATCATACAGCTCGATTTATCTCTGCTAAATAGCTTGTCCGCTGCCTTGAGCGTTGCCTCATATCTAAACGTCGTATCTCCAAAGACAATCCACATGGATCTTCAGATCGGAAAGGCACACATCCTGGCGACTTTGTCATGAAGACCTCACTAATGCCTCCCACCTCCCAAATTTTCCAACATTACATCACATAAGGTGTCATCATATGGAAGTATTTGTTGCACTAAGAGTCGTCCTTTTCTTTTCCAGTGAAAACTTGCATAATCTAGTGTATGTGTGTTAAAGTGTAATCGTGTATATCCAAAATGACAGTGCAAATCAAAATCATATCCGGAATTTACAGAAAAAAACTATGTTCATATACATTCGTCTCTCTCTCTCTCTCTCTAACTCTCTCTCTCTCTCTCTTCTCTCTCTCTCTTTCTCTCTCTCTCTCTCTCTCTCTCTCTCTCTCTCTCTCTCGCTCTCTCTCTCTCTCTCCCTCTCTTACATTTACACAATGAGGAAGGAATTTTAAATGTTTGAAAAAAAAAATCCACACGCATTAATAACAACACTGGACAATGCTTACCATACGTTACACGGGTAATGACCATACCAATTAAACGATTAAAGAGCATACACCATCGATGACTAAGCAAACGCAAGCTCTTGTCAAAGTCATAATTCTCAGAGCCTGTAGCATTCTCTGTGGCGACGTTCAGACACGAGCAGGTGCAATGACTCTGTTCTTAAATATCTTTCGCTCTAGTCACTGCAGACTACGCTGTCACACCACGACATCAACACGACGAGTAGAAAATGGACGACAACAAACATCGCAAGAGAGTGTCGTTCTTTTTAAGTTTCCACTCGCTGTTATCTCAGCCGGTACACGAAAAGGTCATGTCTAGGTTGATGCAAACCATTATGGGAAAAAAAGTCAATATTACCTGCACTCATCGAAACACAATCGCACATTCCAACAATCACAATAAAGCGCGCAAACCTCCTCCGTGTTGACGATACAAACACAATTTCAGCGGGCAGACGAGAAACCGTCAATCGTTGCTGTTTGGCCAGGTAGGGCGTTTGAAGCTACATTCATCCTGAGACACATCCATCGTTCTTCACGCACTCAGTTTCTTGGCCCAAACCAGACTGTCCACATGTTCCTTCTAAAGCCTTATATAACCTTTTAGCGCTCACCTCACAAGCATGACTTTTTCGTGTTTTGCGATTCACATGGGTTTTAGTTGGTCAACCTTTTCTCAGTGATTTACACAGTTTCATCTGGCCAGCATGTTGTTCGTGACTCACGTCGCTGTCCTTGGTTATACTCAAATATTCCATTCACATTTATTAGCTGACGGCATTCCGCCTGAGACATAATTTATCGAGGATAAAATGCTTCTCTACACTCTCCCCCACCCCAACAAATGTTTTACATTTTCTATCTAAATAGGTGTAATCATTACAGTTATGTCTTCTTTGAATAGATTGAGCCTGAGACTTTTGTAGTGAATCATTTTCGACAAGTTCATTTCTAAACAGTTCCCCTCTTTTCATTGGGTTTACAATTCAAACACTCCAAAATGCCATCTGTTAGGTCTTTCCACGACTGTAAATACCTCAATGGGATCCTCACCCCAGGCACCCCCCTTTTTTTGGGGAAGACCAATAATCTGGCTCCATAGGTATCCCTACCCAGTCCTAAAGTCGGTATACAACCGAACCTCTCCCCAGGCACCCTCCGTTTGGTTTGGAAGTCCAAAATCTTGGGTCTGAAACCAAAGTGTGGCCCTATGAATTCCCACCCTCACTTTTCACATTCATGAAAGCCTCCAACAATGGCAAAATCAGCATAGTATGGTCATGTTCCTGAATATGTAAGTTACACTATTTAGTTATTTGACTTCTCTTCAGAAAATACCACATGTCTCATTAACACAAATATTCAAATTCCAAAAATAAACTTTAGTACACCAATAAACGTTGACATAATATGTTTTGGTGAGGTGTGTTTTTTCAATCAAAATATTGTCTCCCTTTAATTATAACCAATTAACTTAATATATGACTGTTTTCAACTTTACTTATAACAGATTAACCATGATATAACTGATTAAGCTAGAATGTATTTTTTTTTTAAGTTGTAAATTCACCTAGCACATTCATTCGATAACATTACATTCATATACTCTGTCGACAACATTAAATAAAATTTTAAAAAATTAAAATCAATTTACACATTAGTTACATCAGTAGTTGTAAAATATTCTACAAACGTGACACGATGTCTGGTAAGTGGTTGTCTATTCCTTTATAACAAACCTTGCGTCCTTTTTCAGGCTTTTGCCAGGGCCGCAATATAGGCAGCCATAAATATGGCCAATTGTCTGAACGCGGTTTCTGGGAACTCTCCACGGCGATCCTCATCCACATGGTGGCACTTTGTGTCATCGGGTGTTTATCGCTTGTGTGATGCCCTGTTGGGGTAGAAAGTCAGTCAGTCAGTCTATTCCTTTTATGTGGCAATGTAAAATTTAAACTGTGATATTAACATCATTTGTTCCCCATCAATTTTGATTTCATACACCAACATTTTTTTTTTTGGTTATATTAAATGAGTCTATTGATTGTATATTCTATTTGTTTGATTGTGGATTTGATTTTGGCAATAAAGACTTATCATCACCGAATATAGAAAGTGTTTAGAGTACATCATTTAGAAACGTAGTAGTTTCAGCAACAAGAGTGTTAGTAGTGAAGCACTTTTACGAATTTGACAAGTTTTTGTACTCACAGAGAGCTGGGAGTTGTAGCAGTATTTGTAAATAGGACTTATAGTCACAAAGAGTTGTAGGATCTTGATGCTTTGGTTAGTACAGAATGATTCTAGATTGTTTGTTTAACATGTAATCAAAAGAATTTGCCACATTGTAAGTAAAATGTATTGTATCAGCCATATGCAATCACTTATACAGTATGATGACTTTTTATGATGTTTCTGCTTATAGCCAAAATGTTTTTTTTTCTCTTTTGGGTTGTAGTCAACTTTTGATAAAATACAATTTTAATTATGTTTTCCAGTGTCTGCAACTGTTATGGTTGTTTTATCATAGAACATTGTTGTTTCTTTGTGTTAACTTGTTCTATAGACGGTGTTTACCATCAATGCCGGCTTCTGACGCTCATCGTAATTCAGTGGTGCCTTGTCCAATCCCGGTTAAGGGTGATTTGCCAGCAGACTCCCTCCGTTGATTTCGACAGTGGTGTCGAGAACCCACCGTTCTGTTGCAAGCAACTCTTGATTTCTGACATGGAGTTCAGCCCAGCGGTGTTAGCTTCTCGTAACATCGATCTTCCTAATTTTTCCCTCGACGTCTTTTTTTTTGTTTTTTTGTTATGCTGTAGACGACGAATCATCTGATTTTCTTGGCAAGTATTTGTTAGTTTTCCTGAAGGTAACAATCCAGATCTTTCAATTATCTGTTCTCTTCCCGATCAATACTAGTATTGCCTTTGCAACAGCTTTTTCATTACCCAGTCAATGGTTACCTCAAGCAACAATTCAGATAGAAGACAACTTGCTTTGATGGCAAATATGCGTACACATTTAGGCTGCTCTTTTGGATTTTACATATGGATGTTCATTCCGTTTGTATCACGTTTACTCCTACGCTCCGGGGATGAGAACGTTATGAGAACCAATAACATAAACAAAAAGTATCACGCACACAAAACATAAACATATCATGAACCCTCGCGAATTCACAGACTTTATAGTAAAAACACAGTTGACAGTGAACATTGAAAACAATACCATTAGACAGTTCCCAATCTACCTGTAAAGGACACTTTTCCACACCTTTAAGCGTTTATGGCATATAGGGCTAGACATATATTTTTAAAGATCAATCGGCACAAGATAGGTGATGTGGTCGGCATCACGCCAGTCGCGTCTTCTTCCCGGTACTGCAGCCGGTACCCACTCAAGTCTCGGTCGACCTTGGAGTATATGTTATTTTCTCTTATAGTCTAGTTAGGTATGTGGGAATGTTTCATATGTGTGCTCAACATAGCGATATTCATGAACCCTTTCATGAGCCACATAATGCGATGAGGATTTAGTGTATTGTCTCTTACGATCGGATCAACATTGCAAGAGTCCTTTTCAAGACTGTTTGATAGCAAGTGACGTTAAAACATTTCATATAAGATATATAATCATAGCCACAATTATAACCTAAAGCTCTCCTACTGGGAATGCTGGCTGAAGGTCACGATTTTTTTTTTCGCAAGGCCACCAGCAGCAGCAGCCTAACCACCGATCAAGCAGACCCCCCCCCCCCCCCCTTCCATGTAATATTGACATAAAATTAGGGTTTCTTGTTTCATGGAGGTAGTCAGATATGTTTAGCTGGATTGTAAAACAATGTACGAGACACCCGTTATCCTTCCCGTCCTTTTACTTTCCTAGACATTTTCGATGCGCTTTTGTATCCATTATTTCCCCATTTGATTTCTGGTATTGAGGTCGACCGATCATAAATCCGCAGCAATAGAAAGTTACTGTTATTTACGGCTGGTCGGTCAGCTGTCTAGAAACTATCCTACAGCTCAGCTACGATAAATGAATATTAAATTGCGTGTGTGGAGATACAATAAGATGGTCACGGGACACAAACATACTGACAAGGGGAAGTAACACTATGTGTGTGTCGGTATTAGAAACACACAATCTGCTTCAGTTATTCAATAAGACAACATCGTCACTCAGTTGTTAGAGTTCACCCAAGTCATAGCAGGTTGTCGCAATTATGTGACATTCATTTTTTTTTCCGCCGAGATTTAATGATGAACCTTTTTATCTGAATGGTGGATAATATTTTTATGGGGCGATTATATAAAATATTGCCAGTATATTTGGGCTATTGCCAAGATAGAAACACTGTATATTAACTTCATTGTTAGGACGTAATTTTTTGTTATTTGAAGCCCTACTCTGGCTTTTGCCAGGGGGCCGTAATATAGTCAGGTCATCATTATGGCCGAATGTCTGAACGCGGTTTCTGGGACCTCTCCACGGTGATCCTCATCCGCATGGTGGCACTTTGTGTCATCGGGTGTTTATCGCTTGTGTGATGTCCTGGTGGGGTAGAAAGTCAGTCAGTTAGAAAGTTCATTCGTAATATTTTGCTGGCTTTAAATTTTTGGTAGGTACACACACGTGTACCTTGAAATCGTAAACTACATGATATAGTGGTGGCAAACATAACTAGATTGTTAAAAGTAGTTTCAATTTACCTTGAAAATACGCATTCCACCAAAGAGCCACGCAATGTTACCGACGAAACGAAATTGGGTCTTCCGAGAGAGAACCCATCGTTCTTAATCAGGCGACCAGTTACTCATCGTCACTCTACAACACGCTTAATTTTGATTGCTGTTGTATTTACCTATAGGTATAAAATGTAGTTTTGATGTCATCTTTCCGTCTTATCAAACAATACTGTTCCATTGTGCTTTAGTAAGGTATGGGCATTACAACCTATAAAGATAGTGAATGAGTCTAGCCACAAACTGCACTTGTCAATAAATTCGTCCACAAGAGGTACATGCTATTTCACGACCATTGCGGCCATCACACGCGTTTGACTTATTTTTGTTCAGATCGCTTAACCTGTCTGAAATCATGTTTCCAGTTCTGTCTGTTCCATTTATATGTGCAATGCTATCAATAACATCCTGTATTCATTAGCCTATCTATGTAATAGGTAATAACAAATTAAAGTATTCTCTGCAATTTCCCTTTGTCCACTGAGGCTAGAAAGAGAATGTTCTAAAGACTTTACGAAAGTAAAGTATGTACAGTAAGTTTTTTAGTGACACATTAAGTGGAAACTGCGGATATCATGTTTTTAGGACCAATGATAAGAACACTTTAAACAGATAAACGTTGTTCATTTCTCATTTTTAAATTAAATTATTTTTATCGCACATCGGACATGCCTTTAAGTGCTCCTATCTCCTTCTGAGTACGTCTCCAACTGTGTTTAGGCTAAAAACGTCTTTTCTGTCCAGGCTGATGTAACGACGGTTAGCTACAGCACAGTGTTCCTATCTTGCTGCTGCCAATATTACACGCAGGGTATACAGTCTATTCAGTGAAAAAAAAAAACATGTTTCACGAAACTGAACGGTTCAGTACATTTTGTCTCTTCTACACAGTCGCACTGTCAGTCATGGCGTCTGCTCTCTCATTGCTTTTCACACCACCATACTCCAGGATAAAACTAAAGGTCATTTTCCCAAACGTTGCCTGCTGTTTCAGATGGAGCCACTGTTTCTGTATGTGCCAAACCTTGATCTTCTGTAGCATGTTGATCAAAATCACTGAGCAAGCATGCAGTGGATAATGCATGTTTTCAGCCATTGTAGGGCCTTTGTCACAGCCATGACAGCCAATGTTGTACTGCTGGTGGTAGAGGAAAGACTCCAACGTCTTCTTTCATGATTGTCCCTTTAGACAAACAACGAGTAATAAAGATGTCTTGAAATAAACTGACCCACGAACAGAACTGATAGACCACACCAAAAGGAGACAATCTACAGTCCTGGTCATGTCACACGAAGGAGAAAACTAGAATTGTGATAGTTGGAAAGTTGGAGCGTGAAAAAGGCGATGGAAGACCGACAGAGAAAATTCCAGACTGTTCGACATCATTTTGCGGAAGCTAATCTGTGTCAGAAGTGACTGAAATTATACAGAACAACCCCCCCCCCCCAAATTAGCATAACTTAACACCATACGACTGTAAGAAGAAGATGTATTCCTGATACGCTCGTCTGAGACCCACCCCACCCCCCCCCCCCCCCCCAAAAAAAAAAAAAAAAAAAAAAAACTACCTACACTAAATAACCGAACAAAAAAAAAAAAACGACTCTATGTACGAACATCAAACAAGCACTGAAATAGGAAACACAGGGATTGAAGAAACGAGGACGTCCAAGAGACACCGTAGCGAAGAACGCTGATGTGTGAGGTCAAAGACGCTTGACCGGACTGCATCCACGATACTGCAAATAGTACACAGGACTGAAGAATATACTGTCAGCCTCTTGTGACCTATAACAAGCAACATGATGATGATGCAGGTAAGTAAAAGGACTTTTGTTCCACCCCACACCCCACATACAGGAGGCAACCAGCATGTGCTGCAGGACATATTTGTATATGCTGATGTGCACACAATATTAGAGTTGCTGATAATAATGCCGGACCCCTTTACTTTCCAGGACTTTTCCTTGTACTAATTTCTTACAACATTCTTAATGGGTAGGCAGTGTTTTCCTGTTTTCCCCACAACGTTGCCCAGAAACCCACACGGGTACAGTTTCGGACTCACTGTTGTACTCAAGCTTTAGAAACATAGAAAGTGCAAGATTGATCTCCATATATTGAGCATAAATTACAGCAAATGATTCCTTGAATGTTTTTTTTTTTTTTTTTGTCTGACTGGTGACGAGATGATTTTTTTTTTCCTTAATTTTTTTTTTTTTTTTTAAACTTAACTTTTCGCTAATATAAATGAAATCCATCCAAGTACATTTCTTCTCCTACTCCCACACCCTCTTTTGTTAGTCTTAGCTCAAGATTAAAATCATCTGTCAGCTACTTGTCTGATCATGTGTCTACCATCATCATCGTTACCGCCGTCTAAGTTCTATCCCAATATCTTTCCCCCCAAAATACAGCATACTATTTTAAGGGTGGTTGATAGGTAGCATCCTGTCGCAGGACATAGGCTGCACTCTTTAGTGGGACGTAGGTGGGTTGGGGTTATGCCCAGTTTTAGATATTTTGGGGTAGTTAAAGGCATCACAAAGCCGGGAATCCTGATCTTTCTACCCTCGAAAATAATGGAATGTCCTGTGGCGTCATCCGGAGGGGAAAAAACAGGGGGGGGGGGGAGAGATGTTAAGAAAGAACCGCTATCTGCAGTGAAAGGAATTATATAATTACAGTAAATGGTTTGATTGGATGTTAGAATCAGGGAATCCCCTTGGCAGCAAGACATGAAGTCAGCATGGGAGAGTGAAAACTCATGAATGTCGGAGCGGACTTGAGAACACCCGATAAATGAATGGGGGCGGGGGTGGGTGTGGATTAGATAACAGAATATAGATTCATTCTGCTAAAGGGCTTCAGTGCAAAAAAGTGTGAAATATGATCGTTTGTAGTGAAAGCTGATCATATGTATAGAAAGCTGATGGTCTAAATGGAAAGATAATCGTCTGTAAAGAAAAAAAAATATCTTGCAGAAGAATGATTGTCTGTATGGAAAGCTAATTGTCTTTGTAGAAAGCTAATAGTCTGTATAGAAAAATGATTGTCTGTATGGAAATCTCGCCGTCTGTATAGAGGGCTGATCATATTTATAAAAAAAGCTGAACATCTTATAGAACGCTGAACGTCTGTCTGTAGTGAAAGTTTAAATGTATAGAAATTTGATCATCTGATAGAAAGCTGAGCAAATGTAAGGATAGCTGATCGTCTGTAAAGAAAGCTGATCGTCTGTATGTAGAGCTGATCGTATGTTTAGAAAGCTAATCAAATGTATTGAAAGCTGGCCAATGTATAGAAATCTGATAATATGTATAAAAAGCTGATCACATGTATAGAAAGCTGATCGTCTGTTCAGAAAGCTGATCGTCTGTATACAAAGCTGATCGTCTGTATAGAAAGCAGATCAAATGTATAGAAAGCAGTTCAAATGTATAGAAAGTTGATCAAATGTATAGAAAGCTGATCGCCTGTATACAAAGCTTATTGAATAGAAAGCTGATCAAATGTATAGAAAGCTGGTCACATGTGTAGAAAGCTGATCATCTGAATACACACCTGATCGTCTGTATAGAAAGCTGCCCAAATGTATAGGTAGCTAATCATATGTATAGACAGCTGATCGTCTACATAGAAAGTTGATCGTCTGTGTTGAAAGTTGATTGTGTGTAAAGAACAATGTTTGTCTGTATGAAAAGCTGGTCAAATGTATAGAAAGCTGATCATCTGTATAGAAAACATAATTTTCGGTATAGAACAATGATTTTCCTTAGGGAAAGTTGATCACCTGTATACACAGCTGATTGTCTGTATAGAAAGCTGATCAAATGTATAGAAAGCCGATCATATGTAAAGAACGCTGATCGTCTATATAGAAAGTTGATTGTCTGTATGGAGAAATGATTGTCAGTAAAGAACCTTGTTTTTCTGTATGGAAAGCTTGTCGTCTGTGTAGAAAGCTGATCGTCTGTATAACAAAATAATTGTCTGTATAGAACAATGATTTTCTGTATGAAAAGCTGATCATCTGTATACAAAGCTGAACGCCTGTAGAGAAAAATAATTGTCTGTATAGAACAATGATTTTCCGTATGAAAAGCTGATCGTCTGCATAGAAAGCTGGTGAAATATATAGAACGCTGATCATATGTATAGAAAGCTGATCTTATTATAGAAAGCTGCCCGTCTGTATAAATAAATTATTATATAGAACAATGTTTGTCTGTATGAAAAGCTGATCGTCTGTATATAAAGCTGTATGAACCGATATATGTATAAATCAAAATAGTTGACTCGCTGCACTTAGGACGTTCTCATTGTACTCTGTCATCTGCTTTGGTTGTCAACGAAGTATTACAATACTGATGTTGCCAAACGTTCGCCAAAATTACTCAGTTGTTTCAATTAAATGTGGTTAGTCCGAGGGACGTTACAAGAGGAATTATAAAACTCTTCAACAATATAGTAACAGGTTTTTGTAACACAAATAATTCTATTTCTGTTTCGTTTGTATGACTATTATATTGTTCCTTTAAGAATCATATACTACTTTAATTTCTAAATAAAGAATAGTAATTTCATTTGTTGCCATATACAATGAGTAACTTTAGAGAGCCAAAATGACATTCAATATAATGTGAGCAAATGTTCTTTTACACAAACTATAACGCAGTACATTGCCACGACTGAGTAAACACAGTGACAATACACTTGGTACAATTAGTTTGTACGACTGATATTTATGAACTGTTACTGGTTCTAATGTCACCACTATAAAGATAGGGGCCGTCGTGGTGTAGCTGGAAGACACTCACCTGCGGATCGGGAGAGTGTGAGTTCGCGTGCTGTCGAACATTTTTATTTTTTTCAAAAGTAACCTTGGCTCCCAGGTCGAACCAGCGTTTAGTGTATACCAGGTAAAGTCCTGGAAAGTAAGGGCTGCCGGCGTGGTTTTGACCATTTCACCCACCCACTGCCGAATGGTGCATAAAATATAGGTCCAGCTCGATATGTCCAGTATAAACGAAGGCGTGGGAAATAGCTGTTTACTATAAAGATAAGCTTACATACTGATACCATCATCAGGTGCCTTGCCGACTGGCGTGGGCGATCATGCTTCTCCATAATCTGCGATCTCCTGCAGCATGTATCAGTTCGTGTGTCGACACACCTCCATGCCATAGTGATATACATAGTTAAAACACCACAGACAAGCTGGTTTCGGAAACATCAAATTTAGGCAATTTCACATTACGATCACATCTAGATCTACGGGAGGATGTCGTGGACCTACATTCCATGTGTATGCGTGTACAACATTAGTGATGAATAAACGGATAGGGACGGTTGGGGTTGTTGGGACTGACAGCTTGCGTTTTTGTTTTCGTATGTTGGGTATGTGTAGCTAACAAAGTCAATGACGACTGTGTCGACGACTTCTACCGGTTTTTGTTTTCGTATGTTGGGTATGTGTAGCTAACAAAGTCAATGACGACTGTGTCGACGACTTCTACTGGTTTTTGTTTTCGTATGTTGGGTATGTGTAGCTAACAAAGTCAATGACGACTGTGTCGACGACTTCTACTGGTTTTTGTTTTCGTATGTTGGGTATGTGTAGCTAACAAAGTCTATGACGACTGTGTCGACGACTTCTACAGGTTTTTGTTTTCGTATGTTGGGTATGTGTAGCTAACAAAGTCTATGACGACTGTGTCGACGACTTCTACTGGTTTTTGTTTTCGTATGTTGGGTATGTGTAGCTAACAAAGTCAATGACGACTGTGTCGACGACTTCTACTGGTTTTTGTTTTCGTATGTTGGGTATGTGTAGCTAACAAAGTCAATGACGACTGTGTCGACGACTTCTACTGGTTTTTGTTTTCGTATGTTGGGTATGTGTAGCTAACAAAGTCAATGACGACTGTGTCGACGACTTCTACTGGTTTTTGTTTTCGTATGTTGGGTATGTGTAGCTAACAAAGTCAATGACGACTGTGTCGACGACTTCTACTGGTTTTTGTTTTCGTATGTTGGGTATGTGTAGCTAACAAAGTCAATGACGACTGTGTCGACGACTTCTACTGGTTTTTGTTTTCGTATGTTGGGTATGTGTAGCTAACAAAGTCTATGACGACTGTGTCGACGACTTCTACAGGTTTTTGTTTTCGTATGTTGGGTATGTGTAGCTAACAAAGTCAATGACGACTGTGTCGACGACTTCTACTGGTTTTTGTTTTCGTATGTAGGGTATGTGTAGCTAACAAAGTCAATGACGACTGTGTCGACGACTTCTACCGGTTTTTGTTTTCGTATGTTGGGTATGTGTAGCTAACAAAGTCAATGACGACTGTGTCGACGACTTCTACCGGTTTTTGTTTTCGTATGTTGGGTATGTGTAGCTAACAAAGTCAATGACGACTGTGTCGACGACTTCTACCAGTTTTTGTTTTCGTATGTTGGGTATGTGTAGCTAACAACGTCAATGACGACTGTGTCGACGACTTCTACCGGTTTTTGTTTTCGTATGTTGGGTATGTGTAGCTAACAAAGTCAATGACGACTGTGTCGACGACTTCTACCGGTTTTTGTTTTCGTATGTTGGGTATGTGTAGCTAACAAAGTCAATGACGACTGTGTCGACGACTTCTACCGGTTTTTGTTTTCGTATGTTGGGTATGTGTAGCTAACAAAGTCAATGACGACTGTGTCGACGACTTCTACTGGTTTTTGTTTTCGTATGTTGGGTATGTGTAGCTAACAAAGTCAATGACGACTGTGTCGACGACTTCTACTGGTTTTTGTTTTCGTATGTTGGGTATGTGTAGCTAACAAAGTCAATGACGACTGTGTCGACGACTTCTACCGGTTTTTGTTTTCGTATGTTGGGTATGTGTAGCTAACAACGTCTATGACGACTGTGTCGACGACTTCTACCGGTTTTTGTTTTCGTATGTTGGGTATGTGTAGCTAACAAAGTCAATGACGACTGTGTCGACGACTTCTACTGGTTTTTGTTTTCGTATGTTGGGTATGTGTAGCTAACAACGTCTATGACGACTGTGTCGACGACTTCTACTGGTTTTTGTTTTCGTATGTTGGGTATGTGTAGCTAACAAAGTCAATGACGACTGTGTCGACGACTTCTACTGGTTTTTGTTTTCGTATGTTGGGTATGTG
Source organism: Candidula unifasciata (assembly GCA_905116865.2). Lineage (NCBI taxonomy): Eukaryota > Metazoa > Mollusca > Gastropoda > Stylommatophora > Geomitridae > Candidula > Candidula unifasciata. The sequence continues at coordinate 396,333 of CAJHNH020000683.1, forward strand.
TAGCTAACAAAGTCAATGACGACTGTGTCGACGACTTCTACCGGTTTTTGTTTTCGTATGTTGGGTATGTGTAGCTAACAAAGTCAATGACGACTGTGTCGACGACTTCTACCGGTTTTTGTTTTCGTATGTTGGGTATGTGTAGCTAACAACGTCTATGACGACTGTGTCGACGACTTCTACTGGTTTTTGTTTTCGTATGTTGGGTATGTGTAGCTAACAACGTCTATGACGACTGTGTCGACGACTTCTACTGGTTTTTGTTTTCGTATGTTGGGTATGTGTAGCTAACAAAGTCAATGACGACTGTGTCGACGACTTCTACTGGTTTTTGTTTTCGTATGTTGGGTATGTGTAGCTAACAACGTCTATGACGACTGTGTCGACGACTTCTACTGGTTTTTGTTTTCGTATGTTGGGTATGTGTAGCTAACAAAGTCAATGACGACTGTGTCGACGACTTCTACTGGTTTTTGTTTTCGTATGTTGGGTATGTGTAGCTAACAAAGTCAATGACGACTGTGTCGACGACTTCTACCGGTTTTTGTTTTCGTATGTTGGGTATGTGTTGCTAACAAAGTCAATGACGACTGTGTCGACGACTTCTACTGGTTTTTGTTTTCGTATGTTGGGTATGTGTAGCTAACAACGTCTATGACGACTGTGTCGACGACTTCTACTGGTTTTTGTTTTCGTATGTTGGGTATGTGTAGCTAACAAAGTCAATGACGACTGTGTCGACGACTTCTACTGGTTTTTGTTTTCGTATGTTGGGTATGTGTAGCTAACAAAGTCAATGACGACTGTGTCGACGACTTCTACCGGTTTTTGTTTTCGTATGTTGGGTATGTGTAGCTAACAAAGTCAATGACGACTGTGTCGACGACTTCTACCGGTTTTTGTTTTCGTATGTTGGGTATGTGTAGCTAACAACGTCTATGACGACTGTGTCGACGACTTCTACTGGTTTTTGTTTTCGTATGTTGGGTATGTGTAGCTAACAACGTCTATGACGACTGTGTCGACGACTTCTACTGTTTTTTGTTTTCGTATGTTGGGTATGTGTAGCTAACAAAGTCAATGACGACTGTGTCGACGACTTCTACTGGTTTTTGTTTTCGTATGTTGGGTATGTGTAGCTAACAACGTCTATGACGACTGTGTCGACGACTTCTACTGGTTTTTGTTTTCGTATGTTGGGTATGTGTAGCTAACAAAGTCAATGACGACTGTGTCGACGACTTCTACTGGTTTTTGTTTTCGTATGTTGGGTATGTGTAGCTAACAAAGTCAATGACGACTGTGTCGACGACTTCTACCGGTTTTTGTTTTCGTATGTTGGGTATGTGTTGCTAACAAAGTCAATGACGACTGTGTCGACGACTTCTACTGGTTTTTGTTTTCGTATGTTGGGTATGTGTAGCTAACAAAGTCAATGACGACTGTGTCGACGACTTCTACCGGTTTTTGTTTCCTCGCTCTCTTAATTCGATCTCTGTTTGATACTCTGTTGAAGACACTTCTGTCAGTAGTAACCGAAAAAAGGTCTCTGACAGAAATAAACATTGTAGCAAATGGTTCAACGGAGGAAGCTTTCGCGTTGGCAGGATCTAACATTAGGTGTTTCACTAAATAGTTACCAAGTGACCTCGCCAACGTTGGGAGCGTGGAATTTTCGCTAAAGTGTGATCTTTGTGATCCTACATCTAAAATCCCCCGCCCCCACCTCCTTTTTTTTCTAGGTGCGCCATCGCCATCTCATCGAAGTAGCACGCACACATCATTCCATCACTTTTAGCAAAATATTTCATAATTCTGAACTTTCTCCTCAAGAAAGACATCTATTACATACTACAGATCAAACATGCTGAAATATTATATTTTCGGACGCATCATATTTCAGATACGACAGATATCACCTTCGTCATAATTGTGCAACACGATGAAATCAATCGGGGCATTTTGCTGACAGACAGGAGAAAACCACTATCATTAGCAAAACGTGACGAAGAACTAGACAACAGCGAGACACTGTCGGAGTATAAGGCACACTAAATTTAGCGACAAATATGTCTGGAATACAAATATAAACGTTCCTGCAGAATGTCCTGCAATATAAAATACTGACAGACCTTCCAGATGCAAACAATGAATGATATCAGTGAATCATAGCAAGCGTGTAATATCTGCATCTTGCAGTGAGACATGATATGTGTTTTATGTTAACAACATCTTTGAAGTGAGAGGAAACTAGCTTACTACTGCTAATCTGACTGATCTGAACCTAGAAGAAAGAAATAGAATCGTGCCTATTAGAAAAAAAAAAGCGTTTGGTTTTCTTGACGATGAATTATGAAATACATAATCTTGCACTGACAGTACGTCATTAAACTCTCTGTTGCATTCATGGTTTACACTTGGTTCACATAAAAATGACGGCAGCGGAAAAAATGATAGCAGCGTTATCTATGTCTTCTATAAAATGCGCTGTCTTGTCTTGTCTTGTCCACAATTGCCTCACAGCGTAGTGGGGAGTCGCAGTTTTCTATCCGGGGCCAGGTGTGTTGCACGTGTTGTTGTTAGTCCGTATTGCCTCAGGATTTCTGATATATTGTCTATCCATAGTACTCTCGGTCTGCCTCTTGCTCTAGGGCAGTAGTGCTGTTCGTTGTAAATGCGCTGTTCCTAGGTTTAACTATGAGATATTGATCTTCTTGTGCCAATAACATTTGCTCACACAAAACCTGACCGCAATTATACTAGAAGAACTCTTGAGTAGAGTGAATCGTTGTCGACTGCCCCTCTCTTTGTGTTTTAAAGAAAAAGCCAGTGAACGATTTTGAATCATCATTAGGTCTAGCTTTCTTACAGCTCGTAAGCCATAAATGTATCATTATTGTTCAAGAAAATCTGAAAGACGATAAACCAGGGCCAGGTTTCTCAATATTAACACCAGATGAGCGCTCCACGCAGGCGGCCTGATTCCGGGGATCATTCAGTAACCCGATCCACCAAGTTGTGAGCAGCTCTTTTCCTCAAGAATGTTTGCAGACATTCCAGAACCTCATCTGGGATTCCACTCACAACTGTAGGGTGAATGGTTTGAATTTGACGCCATAAAATGTGGCCAGAATCTCTTAAGATACAGAGAAATGATGCTTCCCATCATCAGTTTTACTTGGCTTTCCAAAAACATTAAACAGTAAACAGAAACACACCCGCTTCTTTGTGTAAGATCCTCAAATGCAGACGCTACTGGTGGAGAAGCTGCTGAGCTGCAGTTCTGTGCAGAAGTTCACACAGCTGGTCTTCGTCTTGGGTATGGGAAAACAAGCCGACGGTACTGTGTTTTTGGGAACAGAAAAGATACCAGAATCCCAACAGTCTGTGGCAGTTTTCAAAAGAGTCAGAGGCGAGGTTATATTTTGCGATACACTAGGGTGGTCTGCTCAACACCGTTTCCTTTCCGTTCCCATTTAGCACACATATATCTTGGCTCTGTCAGATGAAGGCCAGTGGATATGCATGAGCGATTAAGGCTTACATATTCTTGTCCAGACAAGACGTCATTAAATGGACTATAATGACCATGCTTTACACCTGGATCATATACAAATAATTGCATCGGCAAACCGTGAACACAGGCATCTATGTCTTCTGTACTATGATCTGATCCATTGATTGTCAGTATAAGATGGCGATCTATGTAAAGCAATAAATTGGCGTTCATAAACTAGACCGCAATTATAACTGAAGCTAATTTCAACAGGATTGAAAGTAGACGATTTTATATTGTTTTGTTATGAAAGAATGAACAAGCGATCGAGGTCCAACAAACAATAGGGTCACGGGCACAGTTTTTAGTCTACAACTGCTTTTGTAACGTTGTTTTGAAAGACCCAATCTGGCTAAGATGGCGGCGTAAACATCGTTCGCCGGAAATTGTAACAAAAAGATGTGTTTATTACTGGAAAGTATGATAAATGTGTTAGATTAGTGTAGTTCCTCATATCGTGAACGTGGACGTCTGGTCAGCGGGAGGGGCGGCGCCAGGCTTGTGGACTCCATAGGGACAGCCATTGCCTCTTCCCTAGCAGGCAGGCTAAACTGAACAGCCTATACGTCGAGGAAAGCCAAAGGCTCCTGAGATTGCCCGCAATACTGTATTTCGAATCAGCAGGTACTTTGTGCTGAATTTTCCATAAACTGAATCATCGCCAAGTTATTCTGTAATCCACCCAAACGAACTTGAAGCTCAGTTAATGTTTAGAATTGATTTTGATTGTTTCGGTTCTATCAGATGTTTTTTGAATTTTTGATTAAATGAAACTGGTATTTTGGGCGGGACTGTGTCAACAAATATGTTTAATTAGTACAAGCCAACTGTCTGATTAGGTCGATTGAAATATGGTTGAATGAATTGTTTTATAAAGTGTTTTACTCATTGATTCATACAAGTTTAATTATGAATGTTTTGAACTTTGAGTATTCACAAGTTTGTTTGGAAGATAATATGTTTATTTTCCGGGGATGAACCCTATTCGTTCAGTCATCTGAGTTATCAGATTGTATTGAATTTCCTTTTTTTTTTTTTGAACACAGAGACCAATAAATTTACCCTAGACAATTTTTTTTCGAGCACTGTCAAACATTAATAAAGGAGATCTCCAGGCGAGGATACATTTCGCCAACAACGCTTACGACAGTTAGAAGAAGAAAAAATTATGTAGGGGTTACTACCCGTGTGCCAGTATGTTGATCCGTGTTCCAACCTCAAACATCAAACCTCACCAGACCGCAACAAGATGGTGACGGTAAGAGCTAATGTTCCAATCCTCACAAATAAGGACAATAACATAAATTTTTTTTTTAAAGCACACTTAAGTATCTGGGTATCGGTCGTAAAGTGGCAGAATGTTCACAATCTGTTGTCTCCTCTAAGCCATCTGTTCAGACGCAAACGACTTCTAGAAACATCCTATCACGTAGCCATGCAAGACGAATGGTATAGGTGAATGGTTCATTTATCCACAAATCTAATCTAAGATTGCAAACTTAGAATGTCACCCATATCCAACGGCTAAACTAGCAGCGCATTCGTGAGCTAGACAGCAGAAGCGAAACATCGGAGAGGTTGAAACTAATGAAAGTATACAAACTAGAATCTGCTGCAAGCGTCATGTTAAGACTTACTCGGTGAGAAGTATCAGTCCTCTACCTAAATATGAGGAATCCAATAACTGACGAAGTAGTAATCTGAAACAGAATGAAGCAATACTTCTACTTCTTCTTTTTCTTCTTCTTCTTCTTCTTCTTCTTCTTCTTCTTCTTCTTCTTCTTCTTCTTCTTCTTCTTCTTCTTCTTCTTCTTCTTCTTCTTCTTCTTCTTCTTCTTCTTCTTCTTCTTCTTCTTCTTCTTCTTCTTTTTCTTCTTTTTTTCTTCTTCTTCTTCTTCTTCTTCTTCTTCTTCTTCTTCTTCTTCTTCTTCTTCTTCTTCTTCTTCTTCTTCTTCTTCTTCTTCTTCTTCTTCCGTGCCTTCTTCTTCGTCGTCATTGATTTCAACATCATACGTTAGCTTGAAAAAGATTATCTATATCTGCAATGTTGCCTCTAGTATGAACATCATTGTCTTTTGTAATTCATTCACAATATTGAAATCTCAAAAGATGACCTTTCCGTCAAGTTTGACACATATCATCAAGAAAGGTTGAAGAACTGGACGAGAACATGAAGTCAATTTGATGAACAAATCTGAAGAAATGATATTCCAACGCAGAACTGCAATTGTTGGTCTATTATGAAATAAAATATGTTGGAATTATATTAAAAATAATGTTGCAAATAATAATGAAATTTTGCAAATTTAGCATGTTTTCTTTTTAAATGAAAAGTTGACGAAGAATATTTACATGAAAAAAAATACATCTATTAAAATCACATACATTGTATTACAATTAGCATGTGTTTCTTATTCTGAGACTATGTTTGAAAAAGATGCCACTATTAAAGGTGGAAAGAATACCATTATGTTGACGTTTCTTGGGGGCAAAAAGTTGATAGTGAGAACACCCCAGTTAGACACTAAGCCCACGGCATATTTGTACACATACGACTTATGCTAATCTTCTAACTTCTCACTTCAGGACTAGAGAACTCTTAACATTTTTTATCGGGATATTTCCATAGACATGTATTATATCGTTTGAGCCATTGATTCCGAAGTTCTTTTTCTCTGCACTTTATGACAATAGTCATTCATGTATGTTCCCACAGTGCTGCAATAGAACTGACATCGTTCCTGAAATAACTTCACAGGCCGTAAGTAGGTGCTGTGCATTATCTCAGTGGCACCACATAGCCCATCCTGATAGAACTAGTTCTCACTAGATAATCACGATGTCAAAACACCAGTGAAGATTGTAAACTTATGAGGAAGCGAACAACAGATCTTTGATTGTCTCAAATAAGAGGTTAAATGATTCCATAGATATCTAACATTAAAACAATTTGTAGGCAATGCTGTAACCATAGCCAGGATGATTATACCTATAATACAAAAAAAGGCCGCATTAAAACAGATTTTTGGAATGATATATTATTCATAAAATATCCCAACCACTGAGTATGCAATGCTGATCATGTCATGTACCACAAGACAGGCCGACAATATTGCAAACATGCTAATGTGAAAACTACAGAATTCGTGTTATTCTTGAGTGCACGAAGTTCACCACATGACAATCCAACATCACCGCCCTGCTACTCAACCTCCCCGGATCCCTATTATCTATGAGTGTATGAAACGGGTGAGGCTTTGCCCGTGGATAGGTCTCCGGACATAAAGTGTTGTGACGAAAAGGCATCTGATTATTTTGCCGAAGATGGTTTCACCGCTGCCCTGCAAAGAAAGTAATGGATAGAGGAGATTAAAGCTGTAGCTCAACAGTTCCCAAGGCACAAGATCTAAGACTTTTTTTTTTTTTTTTTGGTAACGTGACGTCACTTCATTTGTTAGGCACCTTATCCCTACTTAAGGCGTTTGGGCCCACTACCAGCAAGTCTTTCTGACCAGAGCCCAAGCCAAGAGACAACTAAAGCCAGAATAACGACGATCTTTATTTCGCACAACTAGTGCTTTTTGTATCTGGTACGATCAAACTCCTAACTGGCCCCGCTGAAGGGCATTTCGTGAAAAATGCAAAAATGACAGATGCCTCAACTCAGACATTTTTCAGCTACAGCAACTGTATTCTGGCGATGCAGGGGGATTTAAAACGGTACACGAAGTAAACGAAACTGAAAGTCAGGGAAAAAATTTTTCAAAAAAGTGTCTGCTGTTACACGTAGCGCACTACAGGTACACGTTTCCTCAAAAAGTCATTTTTTTTAGAAGGACCACATTTACCCATTTTATTAGGGTTATAATTATGAAATAAAATACAAAGCCAACAAAACTGGCAAAAAATAACCCCGTTGGTGCAATCCAGGATTAAAACCCTGACGACCCCTAAGAACATGAGATTTTGAGGAGAGCATGACTTTAAATTTCCGACAAAAGAATTGGACAGGCGACATTTTCAAGAAAGGGAGGAAGGGGGAGAGGCTTTTATTTTTTGTCCTGAGGTGCAGTTCCGGGGGTTTTTGGATTCAAATAGAAACCCCTCAACGGGGGTTTGGAAATTTTTTAATTTTGGAGGGCCGTTTTTCCCCGGAATTAGTGTAAATCAGTCACACTGGAAATTTGCAAATTACCACGTTTTTGGAAAAGCACGGGCAACGTTTTTTGTTGGGTCCGTGTGTAATTTCTGCGTTTGGGGTCTTTATTTTAGTAGCGAGGTTTTCAGTGTCAAAGTTTTTCCGTATGTGTATCGGGAAAAATTTTTGTATTTATTATGGCGGGGGGTTTGGGGCGGTGCGCATTCAGGGAAAAATTCCAAAAAATCGGGATGGTGTTGGGGGTGCTGAATTTTAGATCGGATGTCGTTAAAAAATGGCCCGGAGTTTTCAATTTTCGATCTCTTGCTTTAGTGTCGCGTCTAGTTTTTGATGGGCATTCTTTAGTTTTC
>CAJHNH020000683.1:410227-424751 GCA_905116865.2 Candidula unifasciata
CGAGCAGAGGCTTGTATTGATATGTCCTGATGCCGCAGTTCGCGGGAGAGCAAAGTCTCTGAGCTCCATGTTGGTGGAAAGGAATTATCTTACTGTCGTTGAGTACAGTGATTGTAATATATTGATTTCATGGACACACAATTTGTCTGTGGATAATTGTTGAATAAAGGTATTGGTATTGCCTGTAAAAGACCGACGTGTTCTCAAATGTAGAAGTTTCAACAGTTGACCTTGTTAGTTTTGTTTTTCTGCCTGTCGTTGGTTTTCGATATTTGTTACCCCTAGAGTAATAAGTTACTTGGACTTGGTCTTAAGTGCACTAGGTCCTTTTTGGCATATCGTCACAACACTCTCCACATGGTCCTTAAATGACAGGCTCGTGTCAAATGTAATTCCCAGATACTCCAGTCTGCTCTCTCTGTTGACGTTTCTACCATCTAGCGTGAGACTTGGGACATTAGTTTTAACGATTCTGTTGTCCAGAGAACACCACAAAACAGACGCCTTTTCCGGGTGGACGACAGCCCTCATTTCTGTACACGACTCAATCACATTGTTTACTGTCGCTTGTAGCTCTCGAGCTGTTTGTTCCCTCTCTTCATGGTTCGTAGCTATCCTTGCGGCGTCATCAGTGATTTCTGGGGCGGTGCCTATTCAAAAGTGGAGCCTTTTTAATAAATCAAATAGTGTATTTAACTTCAGGGAGAGTATTGTCAGCAAGGGCTTCACAGTGCAGCAGATGTTTAAGACTGCCCCGAGTGCTGTGATGTCAGTTCTTGAATCAAATCAAATCAAATCATTGGACTTGGTAAGGCATGGACCTGTGACTACATTTCACGGAATAATCTATGCACAGAAGATCACCGTGCAGTATATGAACACAATATTGCCGTACAACCCAGACCACAATTATAACTAAAGCTGCTTGCAGCGGGTTAAAAGTAGTTGATTTGTTGTGTTTGTTATTCACAAACAATGGGTGGATAACTCGTCTTAGTTTTTAATGTTGAAGACAATCAACGCTCAGATATCATTCAAAATCTGTTCTCCTGATTAGCCTACCCAGATCGACAGTAATCACGTTGTCAAGACATCAGTGACGATTGTAAAATTATCTGTAAGCAAAGAGAGGAGCTTTGATTGTCTTAAATACGAGGGTATAAGATTGCATAGACATCAAACATCCAACGAATGTGTAGGTCATATTGTAACTAAAGCCAGGATCGTTATACCTTGTTCTTCAAGGTCGGAGACAATAAGCGCTCGGATATTATTTAAATGTATTCTTTTCAGCAAACTGAAATACAGAGATTTGAGAAAACTGACTTTTAAACTTTTTTTTCTCTTAAAAAAGTGCACGAGGAGGTGTCGTTAGTATTAACTTTTCAATGCTAAATTGTTTACAAATGACACAAATTTTGTGTGTCATCTATTCAACGAATGCCGAACTTTACAAAAACGAACACATTGAAAAAGTGATATTTTTGTCAAAAATTGAAAAAATGCCGTGTAGTGACCCCTTAAAAGAATTGCGCACTTAAAATAAATATAGTTGAATATAGATGCGAGAAGAGTAGAAAATGTACGAAGGCGCACATAACTTATGACGTTTTCTTAGGTTACTAGGAGAAAACCTTCATTCGTCACTACATGAAACGACAGCCCCAGCCTTTCCATCGGCCTAGCACCAAAAGAAATAATAATAATAATAATAATAATAATAATAATAATAATAATAATAATAATAATAATAATAATAATTATAATAATAATACGAGTTAAGGTGAAAATTATAATGGTAAGGAGTAGCTGAGATCCCCTGTAAGCCTTAGCTGTATTCTGAAAAATTTTATCGTGTTCCTACCATTCTATATTCTACCATTGTATAAATATTCCGTGACTTTATCAACCTTGATACTTGTCTGTTGGACAATGGTAACTATTTACTAGTCCCTACATATTATGACGTTCTTTAAGTTACTATTCACAGTTAGGACTATGCATTAGCGAACCCTCCTTCCTTCTGTCATCTTTTCTGAAAATATTCATTTGGTTTCCTTGCGTAAAAATCTTACAGTATAAACCATCATCCTGTGCCATGCGATATCATCAGTTGGGTATACAATACATTGCTTATGTTTATTATATTTTGCAACATACAATTCGAGTAACAGTGGTCAGCTGTGTGGGCATATAGGGTTGGCCTATGTTTTATAGACAAAGTGGTACCTGGGCGTTGATGTGGTCAACATCACACCAGCCGCCTTTACTCCCCATGACTATACCTGGTGTCCGTTCAAGGCGAAGTCGACCTGGGTCTGTTGGGACTTGAACTAACGACTGTCCAATCCGCATGAGAGCGTGTGTCCACTTAATCATGTCAAGTTTCATATGATCGTGCAAAGAATTGTATATGTATAAAACAATATATTATAACAAGGTAGAAAGATTTATTATTGATATATTGCTCGTGGAGAAAGGCAGCGTTTGTAATACCTTGCTCTTTCCCTTACTAATCTGATAACACCACAAACACCGCGACACTGCTACCTGCCACAGATGTGTTGGCATAATCCTCACCACAAGGCTGATTGATATATTTTCCCAGGTTCCCTGTAACCCATGGATGGTGAACAACACGGTAGAAGGGAAATCATAAAATAATTGACGACTGTTGCAGATAGCCAATCACTACAATTGTTGCCACCAGTACATTGTCCATACAACAGGAGAAAGCTGTATTTCCCGTGAACTATCCTAGAGCTGAGTGACGTTTGATGTATTTGAAGTTTTGTTGTGGTATATGATGAGACCGTGAATTGTCTTTTAGTTGAATAATTTGTTGGGATTCCTGGATCGTGTTATGTCAATACAATTGTTGATTTAGAAAAATTCAAATATCGGATTATATCAATTAGTATCGATTTAATTCCTTGCGTAGAAAAAGTATTGTACGTTGTGATTCATTTGAGTTCGATTTGCAAGGTGTTGAACTTTGTTTATTCTGAAGTTCAGTTACAAGAATAGTTTTGTATTCAGCTCTATTCCGGGGATTCACCCTATTGGTTTGATTATCTGTTTTTCCCTTCCTTTCTTTATGAACTCAGGGACCAATATAATTCCCCGAGACTTTCTTAATTCGAGAACTGTAAAATATTTAGGAAGGATTATAGGGGATCTCCATGCGACGATACATTCCGCCAATTTAGCTTACCACAGTGGTTACTATTACTGGTCTTCCAGTCTTTTACTGGACAGGATGTCATCTGTGTTATGCGAGACGTGTGTGGCAACAACGATTTTACCGTCACGAATATGGCGAAGAATCTCTGTCCAAATTGATGAATGTGAGGGTCGTTCTAATGCGGCTAGACATGCATCTCTCACTAAGAGCATTAGACGTGCGATTAATTAATAGAGAACGAGTATGAACAGTCAGCGCATGCTTCTGGAGAATCTTAGATCGTCACACACACCGATGATGTAAAAAAAAAAAAAAATAATAATATCTCCATTAAAGTACAAACTATTCTGGGCTGGGACTGAGACACTATCATTATTCTATAGACAACCACCTTCCAAATCAACCATATTAGACATAACAGTATCACATTCCCTAGGCAGTGTTCTAACTTGTACCACTCCTTCTATATATTATTCTGACATCATTCAGCAGGCCAGCACCACCTAGTGGGCTAGGACCACGTGATCAGTCATGTTTTGATTTTGAAATATTTGAAAAAGTGCAAATTTGTTCAACGTAAGACACAGAAGAGAAATTTCAAAAAGGTATTGGACGGTCAAGTGCATTTGTTAATACAAAATGGAAATGAACCAGGATTTTTTTTTTAAAGTAACCTAATATTACCTGCGTCTGCTGATATACAAATGATTTTTAAATCCTTCTAGATTTCAAGCGACAGTAAAGAACTTAAACAGCTCAAAACTGTGAATGTTCTGGTGAACACAGCTACATATACAGACATCCTTAGAGATGATTTACACATCTGTACATTCCATCTTTGGTTGACAACAGGCGTCAGCATCACATCCTGTCTGGCCACTGACTGATTTCTTGACCTAAAAGACAGATGGTTCAATGAGATCCTTGGTGAGGGACCCTTCAAGTGTGACGGTTGTGGTAAGGCATCTCCTTTTTTTTTCCTTCAAAATTGAAGACACGGCGTAAACTGACACACGAGAAAGGCAGGCGGAATAGGTGAACGTTGTCACAAGTGTTCTGTTTGATTCATGATAATTCCCCTCCAAGCTGATGTGATTTTCTACACCAATGGCTCTGTGTTGAAAGGCAAACGTGGTACATGGGAGTTTATAGCAGAAGCGAATAAACATCCATTAGACCAATGAAGTTTGGTATATGTTATCACCATTCCTAGTTTGGAAATGGAGTTAGAGATGGTAACTGCGGTCATCTGTTGTCTTAAGAGTCAGCTGTACACACATGATGTGAATGTAACTGACATGCAAATTATGCTGAGAAAGGAGAATGGGACTATGCTTTGTTCAAAGTGGCCCGCATAATGTGTAGTTAACATCCTTTAAATATGTTCTCACTGGGGTGCATGTGTGCTGCAAAACAAGCAGCCAGACAGACTGGCTGATTCTACATCTCTTGGTGGTAAACTGATGCATGACAAGCTAGATGTTGTCAAGGCCCTTTGGAAGCGAATGAACCATGCGGATTAGATCATTACTGCTACTAGTACCATCAGGGTTTGAATTCTTAGCTGGCTGCTGAAGATTAGAATGGAGTGCTTATTGAAATGTCCCGAGTAAAGTGATGTCGCTTCTTGAAACACAACCCATCTCAACTGTTTAGTCAGTCAGCAATGGCAATCTGATGTACATACAAGTTCTGGTAAACAGCAGACACACGTTGTGTTTGGCTTGCGAGGCTATGTAAAGGATGTGTTAGTGAATCGACAGATTATCCTCACCACAGATTGGAGAAGTCCATAAGCGTTCAGATCCCATCTTCAGTACAACCCTAAGCGTGTGAATACTGATTACACAATTTCTTTGTTGGCTTATTATTCTTTTTTGGCTAACTGTATAGTGTTTATGTTTGGCGACATCTCTTTTGACCTGAAGTTCTTGTAGTCTTCTGAGTGCTGCCGATTCAACGTCGTCTCCTGAATCATGGCCCTGTGAGCAAGCAAGTCCGCTCGTTCATTGACTCTTACCCAAGAGTCACCTGGCACAAAAATGAAACTAATTCTTTTCAGACAAGAATTGCCCAGCGAGTCCATTTATTTTTTTTTGAATTCATCCTACCTGTTGTCTTCTCGAGCATGCTCATGGGATCAGTGAGAAAGCACGCATGGGAACAATGCTGTGTCTCTGGCCACATCTTTGCTTTTGTTACCGTCATCACCTCCATAGTCAGATTACTTGTAGTCGCAGTAATAGCCCCACTATTTTCTTTCAAAGTTTTCCCTCCAACCAGAACCGTGAAAGCACGTAAACTGTGTACGTGTCAAACTACGCATTCGTCAGTGTCAGAAGAGTTTTTAAGAATTAGTGCTTGAACTTCTGCCTCAACCACCAACATCTGCAATCTCTATCCAGTTTTATTCAGACTGACCACTCTGCTGGCAATCGTATCCATTTCTAGGCAGGTTTCTATGTCTTCAGTAGGTGTTTGAATGATGTCCTCAGCCTGACCCTTCTAGAATCTTCCTCTTTTTACCCCAACCTGCTATCCTTCTTCCTGCGAATCTCACTGTGCAATGGATGGTGCGTATCAGCACTGATACGCAAGTGGACAGGTGCTCGGCAAATCACTGTTCTCACGTCCATAGTTGAAAGATCATAGAGGTAACGCATCGCTCTGTGAGCTGTATTTTTCCTTGTGTAGCCAATTAAAGGGTGGGTAACTAACATAATTCTTTAGCTCACCATCATGCATAGCTGTCATCAGAAGCGTTTCATGAGCAGACCTCAGTCTGTGTTATTTAAAGATTAGGCTTCACAGATGAAAGGGACGAAATCTTTCGTTATTGCATGATTATGTATGCAAGAAGACAGAATCACTCTCGGTGGCGCTTGATCCATCAATGCATGCTACTTCGCCTGAGGAAAACAGGGCAGATTTTTAGGCTATGAATAAGAAATCTGTGAGATGATAAAATGTTTAAACAATTATCTATATTATAAATCACAAAAGCTTTCTGAATTTGCTGTGTTTATATTGTGCGGAGGTTCTGAAAGGTATTCGACATTGACGCGGAAACAGAGGCACACTTTTAATCAGCTGGTACTATTAGCATTTCAACTCTTCGCTAGCTATTGAATAAGAGGACAGAACACGTTTGGGAATGTCACGAGTGCAGTGGTCTCAATTCTCGATTCGTTTTTTAAGGGCAGAAGAATGACGCGATACTTCTGATAGAATACCACAACATGAGATAACAGAAGTACACCTTCAATTACCCATTACACAATCGCATCCAGAAGACAGGAAAATAGGCACGAAAAGCAGAACCCTGATCCGGATAACAGGACCACAATGGAGGATATAGACATATTCTTCTTCTTCTTCGTGGGGTTTGCTGGCTGAAACTCCCTCGTAATATTCTAATTGTTCGTCCACTTTTGCACTTTAGTCTTGTCCATAACCTACATATTTCGTGCACATCCGTTTAACCAGCCTGGTATACTGTTGGTCCTTGCCTCTCAGGCAGAGGCACTCTGACTTCAAAGGAAGCCCCAAATTAGTCGACTTTTACAGGCGGTCTGTTCTTGCTTTTCCTACAATGGGACCACAAAACTCACACAGAGAGACATGTTCACACTGTTAACACCGCACCGATAGGGATAATAGGCCACAACTCTTGACACAACCAACAATGCATGTGATGACATTTGACATAAATAAAACCAGAAGCGTTCTCGGAAAGGTTGAATCGGAGCTTTGAAAAGAAAGCAATCATGACATTAGGCGTCTCGACCTATGTTTTAGAGACCAATCGGCACTCAATCGTTGATGTGGTCAATATAACACAGGCCGCATCTACTTCTCATGACTGAGGTTTGAACAACGGATCAACATCATGTCACACAGGTAGTAAACCATAGGTGCTCTGTTCTTTCTTCTAACTCTAGTCTGAGTCCGAAGACGCTCAGTACAGTGCACACACTCTGTAGCACCTGCGAGGATCCTAAAACACTTTGGGTAGATTTTTAGCTCCAAATTTTGCCCGGGCAGCGTCGTTAGGCTACTCTTTTCGATTTTCAACTGCCAAGGAATTTTTTACATGAGCAACAATGCATACGCGGGTCCGATCTCACTACCCAGAGAACAGAGATAATTACTTGAAGTCCAAGACCACGTGAAAAAAATCCCATCCGTTACCGAGGTTTGAACCCCACACCTCTATCACTCGAGGCAGACACCATGCTTTGAGACCACGCAGCCATCTACTTCTCATGACTATACATGTTAAGGGACCGCGTAAGCGCAGTAAATAGGGAACTCACTTTCAAATCCAGCTCTGACTTTAATCAGCTCTCGGCCGGTATTCGAAACTGTGAGGTTCCCGGGGTTAACCCAGCCTCTAGGTTATGGGTACCAGCGCTAATACTCTCTAGTAAATCGAGGAACCTCGCTGTAGCTACGGAGTTGCGCGCGGACGGCGACACAAGCGGACAGTTTCTTATCCCTTGTCCATACTGGTGGCAGAGCAGGTATGGTTTATAACCATGTGCAATGACGCTGTTTCACCACTCCCGACTTTACATTGTTTGTGCATGTTATCCTTCTAGGGCCTGGATGGGTCGAACTGCTGGCCTAGGTCATTTTATGATAAATGTTCGGCTCCACTAGGACCTGAACTCACGAGCTTTGCATCCACAGCAGAGGGCTTCACCAGCAGGTTAAACATAGGTGACATGTGTGCGTGTGTGTGTGTGTGTATGTGTGTGTATGTGTGTGTGTGTGTGTGTGCGCGTGTGTGTGTGCGTGTGTATGTGCGTGTGTGTGTGCGTGTGTGTGTGTGCGTGTGTGTGTGCGTGTGTGTGTTTGTGTGCGTGTATGTGCGTGTGTGCGTGTGCGTGTGTGCAAGTATGTGTGTGCGTGTGTGTGCGTGTGTGTATGTGTGTGTGTGTTTGTGTGTGTGTGGGTAAAGAAAAAGTTCCTTTTCCACGCTTTTAGGCGCATTGGGAATATAGGACTAGACCAATTTTTTCATAGACCAATCAGCACACAGTGGGTGATGTGGTTAACATCACTCTGGCCGCTATTACCTCTCAGGACTGCACCTGGGACACAATCAAGGCTGGGTCGACCTGGAAGTCAAGGTCATTAAAAAGACAATTCTGCTCCGTCAGGACGCGAACTTACCATCATCCGATCCGCAGGGGGGCGTCTAGCCGCATCGCCACAGTTACTCACTTGTGTGTGTGGGGGTCTTGGGTCGGTGTGAGTGTGTGTGTGTGTTTAATTTTTTTTTTTTTTTTTGGGGGGGGGGGGGGGGGTTAATTCATCAAACTAGCGTCAACAATCAGTACTCAGTATGACCATGATGGATTAAGCTCAACTACACGAGTGGTGATTATATATGTAATAAATTATACTCAATCAATTGTTTCGGCTACTTGCGCATCCTGAATGTTATGGTAAATTCAAAAAAAAATTTAACCAACCGGTTTGCGATGGCTAGTGTGATCAGCATCACACCGACGACTTTTACTTCCCAGTACTTTAACTCTGGCCAGACATAATGGTCAACGTCACCTTTAATTTTAAGAAAAAAATATCCTTGCGATTTGAATTCGAACGCAAGACATTCTGCCCGACAGGCAAGCACTAAGTCACTGTGCTAATGTAGCTTCGCACGCTGCCTATTTCAAATAATAATAAAAATAATATCAATTATAACACACGTAACACAGTCTGTACACTCAACTATACTGCATAGTGCAGCTAACTGGACAATAAACAGGTAATAAAAAAAAAATGTTCCTGAGGATGTAGATATATTGAGGAATGCGTTGTTTTTAAGAGAACCAAAAAAAAAAAAAAAAAAAAGTTTAATTGCAGGCGTTTTGAAGGGACTGGGAACAAAATAAGTCTCCAGAAAACAATTCTTTACAAAAAATGAAATATAAGTTCATCACATACTTCCGTCAAGTTAAAAGGCAGAAAATCTCATGAAAACTTTAGTTGATGAGAACGTATAAGGCAATCGAGAAATTAGTTATAGAATAATGCTACCGAAAGATGAGCTAACAACAAACAGTCAGAGCAAGCACATTATGAACTGGATACACTGGGACGGTTGGTACCAGGGAGGAGGGGCAGGGGCCGACCAACACGAAGATGGGCACAGGATATAAGTGACTCCTTGAGTGTGAAAGTTCATGAGGTGGGAGAACTGGCGAGAGACCGAGTTTCTTTCAGGCAGACTGTGATGAGAGCTACGTTCTGCAAAGGACCTGCTACATGATGATGAACATCAGTTACAGTCAGTCTTCACAATGCAGACGACGCTCTGTAGACAGTCTTACCTCATTATCTGAGAACATTCCTTTATTTGTTACCCAAGCTGTCTCAAACGATTACAGGTTCAGTGCAGAATTTTTGAGTGTGATGACAAAACGATAGAAACCGCCACCCATGTCTCCAGTCAGAAGAATTTAAAGAAAGCCGTTTCTGTTCATTACAGCGCAAACATTTGTGTGAAACGGTGTGCACTGAATGAGGGCAACGATCTACAGAATGTGTAACCAAGCGATGTCGTTGTGCACGACACGGAGTGTCATGTCCGTGTTCTTCGTCTTCTTCGTCTTCTCTTCCATCTTCTACCTCGGCGAAGTGTCAGGGGGTGGGGGGTGGAGGGGGGGACCCAACATTCGTTGATAAGTCTTAAGCACTTTTAGGAATGATGTTCATTTCTGTAAGGCTGTTCCTAATGCCATCACTCCATATTTTTCGAGGTCTTCCGCTCGTTCTGTACCCGTTGTAACGTTTCAGTTGGACTTGCTGTGACAGATAGTACCAGGGCATTCTTGTTAGATGTACAAACTGCTTCATTTGTTGTTGTTGTTGTTGTTTTTTTTTTAAATAATCTGTAAGAGTGGCTTTATTGCTAGCTGGTGTCTGATTTCGTGATTTTGTGTTCTGTCTTTCATTGACACTCCTGCATCTCTTCTAAGACATTACATCTCTATTGTAACAATTTTATGTTCATCGGAGGATGTAAGTGTCCACATTTGGCACTGATAGCATAGTGTTGGCCAAAAAATAGTTATGATAGGATTCACTTTAGTACTCCGAGGTATCTGCTTGTGTGTCAGCAAGGAAGATAGCTGCCCCGTGTAAGTGTGCACATTATGTAACAAATAGATTATAACTGGAGAACTACCGAAGTGGACGAAATAATATGATCAATACACTAGCGCACACTCTAGGGAGCTGTTTGGTCTCGAGGCATAGCGTCCGAACTTGAGTGCTGGAGTCCCTGCTGAAATATGCAACACGCGATATCAACGGCCATGCGGAACACCCCTGTAACCTTGTGCGAAGTTTACGGCGCTCAGGAACTACCAATCAGAAGTGAGCTAGTGTGTATATGGACGGTCCATGGGGAGACTACCGTTAGTT
The DNA here is from genome assembly GCA_905116865.2 of Candidula unifasciata. Classification (NCBI taxonomy): domain Eukaryota; kingdom Metazoa; phylum Mollusca; class Gastropoda; order Stylommatophora; family Geomitridae; genus Candidula; species Candidula unifasciata. Next base: position 420,852 of record CAJHNH020000683.1, read on the forward strand.
TTACACGACATTCTAGCAAACCATTCGTTCTCCGACCTCCGATGCAGCAGTTGTATCATTGTTCCCGTGCTCCTTGTGCCCAGTAGTAATTGACTGAATAACCTTTTCGGAACTTTTCTTGTTTTCATGCATATCTCCGTCTATTGACACAATTATGACTAACCGAAACGCGACGGGGCAATCTGACTGGACGTTTAGTCCCCGCCTTAAGCTGTCCTATAGTGAAGTGTAACTGGCATTGGGGTGTGAGGGAGTCCGCCCTGTACTGTTTGTTCGAAAGGCTTTGTGCATTGTCTTTTATTAGTGTTTTCACCCTGAGAAAGAGGAAAGAGAATGTATGTGACGTAGGTTTCAGCACTCTCCAAAGGGGGTATGTATTAGGGCCAATTCTGCATGTTTTAGGACCGCTAAAAGCCTTTGCATCCTGGAATGTACAGAGCGCGATATCACCTGCCGACCGGGATAGCTGTAACCTTCAGTAAAGTTTACTTGCCAAAAAAATAATAATGAAAACTGACCTCGTGTATAAATGGGCGGAGCTGACACAGATGGGCCTGAAAATGAGAAAAGTACCAACGTTTCTCTTTGCCTTGCAACCAGCTTATGAATGCTCCTCCTTTTTATAGGCTTTCATTATTATTATTTAATTTTGAGCTGGTTGGTATGGGCAGTTGTTTACGGTCTCTTTCACAGTTAGTTATAGTGCCGAGATTGTGCAGATAAGGGATTACCCCCTCCCCCCACATCCTCCACTGCTCTTTTAAGTATATGGCAAGCCCACAAGCTCTTCTTTAGTATATAGTAAGACACACCCCAAAGCACCCTTGAGTGTGTGGCAAGACCCGCCCCAACGCTCCATTGAGTATATAGCAAGACATCACCCCTTCTCCAACGCCCCCTTGAGTATATAGCAAGACATCACCCCTTCCCCAACGCCCCCTTGTGTATATAGGAAGACATCACCCCTTCCCCAACGCCCCCTTGTGTATATAGTCAGACCCGCAACGCAATTTTAAAACTATATTGAAATTATAATTAATTTTTTTCCTTTTAATTCAGAGTGCAACTGCCTGAGAGACAAGGAACCAGCAGTCTGCATACAAATTCTTCATATCAAACGGATGCACATGTAACACTCAGGTTCTGGAACAGGACTGCAGTCGAGAAGTGGACACACAACCAGAACTTTCTACCAGCAGAGGAAGCGTATTAAACAAAAACAAATTGAAAGTTGAGTTGAGTTTAGTCAAGAATTGACATCACACATCACAACACTCATTTGGACGAACAATTAGAATATTACGAGGGAGTTTCAGCCAGCATTTGCATGCGTTCTCCGTCCTCATCTTCAGTAGCCCGGGCAGAGTTCCAATACTGATGGTACCAGTCACAATCTGGTTATATGTCCGTCTTACCTTTCCTCTGAGTGTAGTGGGCCGGCCATACCCTCTTGTTACACCCAGGTGCCTCGATCTCTCAAGGCCATAATAATTGTGTTTTCTCTACTGATTCCGTTACTTGTTCCCAAATATGCCTTGTCATGTATCAATTCACCACCAAGTGGTGCAGATCCAGGTAATATGTCTGCCTGTTCATTACCCACTACGCCGGCATAGCCTGGAGAAAATTTGAAGTATAACGGATTATTAGAAAAATTGCTCACTTTTAAAATTGCTTACCGCTGCCTTGAAAATCTGTGTGCCCCCCCCCCCCCCTTTTCCCCCTACCACAAGCTCCAAAGCTGGCAACCACAATTGTAAGTATATCAAGTTTAAACGCCCGCCCCTTTCCTTCAGTAATATAAACGGTCACGGAAAGTTACGCTCGTGTGATACTTCCAACTCTATTCATTCACTTGCTCGACTGAAAGACGTTCATCATTACGCTGGGCCTCACTCTGTTGCTGCTCAAAACACGGATAACAGCCGCTGCTTCTCTTTAGTGCACGTCAAAAAAGTGGGGGAGCATCTTTGAAACTGTCATTATGACGCCACAGTGTTAGTCTACACCTTTGTTTAACGCACTTGATGCACTTGACATCCTTTCCAAAGATACTGACTGGTTCCAACACAATGGCATAGTTACTGTAATTGATATCATATTTTTCATGTTCTCATTTCCCTTTCTTCATTGAAACATGCAATACAATATTATTATTGTTGTGTTTTTTGTCTCATTCTATTATTATTATTAGTCTATATTAATATTTTATAGCATGTACACTGCTCGTAGAGTCAAGCTAGCTCCCTTTGAAGAACACGCACAAATCTGAAAAACTGCTACATGCGAGTGGTTAGAAGGTTCTGCAGCCACAAAGTACACGAAGTGATGCAGTAGAGAACCCTGAGGAAAGAGACGCTCTCGGTTTTCAGGGCACCAATTTCTAGGCTTTGAGTTTATTGATGAAGGCTGTATAATTTCTGTAAAACAAAAGACAACATGAGCACCAAATTAATAACAGTTTAATTATTATAAAGTAGATTTATATAAAGATCTGGTGGGAGCCATCGCAAATGAATGCCTGACTGCAGCCTCAAATGCACAAGGCTCCACAACAGACATTGAGACAGGCAATTTTCATGGTGTTGGCTCCCCAGCTCTACTAAGCCAATATGGGTATGAAACTAAAGTTTGCTTGAAGATATAGTTTCGTCGCCCAGTTTTACTAAGTTGAGTGTATGGCGCATCATTGCGAGCTGCGGACTTCATTGGAATGTTTTTCGACTGTGACCAAACGTGATGCTCTAAACTGTATATTCAGAAAAGGGCGCGTGGCCTGCCGTCGTAATATTGGTGGTGCCCTTACGTAATTAAAATTGATTGCGTGTGCAAATGCTGATCAGTTTGGTAACTTCTAGTATCTTATGCTGAATGTTGATTTCAGATTCGACATCACATCACTTTGCACACTCCTATAAGCGTTTCGTCCACACATCTTCATCAGCAGGCGAATAGTTACAATTCCGATGGTACCAGTACCTCTGATTGTATATCCGTCACGCCTTTTCCATGAGTGTCAAGCGCCGGCCAGATCACCCTTTAATTCCTCTAAGTGTCTGTCTCCTAAGACCGTAATGATCGCTCTGTTTCCTTGGCACTGTTCACTTGCTCTCAAAGGGCCCTCACAACATCCATCTTGTCATACATCAGTTTACCACCAAGTGGTGCAGAACGGCCAGTCTATCTGGCCTGTTCATAGTTCGCTACACACCGGCATGACCAGGAGAAAATATTCAAAGAATGCTTACTACCCCAGACCTCTAAAGTGATTCCTTGCCACTCTGCAAAAAACAGACCTGTCTCCCACCTTTCTCAACATGCTCTGTTAGTCAGTTACAATGACGGAATATGTGTTAAGCTGATTATCAAGCTTCTACCTTTCGATGATGAAATGCATTTCTTATGTCAGACTGATTGTGTTAGCACTTCTGGCTACCGTATGCTTTTAATACATGTTTATGCGAGTGCATTTGCTGAGATAGAAGTCTGTCAATCTTTCCCCAAGGGGACTGTGATGAACATTCTGTGTGTTGCGTTAGCACCGAGAAAGGATCAAACTGTTTGCTTTTAAGCGTGAAAACTAAGATTTACCAACACTACAAAAAGCCCATATCGCACACGAATGTCGATGGATCTGTATTATCTATGCCGTCTGCGTTTATATTTATAACATATTATTTCAAAATTGACTGTCATATCAAAAGAAAGGGAGGAAAACATCAGCTTCCAAGTGCACCAATGGCCGCGGAAACAAGCTTGCCTTACTTGTACAGACAAGTTATGACAAAGAAAATACACCTGTTCTATGTTATGATTTTCTAAAAAGTTTGCTTATGGAACGAGGTTTAAATGGACATTACAGTATCTGTAGATACAATTATACATTACTAAGCGGTTTAT